>VCMQ01000024.1:0-472505 GCA_007113905.1 Teratosphaeria zuluensis
GGGGGGGGGGGGGGAGGTTCGGTGTTTATGCGACGGTGATTGGCGGCATAAGAAAATCCTGCGAGGTATCATCTTGCGAATTGGCACATTGAGATGGTCATAGGACGATTGCGACGAAGGAAGCGGATTTCGAGGCTGAGGATACAAGGGATGGACAGCACCGGGTTAGGGTAGGATTACTTGGCTTTTACGTTTGTAAGCCGGCGGTGTCATTTATGAGCGCAGGCGTCGCAAACAGGAATGGACTTGGGCGGTACGAAAAGCGCTACATGCAGTGATGGTGAACATGCTTCACGATGGGCCTTGGGATGGTTTTCTGACAACTTTTGCGGTGGCACTGCCAACTGTAGATGTACTATATGCTGCCTTTCTGTACGCACTGCTGCACTGTACACCCAAACTAGAGCGCAAATCAGTAATTGCCGACGATAATTGACTGCTGACAATTGCCATGCCCGAATCTCGTCTCGTACTATCCACTGTGATCCGGCGGTCCATGCTGGCTGACAACACCGCCAGAAGATCGACGACGTTCCAGGCACGATCTGCACTCCATTGCGGTCTGTCGATGCACCGGAAGCAGATCTGTGGACTTTGTGCAAAGAATGCTCTGCCAATGATTCCATGCAGGCAAACAGGAGAAACGTGGAATGGCAGCGGCTCAATTCCTGGAACCTAGATTCGAATACTGGAATTCGCGAAGAGGGAGATCGACAAGGGCAGCGCAGATCACCGAAGATCAGAACTCAAGAGGGGGACGGACGGAGCTAACCGCTTTGGTCAACTGCGTGGACTTCACCAGCTGTGTTTCAACGGCAAGCATGCCTTGCCAGATATGTCGAGGCTCTTCTGCTCGAGAACGCCAGCGCCCTCGCAGTATGTGACGGCATGTCGACCATTGCTGAGCACAAATCGATACGCGGTACTGGCTTCAGGACGACTAGCACCTAGCCGCATTGCATTTCGCCATTGGCCCAACGGAAGTTGTGGTGGACTATTCCAGTATGTCGCCACTCGACATGTGTCAGATGGCGATCGGTTGACTAAAGCTCTCTCTCGATGCAGCAGCCGGACACCAGTCTCCCGAGCGCAACAGCTGCGACGGCTATCCGATGGCTCTGGAAGGCAACCTGAATCACGCAAACCATTGTCTGAGGGGTCAGATGAGAAGGTGCGGATGTCTATGATCCCCCATGCCTTGCCTGCCAGCTTCACTCTTCGTCAAACTCCTGTTCCATGACCCGCGGCGTTTTTGCAATCAGTGTACGACGCATATTGGCATTTTCCAAGATCGTCAATCATCTTTATGCAAGACGGTATCCAACAGGTTGACGAGAAACCGTGCCGTACTGGTTCTCATGTCACCATTGCGAAGCGCGATGTGCCAGTATGGGCTGTCAAGGCATACGCACGGGCAAGCACACGTCGCATGCACGAACACACATATGCTCTCCTGCTAGATACAAGAACCCCAGTGCTCTGACATTATGTCTGTGAGCACATTGCACGTCTCCTACAGCACTTCTAAGCGACCGCGGCTGTGGGCACTGAACGCCTACATGAGTGACTGCGCGTAGAAACAGCATTGCTGATTCTCTCATACAGCCCTCCAAACCACGACCCGTGATCACACAGCGCATCGAGAATGCCAAAGAGCGCACGAAAGCGGTTCGAGAGAAGGTCCGGTCATCCTTGACCAACCTCTCATCACGCGAGAACATCTATACGCTCCCGAACTTCCTCACCGTCACTCGCTTGGTCGCGGCACCAGTATGCGCCTACCTCCTCGTACATGACCACTACAACTGGGCTCTGGGCTTGTTCGCTTATGCCGGCATCACAGATCTTGTGGATGGCTGGATGGCCAGGAAGTGGAAATTGCAAACCGTCGCAGGGAGTGTGATGGACCCGATGGCTGATAAAGCTCTGATGATCATCTTGACTGTGACATTGGCAGTCAAGGGTGCTCTGCCGCGTAAGCTGTACACTGTGTTGTGCGGAGAGCACAGGTCGACTGACAGCTTTCAGTCTATTTAGCTACTCTAATCCTAGGGAGAGACGCATCCCTAGCAGTAGCTGCGATCTATTACCGCTACGCTTCCTTGCCAGTGCCCAAGACATTTACAAGATACTGGGACTTCTCACTGCCTTCAGCCGAGGTCCATCCGACCACAGTGTCCAAATACAACACATTCCTGCAGCTGGTCCTCATCGGATCCACCCTGGCTTTGCCCGTCGTGACAACAGGAGGCCAAAGCACAGCCATGCTCCAGTCACTCGGCCTAGCAACCCTGGACTTGCACCAAATAATGATGTACTACCAGTGGCTCGTGGCTGCCACGACGGCTTGGAGCGGGCTCAGCTACGCGTTTCTGAAGAACGCCGTGACCATCCTTGGCACGAACGAGGAGCTGAAAGCTAAGCAAGGTGCGAGAGGTCGCGCCATCATCGGAGTCACCTTTGGCAGTGTGGTGGCTGCTGCCGTGTATATTGCGTTTACTGTGGACGATGAGCAGCGTCGGCTCAAGGAGATGGAGCGAGAGAGGCAGCGCGAGCGTGATCGATGAGGTATCTCAAGATCCAGTCTGTGTTAGTAGGGTGGAACCGATAGCAAAAGTACTGTACACTACAGCAAGCGCCTTGTCGTTTACAGAAAGAGTGTCGCATGTTCGATATCGCCAACGTGCAACCCAGTCTTCGATTAGGGTTAGTGTTTGGGTTGGTGCTGTCGATCGTGACATCTTGCTTCGTCCAATATGCGACAAGTACTTGGTCCAGTCTACACCCCATGATAGTGAGCCCAAGGCATACTCAAGATCCATATGTGTGCGAACACTCAATCTTCCGCTAGAGGCCCACATGCGCTGAAAGTGACCCTCACATGTACTCATGACCGCTCCCAGCAGCGAGAACGGAAGCAAGCCAAACCCAGCCAACAACGATCACGAAAGCGACTTGGATTGACAAAGAAGCCACGCTTATCAGTAATGGGTATACAAGACTCTAGAGATTCAACGAATGTTCTGCCGACGCCCTCGCTCTATGCCCTCGCCCTCGAACGGGCGCCTCAATAGGCGACCCAACGAATCTAATATTCTGACCAATGCTACCGCAAAAACGCCATCGCCACATGCGAGGCTGTGAGAAGCGCCAGTAGTAGTAATACAATCGCCTGCCAAGAAAAGTTCATACCGAGCCAACTTGCCAGAAAGTAGCAGCCGCCGACATAGGCGTCGGCTTACATAGCACGCCGGTACAATCAAGCATCACCATCAATTACAGCCAACCTCTGCTTGACCGTCTTAGCCTTCTTGCTCAAGCCCTTCGTCTTGGCCTTCTTCGCGGGCGGGCCATCGCCACCAGACATGGGCGTAGCAGCGCCCGAAGGCTCATGGCTAGCATTATCCTCAAACTTGCCCTCGCCTGTGAACATTGTTAGTATCAGCTACCGGCATGGAGTTGTTCAGTCTCGGACTCACCCTCATGATACATATCATCCATGCTGACCTCCTTCTTCTTCGTCCCGCCCGCAGTCTTCCTCTTCTTCTTCCCACCACTCTTCGCCTCCTCCTCGAGCACCTCCGCCTCACGCCTCTCAATCGCAGCGGCCTGATCGTCGTCAGCCAGCCACATTGCCATCTCCTTGGTTCTGTTGTTCTCGCGACTGCGGTTGTTGAAGTCGACGACTTGCGAGCCGCCGGCCTGGCCAGAGATGACGACACGCTGCACCTCCTCCTTCTGCAGCGCACGCTTGCGGATACGCTCTTCAATGGTGTTGCGAGTGATGAGGCGATAGACGGTGACTTGACGCGTCTGACCAAGACGATGAGCACGGTCCATGGCCTGAGAGTCGATGGTCGGGTTCCAGTCTGAGTCGTAGAAGATGACAGTATCTGCAGACGTAAGGTTGATGCCAAGACCACCTGCACGAGTGGATAGAAGGAAGACAAAGATGCTTGGGTCGGCCTGGAACGACGCGACGGTGTCACGACGGTCCTCCAGCTTGGTGCTTCCATCTAGACGGCAATACTTGTAGTTGCGGTAGGTGAGATACTCCTCCATCAGATCTATCATGCGCGTCATCTGGAAGTAGAGCAGGACACGATGGCCGCCTTCCTTGAGCTGAGTGAGAAGCTGATCGAGCTTCGCAAGCTTGCCAGAGTCGGTGACGAAGCGTGACATGCTTGGAACTTGAATCTGGGTATAGCGCTGCCTCTCTGATTCCGGAGCCGGGAGCAGGTTGGTGACGGGATACTTCGACTTAGGAAGCTTGGCCTCAATGAGTGCAGCCTCAGTGCTGTAGCTGATGGGGTACAAGGCGCGGCGCAGAGGGACGTTGAAGAACGTGTCCTCAATTTCAGTAGCAGTCTGATAGCTGGGGCACACCATTTCGACGGGCGGCGCAGATGCACGTGCATAGTAGCTGGTCTCAAGCACGCTGTAGCCATTCTGCTTCAGCTTGTTGCGAGAAACATTCAGCAACTGCGCAAGGTGGCCCTCGTTGGTCACGTCGGCAAGTGCCTTGCGGTCGTTACGCCTAACGATGTTGAGCATGGCGTGCACTGGCGTGAAGCCTGTGTTGTCTTGCTCATCCTCGTCATCGTAAACAACCTTGAGCGTGCTGAGGCGGTCGCCATTCTCCTTAGCAAGATCCAAGATTCGCTCCGATAGCGATTGCTTCGCCGTCTTCGCGACGTCCGTAGCCGACTGGTCGACAAATCGTAGCCAGGAGAAAGCACCATTATTCTTCTCGCTCTCGCGAATGTGCCTCTCATCCCAGATGCTTAGGTCAGTGGTGACTGCCTTCTGAAACCAGCCAGCCTTCTGGTTCTCGGGACCAGCCATATCAAGACGGCCATAACCTTGGCCTAGCATGCCAGGCAACCAAAACTCGATCATGCTCTTGACAGAGTAAGCGACGTTGACGTGCTGGCCCTCACGCATGAAGCTAGCGGTCTCAGCGAACCTTGACAAAGCCAGGGGTGACCACGTATCGGCACGCTCGAACAGATCTGGGTGGTTGCAGACCTTCCTGAACTGCATGACCAAATTCATGAGCGTAGCAGTGTCCTGCTCATCGCCAACAGCAGCCTTCTCGATGAGGTCCAAAAGGGAGATCTTGTTACGCAAGCCAGTGTACAGGGCACGTTGGCGGTACGTCAGATCACAGAAGACATCCTCCTCAATCTTGTCGCCTAGCTCTTTCTGCACATGCTTCTTGACACGCCTAAGCATGAATGGCTTAAGGATCATGTGCAACCTACGAAGCTGGTCCTCGTTGAGCTTCGAATTGGACTGAGCATGGTTCTCAATGTCCTTGGAGAACCACTCGGAGAACTCATCATGGTTGTCGAACAAGCTGGGCATGATGAAATGGAGGAGTGCCCACAGCTCCTGCATGTTGTTCTGGATGGGCGTACCAGTGAGAAGCAAGCGATTACGGCAATGAAAGCCAAGCAAGCTCTTCCAACGCGAAGACTGCGAAGACTTGATAGCCTGCGCTTCGTCCAGGATCATATATTGCCACTTCACCTTCTGGAAATATGCGGTGTCTTGCACAACCAGCTGGTAAGATGTGACCAGAACATGGAATGGCGAGTCACGGTTGTAGGTAATGTGCTTGCGGTCCCAGAATTTGCGCAAGACCTTGCGGTCCTTCGCTGAGCCCCAGTATGGTAGGACCTTGATGTTTGGAACGAACTTGGTGATCTCTTGCTGCCAGTTGTGCAGCGTGGAAGCAGGCGCAATGACGAGGAATGGACCCCAAATGTCGTGCACTTCAGCCAAATAGGCCATGACGGAGATAGACTGTACAGTCTTGCCCAGACCCATCTCGTCAGCCAAAATGCCGTTGATGCCCTGCTCGTACAAGTTGACCAGCCAGTTGAGACCTTTCAGCTGGTACTCCTTGAGCTGGCAGGTGAGCATCTTGGGCTGCTCAACGTCCATGCTCTGCAGCGACGTCGGGTTCTGGAAGTTCATCTCGCCTTCGTCAAAGCTTTCCTGGGCACCCGCCAAGTCGGCATCGTCCTGCTTAGTGTCACGGTCGAAGGCGCGAGCACGGTTCTGAGCCTCCTGTACAGCGTGCTGCGCATTAGCCATAGCGGCCTGCTCCAGTGCCGTCTCGTCCTCAGCATCGAAATCCAGATCCTCGAAGTTCGTGACCTTTGTTCCAATCTTGCCGACAGAATCTGGCAGATCTACTGTATGCTCGGCGTCATTCTTGTCGGTGATGGTCTGGCCACTTGGCGTCGTGCCATTGTCACCAGCACCGTGCTTCTCGATCTCATCGGTCTTGACCTTCTTGCCAATGAAGTGAGAGTAGAGCTCGGTCTGTGAAATCAAGAAGTTGAGCTTCCTCTTCTGGCGATTGGCCTCGCGCTCAGCCTCAGCCTTGCGTGCCTTATCGAGCTCCTGGCGCTCAGCAGCCTTGCGGCCTTCGCGCTCGTCACGTTCATTGCGCTTCCAGAACCCAAGCATTTCTCTCATAGCACGCTTGGCCCTTGCCGCGACATCCTTCTGGCTCTTATTGGTACGCTGCTGCCAGCGGCGAGCCTCCTTCGCAGCCAGCTGAGCGGTCTTACGAGCATTGGACTGCTTCGTGTCGATGCTGTTATTCTTGATACGTACCACCTTCGGAACTTGCTTCGCCAAGTCTTTGCTGATCTGCTCGTAGATCTGGTGATACCCCTTGGTGTCATATCTAGCAATGCCAGTGAGTCCAGATGCAGGTGGTGCATCGAAGATGGCAGGCGTCATGTCGCTCATAGGCTCGGAGTCCTCGCGCATACTGATTGGAAGATCGCCGTAGCCCTGTAGCCGCTCTTCCTCCTTCGGCGCAATCATGGGTAGCTCGACCCCTTGATCACGCAGCAACTGCGCCTCGGCCGCGCGGTCCTTCTCAGCCTGCTTTTGCTCCTTGGATTTCCTAGCGCGGCCAGTGCCAGCACCACCACGGCCACCACGCCCACGACCTCTACCAGTACCGAACTCGGGAGTAGCATCCTCGGGCTGGCTGCCGTGAGTGTAGAAGGATGTCATGAGACCGCCTTCCATTGCCACCTCGCGCTCGCGTTGCCGGCCGATAGCAGCCGCAGTATGAGGCGACTCGTTGCGGTACTCCTTGGTGGGCGTGATGCCCTGTAATCTGCTCTGTGTGTCACGGATCTTCTTGTCGTACCGCTGAATCTCCTTCTCGATGCGTGCGCGCTCCTCATCGTCGGTCACTTTTGCGAGGCTCTCTAGTGCTTGCTCGCGCTTTTGCTCCTCGTCAGCAATCGCCTTCTCGCGTCTACGCTTGCGCTGCTGGTCCTTCTTGCGCTCCTTGTCTGCCTCGAGTTCGCGCTGGCGGACCTCCTCGGCCACCTCGTCCTCGTTTGCATTCAGATAGACAGCACGCTCGCCCTCAGCAGAGTTCTGGAAGTGGTCGTGATACTTCTGCATGAGCAGAAGCCGGCGACGCTTGCGCTTCATGCCCTCGGTAATGTCGAGCTCCAGCGTGCGCTTGTGCGTCCGCTGGATCCACTCATGCTTGGGAACCTGGAACTCCTGCTGTTCGGCCTCGATGTCAGACTCGTCACGTGCCTCGATCTCCTTCCATGCACGCTCGGTGTCACGGACAGTGAGACCTGGAGGGCCTTGCTGCGTGTAGACTGGTGTCTGTTGGTATTTGGGAGGCGCGGCGGCAGGTGGCAGAGGCATCTTGCTGCGTGATGGCTCTGCCGGCTCCTCCTTGACCTTGGTATGTAGTGATGTGCTTGATGTTCGGTTTGTTTTCTTGCTTGATGCTTTTGTCGATGTCGGAGGGGCAGTGATCTTCGCAGAAGTTGAATTTATAGTTGGCGCGCCGGGATCGGTCAACAGATTCATCATTGCCTGTTCAATGTCAGCTGCTGAAACGGCGGGGGTTGGTCGATTGCCAATCTCACCATCGGGTTAGCTGCCCGCTGCGGAGGTGGAGGATGCCCATTGTTTGTGCTCTCGACGTGCGGGTGGGTGCCGTTGCTTCTCGTTGCCGCATGTGCTGGCGGATGATTGTGCATTGGAGGTGAGGACTGACTAGGAGGTCTGTGAAGTTCGGTCAGCATTTGTACAAATTTCCAGCCAGTCGCATGCCAATAGCCCGTGACTGCCAATGCAGTAACCTGAGGGTATTGTTTCGTGCACCCCTGCTGCACTGCTGCAGCATAGGCTGCGAGTATGTAGTGTTTCTCCTTACCGGCTTAGACTGGGACGCCGCTCAGAATGTCCATTTGCATCATTTAGCACATTCGGATATGAGTTGGCACCCGGCTCTCGGATAGCTCTTGCTTCGCTCAGCGGATCGTACTTGTAGCTCGACACTGGCCGCGGTGACTGCGGCGGAGGTGCTCGCGATGCTGTGGGTGATGAAGGGCCGCTGCGCTGGTGGTGATACTGAGTTGGCGATGGCGGCCCTGCGTTGTGGGAGGCAGATCGCTGACGCGGGTTGTGGTACGCCTGGGCATGTTCTTGGGTGGTAGGCGAAGCATGATTGTTGCTGCGTTCTGCGGCGTTCATCCTAGCGGCGGTGCTCCTGGAGGGCGACCCTGTTTGTTACTCTGCTTTGCTCTTCCTATCGATTATCGCGCCATCGATGGGCAGTCTCTGGCCACGATGCGCCCGGATACGGATGGGACGTTCGCGATGGAGGCGCAGCCTTGTCTTGATCGAGACGCGACGACTGCTCTGGATACAATGCGGCTTGGCGGCGAGATGGATGGTGGATGGCTTCACCGTCAACGCATTCGATGGCGACGTGATGTGAAGACGAAACTCATGATGGCAGAAGAGAGAAGTAGAGATAGCGCGTGCGATACTTGATGCGGGGACAGATGGTTATTGGACGCATCTGTCCTTCATTATTCGGCTGACCTGGCCGAATGGATTCTCCCAAACCTTGGAACTCTAGAATAGCAGCTTGTGATCTACCTGCCTACTACTACTTTACGCGATCGGGACGCGTCTGCCGACGAAACGATAGCAATACTTGATGTGATGCCAAACAGTCTTTGCAATTGTCTTGTTTTCGTGTATTTCGTCGCAAATGGTCTTGTCGGCTTGTCTTCTGGTGGCGAAAGCGAGCCCGCGCGCATCAGCTTCCTGGCGCGCTTGACTCTTTCGCCATGTCTCGTTCCATCAAAGCCGGAGTTGCTGGCTTCCTAGCGCAGATCCGAGGTCCTAAGTCGAGGGCCATTTTATCTTTCCACCACCCAAGCATCCTATTCCATAAGTCACGTTGATATATCTATCTGTTCGCAGACTACAGCGTTGAACAGCATCTGGCATCGTCAAGCAAATTGCATAGAGCCTCATTAATGCGTGTCGTAATGTTCAAAAACGACGGGTGAGTGTAATCAAGCTTTTGACAAATGTAATGGTTCTACTAAGAGACGACTTCTGCCTTTAATGCTGGCTTTCACATGTACTTTTCTGAAGCTCTGCAACTTTGCGCCTGGGAAGATATAACCACGCCCATTCGCCGCCATGTCGGTATACAAGACAATGTCAAAGTCCAAGGCCAACGGCGCCGACAAGGACCAGAATGACACTCACCCAAAGAACAGACAGCGAGTACTCATGCTCACAAGCAGAGGTCAGTACCGCCGCACCATCACATTCTGACCATGCACCCACACCTCGCAGGCGTAACATACCGACATCGACACCTCCTCTCCGACCTCAACGCCCTCCTGCCCCACTCCCGCAAAGACGCCAAACTCGACACCAAAACCCAGCTCTCGCAACTCAACGAACTCGCCGACCTCTACAACTGCAACAATGTCATGTTCTTCGAAGCGCGAAAAGGCAAAGACCTCTACATCTGGCTGTCAAAACCGCCCAATGGCCCAACCGTCAAGATGCACTGTCAAAACGTCCATACCATGGAAGAGCTGAACTTCACCGGCAACTGCCTCAAAGGCTCCCGACCAATCCTATCCTTCGACGCAAGTTTCGAGAAAGAGGCGCACCTACGAGTCCTCAAAGAGCTCCTCACACACACCTTCGGCGTCCCACAAAGCAGCCGCAAAGTCAAACCCTTCATCGACCACGTAATGGGCTTCACGATCGCCGACAACAAAATCTGGATCCGCTGCTACGAGATTTCTGAGACGGAAGCCTCCAAGTCCAAGAAAGAGGACACAACCGAACCCACGACGTCAGAACCAAGCATCACGGAAAAAGCTTCGGGAGGCAAAGGCGAGACGAGCATCAAACTCATTGAAATCGGGCCACGGTTTGTGCTCACCCCAATTGTGATACTGGAGGGCAGTTTTGGAGGTCCGGTTATTTACGAGAACAAGGAGTTTGTGAGCCCGAACCAGATCAGGAGTGATCTAAGACGGGTGAAGGCGGGCAGGTATAATAAGAGGCAGGATGGGATTGTGGAGAGGAGAGCGAAGAGGAGGGATTTGGGATTGAACACAAGGGAGGGACCGAGGGAGGTCGACGAGTTGGATGATCGCGTATTGTTCGCTTGAGCATGTACAATTATGTGTCTGATTGGCTGCTTCTTGATGGGTTTAGCGCGGCGTTGGTAGGGTGCATTGTACGGTATCTGCATCAAAATCCGGCAGTATTGATCATGGTGCCCGTCGGCACAGTATGTACACATTATCTCTAGTACATATACACATCACGCATCATCAAGTGTACAACTGCCTTCCAGCTCCTTCAGAACCCCAACATCACCAGGCAGCCTCTTCAACCCCTCAGCACGACCACTAGGCGTAGCAGGTCCACTCTGCATCCCCAAATCCTCCTCAGGCTCCTCATCCACAGATCCATACTCCTCCTCCTCCTCCTCCTCCTCCTCACCGCTAATCTCGTCCACGTCCAGCGTCGGCGTAGGAGGCAGCACCATGACATTCAGGCCCTCAGCCGTGTCAGCCCGACTCTCCGCATCAGTGACATTGCCACTGACATCCGGCTCCGACCGCGTGCGCCATATCCGCCTCCTGAGTAAGCTCACAGGACTTCGACTAGTCGGAGAAGGACTACCTTGCTCGCTTTCCCAGCCCGTACGGAAAGCGGCTTGAGACTTGTGCACGAGCTGTTGCGCTAGTGGCATCTCGAGGTATCCATTCCCCTGTCTCGCGAACAGGACTAATCCGAGGCAGAGTAGGAGCAAGGTCGATTGCACAATACCCATGCGCTTCTGCCATACGAGCTCATCTGCGACGAGAGTGAGGCGGGTGCTGAGCGCGAGCATCTCTCGCTGATACTGCTCTCTTTGGCCTTCGAGCTCGATCACGGTGCTTTGCCATAGCTGGTCGTATGCTTGTCGGAAGCCATGGAGTTCACCCATTACTGTGTCATTGAGGTGTGACAAGAACTTCTCGGTCGCTGCCACCTGTCGCTTCTCTACCTTGGTAAAAGCATCGCGCAGGATCCGTGACTGCTCTTCGATGTATTGCAAGCTGAGGGTGCTGTTGCTTTCCAGCTGCTGCAAGCGTTTGTGCACGGACTTGAAGAAGGATTCTTGGGTCGTAGGCTGTGCATGTTGCGCTGAAGTCGATGTTGCTGATATGGCTTTGGTGGCATTTCCACGGACATCTGTTGCATTGGCGGAGGCTTCCTGAGATTTGCTTGAAGGTTGTTGCGATGTGTCTGTGCTGTTTACTGGTGTCGCGGATGGCATAGTAGACGAAGTGCTTGCGGTGCTGTAATTCGCGCGTTCCGATGTTGCGTCGGGTCCTGAATTGGTGGTAGACGAGTTAACGGGAGCCAGTGCATAGCTTGCAATCACTGGAGGCTCCGATGCCGATTTCGAATTGATGTAACCGCTCGCGCCAGTATCAATGGGACTAGAAACAGACGCATCGGGCTGTTGTTGAGCTGAGGCTGTCAAGGTCTGGCTGCCGGGCTTGTCTACAGGGTCGTAGTGTGCGTCGGATATGGCACTGGTTGGGTCGGTGGTCTCCAGTCCCTCAGATGCCAGCATATTAGTTGTGGATGATTCTGCACTTCGGCTTGCCGCGCTCTGCCCTACAGTCTCATCTGGTACTTTAGATGGCGTCTCAATGCCGCTGTTACCAGTGTCCACAGCAGAGCTGCCACTGTCGGTCTCGGTCTGGACTGGAGGGATGGCCTCTATGGTAGATTTGCTGGCATTATCCGTGGAAATCAATGGCTCCTGCTGCACAGGTAGAGTCGGCGGTACTTCTGCTTCAAAGACCGGCTCGTCATCAATGACCTCGCCTCGAGCCAATTCTTCTTGATGTCGGAATTCCTCCATCATCGTCGTTCCGTGCACTCTCAACAGGCTCAGCGGGCAGTAGTACTCATTGCCATAATGCGACAAGAACTCAATTCGCAGGTAGCGTGCCCAGATCAACGGGTTTTCGACCAAGAAAGCCTGCACTTCTCGCGTGTTACGTGCTTCGAAGGTGCCAAGATCTTTCCACTTGTCAGGCTTGACAGGATACCGATCGGCGACTGAGACTCGAAAGTGTCTGAAAACAGAGCTGAAAAACTCATAGTTTGCCAGGACGATAGTGTCGATAAGGATGTCATTGCACAGCTCGACTATGAAGAACTTGTTCTGCGCCGAGCAGACATTCAGCATGTAGCTGTCCTTGTTCTCTACCAGAATCGACGAGGATGATTTGCATTCTGGATTGCTTTTCATGATACCTGCGGCGCAATCAAAAGACGCATAGTTGGTTCGCTCCTTGCAAGTCTTGCCGGCATCCTTTGACCTGAGCGTCAAAGTATTTGGCGAGGTCGACTGTAATGCAATCTCAGAGGACGTCTCGCTGGTATGCGTGCTGGCAGACGAGACAGGCCGAGCACCACCAAAGCCGGAAAAGTCAAGGTCTATTTCGTTCTCTTCGCCTAAGGAGTCAAGCGCATTGTTGATTCCAGGTCGTTGCCGGTCTCGAGACGCCAATCCTTCTTGGCCTATATGTTCAGCTGACTGACCAACTTTGGCCAAATTTTGCTTCTTCCATTCCTCGAAAGACAAGAAGTTGGCGTTGTCGAGAGGCGAGTCCTCCTCAGGCTCAGGCTCAATTGTGGCAACAGATAAAGGCGGCGAAACCTTGGAGCTCTGTGTTGACACTGTTTCGTCTTTATAAGAGACGCTTCCCGACGTACCGCTGCTAGAGCCTCCATTGGCGGATGTGTGATCCGTCAATACACTGGTGGATTCTTGAGGCGCGGTTGCGATGGACTGTGCACCGCTGGATGCCGTCGATGTGTCATTTCCAGCAGTAGGAGTTAATCGGTCAGTCCGCAGACACTGCTGCGGGAGAGTATGGGTGATGTAGTTGACCGTTCGGCTTATGCAGGTTCCAGTACCAGGGCTGCCGTTCGCTGGCAAGGCTGAGTGTGCCGAAGATGTGGTAGCCGTGACTCCCGATCCACCATCAACGGTTTCGGCATGACTGATCGGGCCCGATAGCAGTAGCCAAAGAAGGGCAGAGCGCAGCGGTTGAAGCATGCTTCCACCGCGGCATTCTCGTCTGCTTCAGCCAAAGTGCAGGCTCAAGACGCGCTGATGCTTAGAAAATGCGATGATATGCATGACTGACAGTTGGCAAGGCTGGCTGGCTAAACTCGGACCGTACCGCGATTGACCGCGGTCCCGATCTGGCTTTGGGATGCATGTGATTGTAGAAGTATCATATTACTTACCACAACACTACGAAAAATGACTTTGGTCTTCTCAGCCCGGGCGCGCATGCTCTGGGGCCATGCGCCTCGCGTGAGGTCGGCAGCCGCCTTCAGGAGAAGCCTCGCCACAGTGTCTGATCTGCCTCGGAATCCAGATATACCACCTGTCGACGTCGTGGTGATTGGAGGCGGCCATGCAGGATGCGAGGCCTCAACAGCAGCAGCGCGAGCTGGAGCGCGAACGACACTGGTAACACCTGCATACGACAATCTTGGAGTATGCAGCTGCAATCCATCATTCGGCGGCATTGGCAAAGGGACCATGATGCGAGAGATTGATGCACTGGACGGTGTTGTTGGGCGCATCACAGACAAGGCTGGTGTGCAGTTCAGAGTTTTGAACAGGAAGAAGGGGCCTGCAGTATGGGGTCCGAGGGCCCAGATTGATCGAGCACTGTACAAGAAGCACATGCGGGAGGAGATGCTGTCCTACCAAGGCTTGCAAGTCAAGGAAGGGAAAGTGGCGGACATCATTGTTGACAGATCGCCGGAGGCTATGTCAGAAGGCAGGCATGGTAAAATCACAGGTGTGAGGTTAGAGTCTGGAGAGGTCATACACACGCAGAACGTGGTGATCACCACCGGCACATTCTTGGGAGGCGAAATACATATCGGTTTGGATGTATTTCCATCAGGTCGCATGGGAGAGGCTGCGACTTTTGGGCTGTCAAAGTCGCTACGAGAGGCTGGTTTTAAGCTCGGTAGGTTGAAGACAGGCACGCCACCAAGGTTGGACAAGAAGACGATCGATTTCGCGAGACTTCAGATACAGCCCGGTGATGAGCCGCCTATGCCATTCTCATATCTGAATGAGCGTGTAGCTGTGGAGAAGCAGCTTGACTGCTGGAGCACACATACTAACACCAGATCTCACGATATCATACGGCAGAATCTGGACAAGAGCATACATATCCGAGAGACAGTGAAAGGTCCAAGATACTGCCCATCCCTAGAAAGCAAAGTCATTCGATTCACGTCAAAGGAGCAACACTTGATTTGGCTCGAACCTGAAGGCTTTGAGAACGACGTCATCTATCCGAACGGCCTCAGCATGACAGTGCCTGCGGAAGCCCAGGAGGCCATGCTGAAGACTGTAGTCGGCCTGGAAAACGTCAAGATGCTTCAGCCTGGCTATGGCGTCGAGTATGACTATGTGGATCCGCGCAGCCTCAAACGTACGTTAGAGACCAAGGCTATCGGCGGTTTATTCCTTGCAGGCCAGATCAACGGTACGACTGGCTACGAAGAAGCAGCTGCACAAGGCATTGTAGCAGGCATAAATGCCGGCAATGCCGCTCTGGGTAGAGCTCCGCTCACAATGTCCCGAGCGGACAGCTATATCGGCATCATGATCGATGATCTTGTGACCAAGGGCGTCAGTGAGCCGTACAGAATGTTCACAAGCCGCTCTGAGTACAGGATGTCTGCCCGCGCTGACAACGCAGATCTACGATTGACCGCCAAAGGCAGAGAGGCCGGCGTCGTTCGTGACGAACGTTGGTCAGCCTTCCGCGACGAGAAGGCTCAGATGGACGAGCTGCGCGCTCTGCTCGAAGCAAAGAGGTTGAGCTCACGCGACTGGATCGACAGCGGCTTCCAAGTCCGCAGCGACAGCATCAAGCGCTCAGCGTTTGATTTGCTCCGGTACACCGAGGTGACCGTATCCTCTCTGCTATCCGTGATACCAGAAATCTCGCGATATCCCGAGCGCTGCGTGCGCGTCTGGACATCGAAGGCACCTACGCGCCATATATAACACAGCAGGAAGCATCCGCGGCAGCGTTTTCGCGTGACGAGAGTCTGCTCTTGCCTGCAGACCTGAACTACCAGGCGATTCATGGGCTCAGCTTTGAGGAGAAGAAAGTGCTCGGTGACACTCGGCCTGAGTCGGTAGGACAGGCAAGAAGAATCGAAGGCGTGACGCCTGCTGGCGCGCTGAGACTGTTGGCGTATGTCAAAGGCGAATGGCGACGAGGGCCGCGGGAAGTTGTCTTTAAGGAGACCATGGAGTCGCATCCGCCAGGCCAAGAGGTTGAAGCTCTGGCATAGCCTATGTGACCTGGCGTATCGAATCGTCTGCTTGGTGGCAATCACGACCTCATGACTGTACAATAGATGTGAAGCTCGCAGCGAGCGCAGATTCTCCCTGTAACATAGCCCACTTCACTCAGTCTCTGGCACGGCGCCAATACTGAGGTCTGCGTGCATTTGGTGCCATACCAGATCTACCTCAGATTCATTTAGAACAATACACCCTTCGTACTCGGCACCTCTCCTTCTCTCCCCGCCACCAACGTTGTAGCCTCCCTAATCGCAACCGCAAGCGCCTTAAACGCACTCTCGGCCCTATGGTGATCATTTTCGCCCCGAATACAATCCACATGCATCGTCACACCCGCCCCTTGCGCAAAACTCTGCAAACAATGCGGTATCATCTCACAGCTCAAATCCCCAATCTTCTCCCTCTTCAGTCCCAGATCCGTCACGCAGTATGGCCGATTACTCAAATCAATCACAGCTCTGCTCAAAGCTTCATCCAAAGGCGCATACGCAGAGCCGAAACGCTTGAGGCCTGCGGTCGTGTGGAGTGCGGACTTGAACGCTTGACCAAGCGCTATGAAGGTGTCTTCGGCGGTGTGGTGGTCGTCGATGTGTAGGTCGCCCTGTGTTCGGAGGTGCAGAGACCAGCCGCTGTGCTTTGCGAGGGCATGGATCATGTGGTCGAGGAAGCCGATGCCTGTGTCGACGCTGATCTGCTGTGATTTCGAGGATTGGGAGGCATGCTGCTTGTCACCGTTTGTTGCTGCGTCCTCAGTGGGTTGTAGTGCTCCACCATCGAGGTTGAGTGATAGCTGGATCTTTGTCTCATTGGTATCGCGATTGATGGTTGCTTGTCGGACTCGCTTCTCGGTCGTCATGGTGAAAGTCTTATGTGCTCTCTCAGTTATTAGTCCTGCTGCCTGCTTTCCTCGAGACCTTCGATCGTCAATATCCAATGCCAGTCTGACCGAGAATATTTGGGAAGTGACAGTGACGTGCAAGCAAACCCAAGAGATGCGACCCTTGCAGCGACGCTAAACTTTAAAATTGACTAAGCCAATATCAAACTATTCTCGAAGCCTTCTTGTGTGTTCGCAAGCACCTTTGGCCGATATACAGCAGTCAGCTCGGGGTCTGTTGAGGATGGCGACAGACGGCGATCAGGAAATGCACGATGCGACCGCAGGCGCGGAGGCAGATCGAGGCGAAGATTTTGTCAAGGTGGAGAAACAGAGACTACGGCTGGTATGCGGCGACATATTTGGCATGTGAAAGTATGGGCAGCTGACATTCTTATAGTTGCCTGGGTCAACAGACACGGCTGCATCATTTGAATTCGAAAGAGAGGACCACACACTTGGCAACGCTTTAAGATACATGCTCACGAAGAAGTATGCTATGTGCCACCCCAGCAGTGCTTCACCCTACCAGAACTAACACTACAGCCAGCCCTGATGTCGAGTTCTGTGGCTACTCTATCCCACATCCTTCCGAAGCAAAGATGAATCTCCGAATACAGACTTGGGGTAAGAGAGCCTCCGTTCAATATCATGCTGCGGGACCTAGCTGACCACAAGTAAAGACGGCGTAAGCGTCTACGAAGTCCTCCGAAAGGGCCTCAAGGATCTCGCAGACCTCTGCGATGTAGTTGAGGAAAAATTCACCACTGCCCGCGACGAGTTCAACAAGGCGCACCCGGATCGTGTAGCCAAGCGATGAGTTCTGTGTGTACGTCCATGTCGCAAGTATGAGGAGTTCTGGCGCATCAAGGCAAGCAAGCCGCATTCGGGTCATGGTATATACATCTTCACAGCAAATCAAGCCTTCTAGTTTCGGCCCTGTATGAACAGTCAGCAAAGCATGTCCAGCCCCTCGCGCACTTGCAGGTACAATGCTCACCTCAATGAAACCCTGAATGAAGCTCTTCGGTAACGCCGCCGCCTTGCCATCCTCCTCTGCTCTGAAGTACTTGAGAACATGTGTAAGCTGCTTCCAGTAATTGAGCGTTTCCTGCCCAGCAAATCAGTGCCGCACTCCAACCCACAAAGCCTTGTGCCTGTCCATCAGAATCTGGCCCGACCTACCTGGAATTCCTGATGGCTGTTGAACAACAGCACATCCACCGTCTTCAACTGTGACACGTATCGATGCCTCTCAAACTCTTGTCTCATCTTGGTCCGAAGCGCGGAGACGGGCATGCTGAGCGAGTACATTTGCTGGATTTCGGGGGCCTGTGTCCGGGACTATCAGCTTCGCGCGCTCTCCCGTGTATGCCAATATATCTCCATCCGCCTGCCCCAAGCTCTTCAATGGATTTGTGTCCATACCGCTCGCAGCCAGTCCCGGTAGGACTTAATGACCCGCTGCTTCGCATCCGCGAACGATGCCGCTACTTCTTGTCAGCGTGTTTCTTGAGATTTTGCAGAGCTCCGAGTCTCACAGGAGCGCGTCCTCTGCGCGAGATATGTTGGATTAATCGTCATGTTGTTTGTGGGTGCCACGGTCCTCGTAATCAAGCGTCCATTGTCAGTGAGGTAGGTCGGCTCGTGAAGCTGCGATCGGCGGAAGTTCCCGCACTGCCATTGGTTCGAGTAACAAACGCAACATTACCATTCGGCATGTGCAAGACATGGACATTTCAGACATTTGGACAAGTACATGGACACGACAATCACTCCGGCGAACTCAATATGTTTGAAAGATCAGCTTTCATGGCTACCCGCAAGCTGCACAGCCATCGCAGAAGCTCGCTGTCGCTGGAATAGCAACTACCCGTAAACCATTGGCCGATCCCAGCATGGCGAGCACTCGCTATATCATTCAGCTATGCTTGCTCGTCCGCCATTCGCTCATGTAAATCCCATTGCTCCCGTGGTGAGTATCTCAACTTTCATTTAAGACTGTGCCCATATCTAGGCCTCAATCTTCCCAAGTCCCGTTTCGCCGGTGAAGTAACAATCATCTCTCTCTCGCGCGCGTTCTTAATTGGAAGAAGCGTGTCATGTAAGTAGCAAGCCATGTGGTCGGAGGGTCATCTACGTGGTAAGAAGAAGCAACCGGTGCCAGGACCTCGCACGCCCAATCCGTATCTCTCTGCCCAATCCTTTTCGCTGGCAAGCGTTAGAGGACTCCAGGTCCAGCTCCGCAAACGCCGAAGGCGGGAGCTCAATGGTGACTATGCATCGCTGCGTGACTTCGTGGCTTAATGCTGAAGAGTATTGGCGTGATAATACTGCGAGCTCAGGTCTCTCAGTCCAAGCGCGCAATCATTTGATCCTTTGACAGTGGTTGCAGGGTATCGATGTCAAGACCCTGCGATCTCAAAGTCTCCCTCTGCCATTCAGGCACGAGCTGTTGGTTGAGTTGGGGCGCGATCGAAAGCTCTGCAAGTGAATCAGTATGCATCCTTCTCACAAACGCACAGTGCTCGACTTACCATGATGCGAGAAGTTGAAGAGCTGCGGCAGGTCCCTTGGAGCGCCGCCAGTGTGGCGAGAGTCAGGGAGCTTCGTGCCTTGGTCACGCAGCTCGTCAAAGAATGGGTGCACCATCGCCTCGATCGCCGACAATCGCTGAGTCGGCGTGTACTCGAGCAACCTCGAGATCAAGTCTATGGCGTTGGAGTCCGCCTTCCTGAAGACTTTGCTGAAAGGATGTGGCTTGATCTGGGGGAACTTGTGCTCCATGTAATTCGGATTCATGGTACGAATCTGATCACGCGTCGGCGTTCCAAGTACCTTGATGATCTCCACCAGCTGGTCGATTCCGGATTCTCCTGGGAACAGTGGCTGGCCAAGCATCAACTCTGCCATCACGCACCCAGTCGACCAGACATCTGTGGCACATTAGTTTCCTGCATGGCGACGCTTCCTTCGATTGGCTTACCAATCTTTGTCGTGTAGTTAGTAGCGCCGAAAATGAGCTCCGGTGCACGGTAATACCGCGAGCAAATGTAGGATACGTTCGGCTCGTTCTCGACCAGTATCTTCGCGCTGCCAAAATCACACAGCTTCAAAATGCCAGAAGCCGGGTCGAGTAGAAGGTTCTGAGGCTTGATGTCTCGGTGGCAGATGCCTTGTGAGTGGATGTATGCCAGCGAGCGGAAGAGCTGATAGATGTACAGCTTGACCTCGAGAATCGGCATCGTCGTCTTGAGCTTGTTGAAGTGTCTCGAGGCCCGATAGACCGTCTCCGGCACAAATTCAAGCACCAGGTTGAGGTACACCTCATCTTTCTGCGCTTCTATCAGCGCCGTCTTCACGCCCATCAAAGTATCGGTCTCTCGTACCCTGTCGCCGTTTGAGTAGTAGAACGCCTTGAGCTCGACAATGTTCGGGTGTCGAACAATGCGCATGATTTGGAGTTCTCTGTTCTGCACTGGCAGTCAGCTACCGTACACGCGCCGCTCAATATGCCATGCTCCGACTGACCTTGAAGCGCTTATCTTGCAGCACGCGCTTGATGGCCGCATCTTCGCCCGAGGGTGACAGCTTTGTCTGGAAGACCACACCGAAGGAGCCATTGCCGACAATCTTGCATTGTGTGTACTGCATCTCTTTTGTCTCGCCAGTCAGGCCGTCCTGCACTTTCTCGCGAATGACCTCTGTGTATCTAGTCAGCTCACCGCCTTGAAGGCCACGCCGGGGAACGAGCAGCGCGCCATACCACCCATCCTGAGGCCTGAAAAGGCTGGTCGATTTTGTGACATGCTGCTCGCTGGATCTGTTGGTGACGCGCAATGAGCGCGTGCACGGTGGAATGAATCGGGTAGTTGGCGTGAGGTATCGTGAAGTTGGCGCCGTTCTGGGCTATATGGTGGTGTTGCTTGAGGTGGTGATGTGGTGGTGCTACAAGTGCGAGCGCGGGCAGGCTTGGAAGCGGCAGCTGATCTCGTTCCTTCTCACGTGGAGGCAGGTTCGAGTGTCAATAATGGAAGGCGCGAGTCGCTGGCTCAATGTAGGATGTCAACAGTGACGTGATGACCCGAAGACGCACAATACCGCCGGGACTGAAGTCGCAAGTCGTGAATGTCGTCGATGTTGGAGTGCTGGCCTAATGGCGGGGGAGGTTATTCGATAGAGGAAGGTCAGGGGTCTGTGCTTTGGGCACTGCTGCTGAGGAAATGACTTGGAGAAAATCGCCAGACAAAGATGGTCTACAGCAGTGCAAGGGCAGCGGTAGCTGTGATGGAGCATGAGAGAATGTCAATGCGAGCTGGAGGAAAAGGCACCCGTGACAGTGCTTCGAGCACCACTTTGAGATTGCATCTACGCATTGTGGGGCGCTCACGGGCACATGACTACCGGCCGCCGCTAGTACTGAGGTCTTGGCGCAGTGATTCAATTGCTCGTTGAACATTCAATGCTGCCTTTCTCAGCGCCATTGGCGCACTTGCGTTTGTTGAGCTTTCTGCTGGCCATGACCGACCACCACACTGTTACCTCCTAGCGCCATGACCTTCTACGCAGACTGAAGCAGATGACGCTGGTGGTAAGGGACTGCAGCGAAGAAGTCACGCGCCTCCTCCCTGCGGATCCCAGACCAATGCAGCTTATTTCCCATCTCGACCACATGGAGGCACGTCATCTGCCCTCGCCGTCAGTCCTCCCTGGAAAATGGAGCATTGAACACTGCTTTCAAGTATTGGAGATATGTTTCACCGCCAGTGACACTGCCTACTACCGCAGCGTGCGATAACCTATCTTCGATGCCCAACTCCAGCCCAACTCAAGCTTTGATTAGGCTTCCGCCCAAAGCCACATCTGCCTTCGCGTTCTGCCCCAGCGGAGGGACCAGCAGCAGTAGCTCTCCTTCGCCAAAAACATCGACCTGCAGGTACCACCTCATGCAACTCGATGTGCTGTTGGCTCCTACATCGCTGCCAGCCAGTAATGCTGTTAGTCAATGAAACGCGCGACTGCTTAATGCTGTTGACCAGTAGGGTACGGCTGGTTTGATGCCATCCATTACTTGCTGCCCCCACCCGCACTGAACGACGTACTGACGGCCTCTGAGGTCTTCGTCAACCACTCAAACAGTGGCTCGGCTCATGAAATCACAGCTGCAGATAAGCGCGCGGATACCCTCGTAGCTTCAGAGTCGACGGAACTAAGGTACCAAAGTACCTCTATACCTGCATCTCAAGAGCGCTGAAATTTTCAGCCAGGTGCTTCATGTAGCCGCCACGAACGTCCAGGCCCCCAGCGTCTTGGTAATCGGTACACAAGTGTGTCACCGGCTCACTGGCGGCCTTAGCACCCGAGTCTACGGCTGCTCAACCGCATCAAAACCACGCCCCTCGTGACACACGGTCCGGGACGCCGACCGTAGATCCTGCAGTCAGCAAGGCTGCATTTCAGCCCACGTGAGCTTGTCCCACCATGGCTGCTCTCCTCGAGCATTCTAGGACTTTGCGCTGAAGTGGCAATTAGCATATGTCGCCTCTGATTATTTACAGGTGCTGACCGCTCTTGGCAACCTGCGGGCCTGGGCTCCGGAAGGTTCCCAACGTCGTCCGCTTCGGATGCTCATGACCAACGAGCTTTTATAACAAGTCTGGACCTATATGGTGTACCAGGCGCGCGGCTTTCCACAAGCTTTGGTAGAGGCTAAACATCCTATCCTGCATATTCAAAAAGCCTTTTTCGTCATACATTCTTCATGACACGCGTTCGATAGATTTGACAAACAAGAAACACTCGAATTGCCGAGATGATAGTACATTTATTGGAGTCGGCACGCGTGCGTCAGGCAAGCTCACCGATATTCGCCTTTTCTGAAGGCGGCCAGATCACGACAGATTTACTGACTGATCGATTGGACCTTGGTGTCTTCGGGGATCACTACATGGAAATCTGTGTTCTTATTGTCGGCCGACCTCGATGTTTCAACGGGCAGAGCCAAAATTCAACGCTTGACGTGGCTATCATGCTGTACTGGCGCTGAGGACGTCCATAATCATAGACCGTGAGGTCACAGATCGCTCGCTGTGGACATGAGCTCCTCTTTGACGGGATTATCACTCAGGACATGTCTGGTGAAAACGAATATGTTGCTTCGACCCTGAGCATCCAGATCGAATGCTCCGATACATATACATACGGAGACTGCAAACGCTGGTTGCTTTGCAAGGACGTGCAAAGATTGTATTGTAACGTATCTTTCTGACCTTTCGCGCAATGATTTTGAACAGTCTGCAGCTGGGCTATATGTCTTGGAGTTGTGTAGCACTCACTCCTATGTGGATAGTGTGGACGCATCGTGTCTTCAATGAACGGCTCAGATGCACGTAGGAGTGTTGGGATGCCTCTGCCAATCAACAGCACAATACAGCTCGAGCAACTCTTCGCTCACATTGCTATTCTAGCTTACAGTCCGTCGCCGAACCAACCTCTAATGCCAATGAGGTCTGGAGATGTCAGACGCGCCCCCGAACGCCACAGTACACTCTCGCTCAAAATCAATCATGACTAGTAATCTCATGTCCGTTCCTGAATAAGACTTCCCTGTCGCCCATGCTCAGCGTCATGTTCCTTCGCCGTCGTTGTATGCCGCAGCATCTCATTCTTCGTCACTGTCAGCCAAACCAAAGTTCTATTCCTCGTCGCTGCCAGTTGTACTCCAGCTCTACTCATCGTCGCTAACAGCAGCACTCTCTGTGCCGCCTCGTGAGCCATTGCCATTAGAAGCTCCCCTGCCGTTGCCAAGCTTCAACTTGAAACCGCTCTTCTGGGCAGACTGCGGTGTGCCGGTGCTTGACATGGGGCGAGTCGAGGTGCCATCAGCGCTCTCGCCGTCGAAGTCCGCGAACTCCGGATGCTTGGACGTTGCCTCCTTGAGCTTATCTACGCATGCACGCTGTTGATCTGTTAGCACTTGCAATGAGGTCACGCATGTGGAAGTAACTCACCTCAATGAGATTAGCATCGTTGTACAGGACAGAGCCATCCTCGTTGTACTGGCGGCAGTTGTTGCACAGGAGGGCAATATCCTGTCTGAATTCCCGTAGACTCTGATACTGCTTCTTGTTGATCTTGTTCTCGATCTGCTTCATGGCAATCGGCTGTTTGATCAATTGGTAATAGTCCGGATAATGAGCTTTCGGTGGCAAGTCCAGGAATGGATCAATGATACCACGGTTGGGAATGCCAGGCTCAGTAGACTCCTCTTCGAGATCCTGCAATGAGTCATGCACAACATCGAGAATGCTTTGCAGCGTATCACGCTCCTCCTTGGACAAAGTCTCCGTGACTTTCTGCGCACGTCCGCGCTTCTTGGGCGGCTCGAGGATGCCATCAAGAGAAGCCTCATCGGCCTTCCTCTTATCCGCTCGGCCGGCTGCAGGCTTACGACCGCGTCCACCCTTTTTCGTCGAGGCTGGGGCTGGTGATTCCGAGCTGTCACGTGAAGCAGGCGGTGAGTCTCCCAAGCCAAACTCGCCACGTAATCTCGACTCCTTCTTGGCCGCTCGCTTGTCAATGCGTGCTTGCTTACGCTTGATCGCGTCCTCAATTGTGTCGTCATCGGCATCGACGGCGTCGAGCCATTGCTCTTCGGTGAGACCGTCGTCGTACTTCACCTTGGTCCGCTCTCGAGCGCCACGGCCGTAGTTGAACTCGATCTCTTCAACCACCGGATTATCTTCTTGCATGTAGATGTCCGGTAGCTCGCTCTCGCCAAGTAGACGCGGCAGCTTCTTGTCTGGACCATACTTCTGCGTTCTGATACGCTCCTGGTCCACCCGCTGGAAGATGCCGAGCTCTTCCTCGCTACGGTGCAGTATCATGTTCATGTCATCATCATCCATCTCCTCGGACTCCAAAGACTCAGCAGCCTCCGCAGATTCCAGCATGACACGCAGCATTTCATCACGCTCCTCATTCGTTGACTTGTTGTCGAACTTGCCGGCCTGAATGACCTTGCCGTCCATGTCGAGCTTGAATTGCGCACGTTCCAGAATCTTCTCTTCCACAGAATTGGAGCTGATGAGACGAAGAATGCGGACTTCGTTCTTCTGACCAATACGATGCGCACGATCTTGAGCCTGCAGATCCTGATGAGGATTCCAGTCGGAGTCATAGATGATGACAGTGTCGGCAGTCTGCAAGTTCAGACCAAGACCACCAGCACGCGTTGACAGCAGGAAACAGAAGTAGGGGGAGTCTGGGGCATTGAACTGCTTCAGCAGATCTGATCGGTCCTCCGCCTTCGTCGAGCCATCGAGACGTAGATAATTGATTTCGCGTAAGCGCAAAAAGTCCTCCATGATATTCATGATCTGAGTCATCTGGAAGAACATCAGGACTCTGTGCCCCGTGGCCTGTAGCTTTGGCAGAATCCTGTCGAGCAATTCAAATTTGCCAGCCGTACGCCAGATCAAGTCATTCGTCATTCTACTCGGGTTCATCTGGTCCTCGACCTCCTCAAATACGAATGGATGGTTGCACAACTTTCGCAGTTGCATCAGCATGTTTGACAGGCCACGCATTCCAGTCTTCTTGCCATTGGGGTCGTTGACCATGATTCTGTTGTGCGTGACGAGCTGCTTGTACAGCTTGGCTTGCAACGCAGAGAAATTACACTTGATAACGCGTTCCTGCTTGTCCGGAAGATCCTTCTCGACGTCCTTCTTGAGACGACGCAGCAGGAAGGGACGAAGAACCTTGTGCAGACGGCGAATGACAAGTATTTGCTCTTCTTCGTTCAGCGCCATGCTGTCTTGACCGCCGGTGTTGGCAAAAGGAGTATTGAACCATTCATCAAACGACTTGACAGATTTGAAAATGTTGGGTAAGACGAAGTTGAGCAGCGCCCAAAGCTCGGGAAGGTTGTTCTGAAGGGGTGTACCAGTCAAGATGAGCCTGTACTTGGTGTGGTAATATTGCGTGATTGTACTCGACAGCTTCGAGCCAGCGTTCTTCATACGATGACCTTCGTCAACAATCATGTGCAGCCACTTGATTTTGCTGAGAATAGGACGGTCCTTGATGATGAATTCGTATGTCGTGAGCAGAACCTGGAATTGTCCATACCGAATCTGCTGCTGATAGTTCTTACGCTGATTCGGAGGACCCTTGTACACGATGCGCGTCACGCTAGGCGCCCACTTCTCGAACTCGCTGTTCCAATTCGTAAGAGTAGACAGCGGCACGATGACAAGAAAGGGACCGTTCTGGCGCTTCTTCTCGATGAGATAGGTTATGAGCGAAATAGTCTGAATGGTCTTACCCAGACCCATCTCGTCGGCGAGAATACCGTTGAGGTTGTTATTGTAGAGCGACAACATCCACTGGAGACCCTTGAGCTGGTACTCTTTGAGAGTGCCGCCAACCAGATTGGTTGACTGTGCCTTGACTTCTTCCTTGATCCGATGGGCCACTTCATAGTAGTCGACCTTGGGCTTGGTCTCGTCCTCGCTGTCCATTTCGTCCTCTTCTTCCTCCTCCTCTTCGGGTTCGGGTTGGCCATAGCGTTTCCGATTCGCGCGCTGTTGCTCCTTCACGGATGAGGCAAGTTGGTTCAAGAAGCCGTCAGTCTGCTTGAGCAAGTGCGAGATACGACTATCCTTTGCCTGACCAAGCAGCTTCAAGTAGGTCTCTTCGTCGTTCGCCTTGAGAGCCTGCAGACGCTGCTTGGCGGTACGCTCAATGCGCTTCTGTTCCTCCTTTTCGATGTTGGCGTGAGTCTGCACCATCAGACGACCAAGTCGCTGGTTGCGTTGTCTATGCTGGATTGCTTGTTGGCGAAGGTCTTCAGAATGCCGCACGATCGAGCTAACGAAGTCATTGTGCTTCTTCTTCTCCTTGTTCTCAGCTGCATCACGCTGTTGCTTCTCAAGCTTCTCAGTGACGCGTGCCTCGCGAAGAGATTGCTTCTTGACCCTCCGATACAACGCCCGATTGGCAGTCGTCGAGAGGTTGTCGGAAGCCATCATCTCCTTTCCAACCTTGGCCCGTAGATCGCGTTGCTTTTGCAACAGGGAAAGAGCCTTGTACTCAATGAGAGCACGCAGCTTGACGTTGGTGTTCTCTTGCGGCTCATCTGACTTCCTGCTATCCCATGCACCCACGTTGGCAGACAGCTTTGCCAGCTCATTTTTGCGCGCTAGCACTCTGTTGTAAACTATGTTCTCACGCTCTTCGCGCACGCGTTCTGGGTCTGTACCCAACGGCATGATGCTCGGAATCATAGATCGATACGGCCGGTAGGAATGGTCGGAGTGGGAGATGTTTTTGAGGATGAGCGAATGAGGGTCTGTGAACGTCTCGAATCGGTGCCGTGGCTTGCCATCCGCTTGCGCATCGCTGCTTTTCGTTACAGAGCCTTTGGCAGCCTCATCCAGGACCTTACCCGCTGCAGCCACGCTCTCCGCTGGAGTTGGCGGTTTCTGTTCCTGCTTTGATGGAAAGATAAGCTCCTGGACATTTGCTGGAACAGGCAGGTTCTTCTGCAGATGCTGGAATGCACTGATCTGAGCACGCAGCTTGATCATCTGCTGCTTGTCCATTTGCGGTTGAGCTGAGCCTTCGGCGTGTGCTGAGCCGGGCATCTGCATGCCTGAGGGTGCGGTCGGTGCTGCCGAAGCTGCCGTAGAGCCATCACGACTTGGTGCAGTAGTCGTCGCGGCACCCGCACCATTCGTCTGTGGCTGAACTGAAGCTCCATTCTGCCCTTGCATTGCCGCCTGTTGCTTCATCTGCTGCATCCTCAGCGCATTCTGCCTTTTCATCAATTCACTCTTCTGCTGTATCTGCGTGAGGATAGTCTTGGCCTTGACTAGCTCCGGATCAGTCTCCGACACACCGCTCTGCTTCATTTGCATATACTTCTTATACAGGGCCTGCACGCCCTCCTTAGTCATGCCGGCTGGAAGTATTTGGTTCGCCATGGCAGCAGCTGCGGGGTTGGCATTGTTGTTGCCTTGTTGCTGCTGCTGCGGCATGCCTTGCGTGGGTTGTACAGCTGCCATCGTGTCCCTGTGCTAAGAATCTATGCGCATTGGCAATGCTTCCTCCTCTTGATATCCCCAGCTGTGCCCCGACTGCAAGCACGTGACGCGCGAGCACAGTCGCGTCAAGAATGTCAATGTGTATGCGCGTGACGTGCGCTGGAGTGTTGTTTGCGTATTGGTATCAATGCGCGCGGGCTTGATTGATGTCCAGTCGCGGTCTCCAACGTGAAGCCCGCTTGTGATTCGCGCAGATACGTGGAAAGTAGGAGGCGCGGCCACCAGGCAGTAGCGACCGTGTAAAAGTCGTGATGGTGTGGCCCAGAATTATCGTAAACAGCCGTCGCGCGTTCGCGCGCCTTGAGGTAGTGAGATAAAGATCGTTTCGGCGGGGTCGGAAAGTGGTGTACTGATCACCGGGGGTGCTTAAGCAACAAGCTGACTTGCTGAGAGCGAGATGAAGACCACCTGAGGAAGTGGAGTTGGCCAATCGGCTCTTTCCTGCCGTCCTCCGTCGCGCCTGAGGCACCATCCACGTGTGGTCTTCACATCTTCGCCCATCGCGTTCGGATATGCTCCTCTATTACACAAGTACATATACTGTCGACTGCGTGACGGTAACGGAGCAAATTTTTTGCGACTCTCAAGATGTCACTTCGCAAGCGGTATGACGACCTTCTTGGAAAGCGGAGCAGGTCTCTGCCAGCTTGCTACTCGCGATGGTACCTCAACCAAGGCCACAACGACCTCCTGGAGAATCTATCAACATCTTCCACCTCTGACATTCTGCACATTCATCTACCACCACGAGTCGCAGATCCAATCACAGGCACCATGAGACTTGCCACCTTGGTCTGCTAGTGACTTGCGCCATTATTCGATGACAAGAACTAGTCTCCTGCTTCCTCAAGTAACGGTATCACTATGGTTCTGAACAATCCATTGGAGGCCCAAGCCCAGTAAATTAAAGATAGCTGTGTCTGGTGGTTCGTATAGACTGGTTAGCGTCCACACATGGATAACGGACTGTTGGTGTCTAAGCAAGACATGCAGAATCTCTTCACGACAAGATGTAATGCTGGACAGTGGACTACCGTA
Source organism: Teratosphaeria zuluensis (assembly GCA_007113905.1). Classification (NCBI taxonomy): domain Eukaryota; kingdom Fungi; phylum Ascomycota; class Dothideomycetes; order Mycosphaerellales; family Teratosphaeriaceae; genus Teratosphaeria; species Teratosphaeria zuluensis. The sequence goes on from VCMQ01000024.1 coordinate 28,781, forward strand.
GCTTTCTACGCAAATCGATTATCACAATTGATCACGCGGACTTCCCGCGAAGTACATGTAGTATCGTACGAAGTTGACATAAACTAGGTGCGAAGCCGTCTGGCATCAATGCGGACTCAGCGCATCTTTCGCCTGCATACGATCTCCTACGATTGTTCAGAGTGAGGACCACTATATGGACCATGCATCGATGACAATCAAATCGATGTGCCGATCGATCAAACCATCTTGATCCCGCCTCATCCAGGATACCTATTTCTCCAACCGAAGACAGTGAGCACATGTCTCTAGTCCGAACACTGCCGAGGATCAACAAGAATGCCTATCGTCTCTATCATACCACTCTCTCGTCCTCTAGCAATCGCACTTTGGTCCGACGACTTCAGTGCCCAGCATCACAGCACACTGCGGGAATGTAGCGAACATCGCTATGATCTTGGCACGAACGGTCATGGTTGGTCCCGTTCACCTATAGGTTCTGCTACATTGACATTGCATTGTGCAGAGGAGGACTGGATTGCCTTGGCAGCCTCAGCAACCCAAGACCTGTGCACCAGCAATGCATCCGCTTCAGTGACAACGCTTGACACCAAGGTCCGAGATGGCGTGCCGAGGGCGTTTGCTCCACGGTCGATTCCTGGAGCTAAGAAAGGCTCCGGCAAATGCTCTGTTCGCCCAATGTGGTCGAAATGGGGGCCGCGTCGCCATGCCTGGCAGAGTGTCGGCCTGACTAGCGACTCAAATCAAACTCACTGCACTGGCCCTAGCAGCCGAAGTATTGACCACCCGCTCGTGGAGGGGCTGTACTTCAAATGCATCAGACCAAGCTGCAGAAATGCTAATTGCAGTGTGGTGTGTCAGAAGTGCAAAGAGTTCCTGGAGCAGGCATTTCCACCATATCCAAAAGGCTGGCGCTGTGGCTAGAGTGTCATGAAATCCCATCATCTAGCGATGGTCTATACCTAGAAGCTTGCTACCTCGTGAAAACAAACGTACATAGCAAACATCAAATATACCCCCACGAACTACAACCTCAAAATCCGCTTCACAACCTTTTCCATACTTTCATCTATGCCTTCCTGCACATCTTGAAGCCCTTTTTTTATGCTCCCACAGGAACAGACATGTCTTCATTGGGACGGTGCCAAGCAGAAAGATCTGGCAGGGGAAAAGAGCTAAATATGCAAAAAGAAGTCACTCCTTTGTACCGAATTGAACGGTAAGAGAAACCAGGCATGAAGTAAATTCATGGCGGTACTGGGCTAAATTGCTCGTTAGCAATTTATTCCTCAATCTGAAGATGAGGCAGTACATACAATCGAACCCAGGCTGGCACGGAGTTGGGTGGGCGTGAATGCTCTCGCACCATGACCACAACGTGACGTCATACCACTAGACCATACCACCAGAGTGATATCAGTACAGGGCGAGTCGTGTCATTAATTTATATAGTAGAGATATTTGAAGTGAGAAACCGCTACTGGACGAATTCTCGGTTCTCACACAGACCCTCCTTGAACCAGGCAGTAGCTAGGATTCCGCCCCATCATCCTTCTGTTTTGCTGCATTACTATATGGGGTGACTTCACGATTTGTCAACGTTGTGCCAAGAGATCAAATTGTTTATTTGATTGTTGGCTCAGTCGTCTTCGATAGTACCTAACCGCAGGTATCGACAACTCTGGATCACGAATTGTTAATCATAACAAGAAAATACCTAGACAGACGCCAACCCACCAACGCCACGCTAATGTTGACACCCGATGCACGCCACACTGAGACTGACTATCCCAACCGTGGCCTCTTATTGCCACCACCAAACCCTCGCTGGTCGCCCAGACGCTTCCGCTCCATTTCCTCCTTCATGATGCGCTCAGCATTGCTCATCTTCTTCTCGACAGGAGCTACCACGACACCTCCTTTCTTAGCAAAAGGGTTCTTCTTCATCATCGGATTGCTGGCCTTCGACTTTGCAGCAAGAGACAATCCAATCTTGGGAGCTGCCTCCTTTGCCGGTGCTTCTGTGTCGTCATCATCCTGTTCGGCTGGCTGTGGTGTCTCTGGCTTCGAGTCTGCCTTGCTGTCTGCTGCTGAAAAGCTTTCGATCTCGACAGACGCCTCTCCGGGTTTCTGCTTTCCAACCTCTTGCTTCGGCGCACTCCTAGCGCCCAAGCTCAATGACACTTTGACTGGTTCAGCTGTCTGCTGGATTGTGGAGTCCGCTACTGGCCAGGCCTGTTGTGCTTGTTTCTCCCTTTCCAAAGCAGTCTCCTTCGCCTTCTTGATTTGCTGCTCCAGCAGTCGTGACTCCAGATCCTCGTCACCCTTGGCCAGCCTCTCCTTCTTCTTAATATCCTCTTTTCGCTGGATCGCCTCAGCACTGTTGTCGATCCATTGGATCTCAAGCCCTCTCTCGCCTTCCTCAAATCTGCAGATTCCTTCTTTCCCAAGGTACTTTGCGAATTCCGTCAAGCTCGGCCACTTGGTCGCGTTCATATGGACGTGTTCCTTATCTCGGATATACTCCTGGTAGAAGTTGTTCATGTGGACCTTTTTCTCGCCGTGTGCTGTCTTTAGTAGCTGCAGAAAGTCTCGCTTGAACTGGTTGCTGTAATCGTTGATGTATTTGCGCGGATCCTCACCTACCGCAAGCATAGCGCGCACATGGCCTTCAGACATAGTATGTTGTTTGAAGCCGTTCTCATCGCGACACTGCTTCTCGCATATCTGACAGTACCATCGCAACCGCTGAAGGCCTTTTGCCTTCATCTTGTTCGCAATGAACTTAGCGCTGCCGGCTTCTGCTTTCGGCATCTTGGCGGTAGTGGTGTAGATAGACGAACAGGTTGCGATGACGATCACAGAGTCAGCAACGTCACAGCTCTGCACCGAGAGTCGTGTATTATGTATGTGGACGTTCTGGCGCAAGTTGGACTGGTCGCAAGCAAGAGCCAAGAAGGCTTCCGCGACTGACTCAGCTAGCCAATCACGTGTCGAATTCTTGACTCCCGGCGATTTCCACTTCCACTTCTCCTCACAGACGCCTGCTCCGGGCGGCGTTCACCATCTACACCATGCACCCGCATGGCGACATCATGACTACGTCTGGACTGCGCCGGCCTGTTGCTGCCCTGGCATCCATCGTCTGCAGCCCATATCAACACAGCATTTCCAACCTACTGCGCAGCGGCAAGTGCTTCGCTGGCGCTGGCAACAGTCAACTGAGCTGTCCATCGGTTGACTCTGGTGAGCGACAAGCTGTACCCGTCGACCAGCCAACTCACGATGCTACAGGAGCAGTCCTGCGAGTCATTCGAATGCCCAAATTGCTCCAAGAGTCTTCTTAACGAGCACTGTCAACCAAATCAAGCGCTCAAGCGCTCGATGGACTGGTTACATCACTGGCCAGCCTCGCCTGGACAATCGCCCAAGTGGCCGCCACGACTGCCAACCCACTGGCATGAGCGCAGAAACGTGGCCGAAGCTAGCTCTGGACCGCTTTCGTTGTTATACGACATTCGCCCGCATCAGAGTGGCTAATGGCTGATCTGACAGTATCGCGCTCGCCGTGGCCAGTCTCAACCTCGAGCTGCCACGCTCAAGGCTTCCATGGTCACATCCATGTTGTCGCGATTTTCATCCCGTCATTGTCGCCTCTGCTCGCTTACTGCTTAATATCATAGGTCAACGTCTGCTCAGGTAGGACCGATCGCCACGGCCAGAACGTGATGCTGCGATCGCCGCTCTATTCAAGTCGGAGATGAAGTCTTCAATTTTAAGATTCCATACCGAGGCGAAATGTCAACGTGAAGAATGAGATCGTGAGATACACACCACACTTTGACATGACGTTCGCCGGCACTTGCACTGTATTTGGAAGGTGCCATGGGGAATCCTAGCAAATAGATGCTCATATTGCAAGGAAAGTCCACGGTGATTCCATAAGATGCAGTCTGATAGCGGGAGCACCACCTATAATCACAACAGACTTCCCATTCTTGCAAATATCCCCAACGACCCACAAGCTGAACGAAGCTTTGATTTGCATCGGCACGCTTTACCATATGTTGGTTCTAGGCCGCGCCATGTACATACCGATCGCAGCTCGATTAGCAGGCACTTTGGGTACCATGTCACACTCGGTCCACGATCGCGAATCCTACAACTCGTCTAGCTCACGGCAGAATGTCGCTGGGCAAGGGGCCATCAACGACAACGCGGCAGCAGCGCGAGCCTCCTTCGCGACTATCTCTCTGCTATGCATGCTGCTTATGGGGGCTTTGTTCGGTAGCTCTTACAGCATCGCGTTCCAGACTAGGCAATGAAGCTGACGATGGGGCAGGGAATCGCTTCCAGTCGCTATACGACCGAAAGTACTGGGGCTCAATGACCGCGATACGGGCCTTGCCTTATCTCCTATATTGCTTTGGAATTGGTTTCGTGCTCGCATCCGGCGTGACCGTTGCAAACCTTGGCCTTCACCAGACCACCGATCGAGCATGTAAGGGCGCGATGTACGTCTGTTTGGTCTTCTACTGCGGAGTGAAGATCATAGTCCAGGCTTTTCTAATCGAGCGAGCACATGCGGTGAGACACAAGCTGAAGAAAAGGCTTGAGGACTGGATGTGGATATCGTTCGTGATCATTACCGTCCTCGGTTTTGGAACCATTGTGATCCTAGCTTTCCGAAGCCCAGATGGGACTATTGACCCAAGCGACCAACAATGCCGGATAGGACTCCCACGAGTGGCGGTGATGGTCTTGATGAGCTGGGACATACTGATCAACATCTCGCTGACTGGCACGTTTATCATACTGCTTATGCCTTTGCTCAAACGACCAAAGTCGAAAGCTGAACGGACGGCTTCCCGAATACCTCTTCAAACGGATCGATGGAAGCATGACTCTGTCCCGAAGCTCACAAACATTGCCATAGCCAGATCAAGCGAGAGTGTTGTCCTTCCAGAGATGCCAGAAAGTCTGTTGTCTCTACTACCACCTGTCGTGGACCGGAGTACCGACCACCTGAAGAGCCTAGTTTACAAGACCGTTTTCGGCACTGTCGTTCTGATGGCCGCGACCATAATCAATCTCGTGGTCCTCTATAGGTACCATGGATACGAGCATGGATGGATGTGTTTCATATGCTGCTTAGTCGACAGTACGTCAAAGAAACAAGGAGTCTCAAGAAGCGCATCTATCGCTGACAAGAAGTAGTCACCTGGGCTGTCACAATCATTCACCTATTGACGGAGACCAAGAAGGAGGCTATTGGCCCCGTCCTCGCACGACAAGCGTACAGCAACGAACGCTTGCAGGCGGCGACCAACGAGCGACTGCACGCGGTGCTCCAACGACCCAGCCTAACGAGGAACGTGATCAGTGAAGGTGGTGATAGCCTTACGACATTGTCCAGTCTGTAGTCGAGGCAGCTGTTGATCTCAACAGCCATCCCAGTTGACGACTGACTGTTTGACGGATGCATTACTGAGATCATACCACGCCCAAAACTTGACTTGACTGTCAGCAATGTCAGCCAACATCAGGCTCCATCAATTTGGAAACTGGCGTACTGAAAAACACATCACCATTAAATGGGTGACGATAGCCGAATCTAACAGCTGGATGATGCTGAATGTTCCGTTCAGTCAGTTGAACATACAGACAGCATTAGCTTGACCGACTGTTGTGAGGCTTGAGTTTAGCTAACTTGACGAGTCTGTCTCTGGCATACTGCATTGAATGATTCTTTTGATCTGTGGCGCGCTCCGCATCTCATACTTTTTGGCCACCGACAGCGTGTTGAGATAGCTATTGAAAAACTTTGGGCCACGGTCTTGTGCTGCCCACAGCAATAATCGCTTCTGTCTTCCATCCTCTAGACATTCCTGCGCCTGCTGATCTACGTCGCCGAGCCCACTACCCTCGTCTGCCCTCCTGATGTCGCATATGACACACTTCCACTATTGAGCGGAGGTACGAACGACGAAGAACTTGATGTGCTTGTGCCAGTCGCTGGATAATCTGAAGACCAATCTGTCATTGTCACAGGCGCATATCCAGCGCTCGTGCTGCTGGGCGCTGGAGCAGTAATGAAAGTCTGCTCCTGCTGGACCGACGAAGTTGTTGGAATGGTGGTGGCAGAACCGTAGTATGCGTCAAGGCTCGGTGTCACGGATGATGAGGATACTGCACTGGAGGAGAAGCTCGCGGGAATCGTCGATATAGAGGAGGCGACAGCAGTTGCGAAAGTCGACAACGTCGTGGAGATTGGCACTGGTGCAGTCGAAATAGTCGTTGCTGCCGAGGATGAAGGCGGCACATAGATCCCTGGCGCTGTGTATACCTTGCTTACAGAAGAAGACGTCGACGCGAGTGAGCTGGTCGATGCGGCTGCACTCGACACAGCGCCTCCTGTACCGTCTGGCGATGTTTGCAGCAGTGATGGCGAGCTCGTGGGAGGAGCAGTTCCGGTGGCCGAGGCGCCGTTGGCAGAGACCGGCTGATCCAGCTCTTCCGCTACTTCTGGAGACAAGAAAACCACAGTCCCGGAGCCAGCTCCGTAGAACGTCAAGCCCTGGATTGAGCCCTCGCAGAGGGTGCAGTTGCCAAGACTCCAGGTGGCAGCCAAGCAAAGGGCATCTTGATCACAGCTTTCCAAGCAGGTTTCTTGGCTGTAGTAGGCCTTGGTGCCGTTGACATTCGTCTCGCAGATTGGTTCGTAGTCGCAAGCCACTCTGTATATTTGATTGACTACATCTGTGATGTTCATGCCGTCTGAATCAGGACAGCTGGCTGAAAGAGTAGTGGCGTTTGTAGGAGTTGTTGATGTTGTAGGAGTGGCGGCAAGTGCTGAGGTGGCCGCAGGACTTGCGTATGATGTTGACTGTGGCCCATCAGGGATGAATGTTGCTCCTGAGTCGCTCGAAACGGCTGTCGTAGATGGCTTGATGCTCGTCACACCCTTTAGTGCAGCACTGGTCGATGTTGTGATCGTCGAATAAGAGCTCGCTGTCTTGTTTGCACCAGTGACGGGTACGAATGCAAGATACCCAATGTCTTGCAGCGGAGACACATTGCCCTTGGCAAGCTGGCAGTTACCTCCCTGCCAGAATGTCGCGCCCGTGCACCAAGTGTAGTCATCGCAATGCAGTAAACAGCCAGAAGCCGATGTGTATGCCTGGACATCGTAATAGCTGCTGGCATTAAGCTTGTAGTCGCAATAGACTGTGTATGCTGTCCCATTATTATCCGTCACAGTCTCGCCATCGCAAGCTGGACACTGGATGTTACTCGCGTTGCAAGACACGTCGCTGTCAGGCACAGGCGATGCAGAGCTCATCAAGGATACGGTGGCTGAAGAGATTGACGGTGCTATGCTCGAACTGATCGACGCACTCGACGGAACTGTCGCTGGTACACCCTGCATGATGAAGTACGCCACACCTGAGCTGTTCTGCTGCCATCCGAACGTGGTACCAATCGTGAGCACACATCGACTTCCAGGATAATATACAGCGCCTTCGCAGCCATCAAACTCGTCGCATGCGCCCATGCATTGGGCGGCGGTTGCTACGGAACTCGGGTTTGTCACCAGATATTCGTTCTCGGATGTCGCATATGCATCGCAATGGACCGAGTAGGTAATGCTGTTTCCATCCGTGAAGTTCTGGCCGTCGTACTCTGGACATAGACCACCCAAAGCACTGCTGTTCGCCGCGCTGCTTGCTCCAGTCGGAGTAGGTGTGCTGACAGGTGAGAATGCTTGCCCGGATGCGAACGCGAAGTGAATGGCTGCGATGGTAGTCGCGGAAGGAGTGGACGACTTCATGTTGGACATTGAAGTCAAAATGGGACGCATCTGGGCAGGTTAATCGGTGTCGACTGATATGGGGGAGGTGGATGAGCAGAAAAGGAGCCCAGGAGCCATAAGGGTGACGTGAGAAGGCTGTCTGAAACATGTGGATGTGCACCCAGGAATGCGGGTTGTGCGACTCTGCTGCGACATGCCGCAGGAACATGGCATTTCTGATGCAAGGTACGCCAAATGAAGGCTTGGCACCAAACGAGGAACTGTGAAGCTGCCATAGCGATATTGTAGTGCTGTTTCAAAGTGACCTCGTCCTCCAGCAATCGGTATTACAGATCATGCGGTCCTGGTGGTGCTTGAATGGACTATCATAAGTGAGAACAGCAGGAGTCATAGCCAAGCAGCAATACCAGCGGCATGAAACCGGAGTCAACGTCCAGCGCCTGCGATCAACTTCAGCCTAACGGAGCTGAGCCCGCGTGCTCACTGCCCGTCGTGCCAACTCGCAGAGATCAGTGCAATCACGACTTCTTTTTCGACGCACCGCCGTCAACCGTAACATCTTGACCACTGACAAAACCTGCGTTGACCAAATACAACACCGCATCAGCGATATCCTCCGGTCTACCAGCGCGGTTGGTTGGATGATCAGCGACGTCCTTCTCCTCGTTCTGCTCAGCCCACTTCAACCCCTTCTCGTCGCCATCCTTGCTCTCATGAGCGACCTTGATCCGGCCGGGAGCCACCAGATTCACGCGGATGCCGAACTGCTGGAGACTGATGGCCATGCTGTGCATCAGGCCAAGTTGGCCAGCCTTGGTTGAAGCATAGCCCTCCTGGTTTGGGTCGGACTGGTGGGCGCGGAATGAGCCAATGTGCATAATACAGGGACCAGCCTCGCTGTCGTTGTGGTGCTCTACGGACACTTCGGCTGCCTTGGTCTTCATGTATGGGATGCAGGCCTGAGATACTGCGAAAGGTGCGGTCAAATTCGTTTCAACGTAGCTAAGAGAGAATGAGTAAGTCTCTTCACTTGGGCGCTGAATATACCACTTACGCTTGCCACTCCTTCAGAGTGTCAGGCGACTCCATAGTCTGATCATTGCTCCACTTCGGGGTTGCAATGCCGCCATTGTTGACCAGCACATCGATGCGGCCGCCAAGAAACTCAGCTGCTTGCTTCACTTTGTCGCGGATGTCGTCTGTGTCGCGGAGATTGCAGACAGCCGAATCGAGTGACTTGGAGTCATGGTACTTCTTGAGATGTACTTTGGTGGTATGGTCGAGCTCCTGCTGATCGATATCGAAGGCAACAACGCTGTAGCCTTGCTCGAGGAAGGTGCGGACGAGACACCTGCCAATGCCACGCGCACCTCCTGAGATGATAGCCGTTTTGGTCATTGATACTTACAGCTGAGTTTGAGTCTAATGTTTGTGAGCAGCCGGAATACTTCAACAATGTTGGTGTATCCGCCGAGTGCCTCACGTCATGGTGACCGACAGCCTCTGCATGGGGCTTGTGTTGCATCAGAACACGTTAAGATTACTGGGCGTAAGACATCGCCTTACACGTACATTCATCAGTCATCCTTGACAGTACTAGTAATAGCAGGTTTCTCAGGAAACATTGGCCTACTGCACTGGCCAGTGTTACCAAAAGTTGCGCTCAAAGACGAGCATCCTACGACCCACGCTTATGTTGGAAACAGAAGAACATTAAAAGCCTTGTTCTTATCATCCAGGTTGGTAGTAAGCAGGCGTCGTCGAGTGCTGCCGCTACGGTATCATTTTGGTTCGTAGCTCCCACATCGACATGTGTATTTCGACTGTAGTCTTAGCACAAGTGCTTCATGCGACTCCCAGCACCAGTGGCTAGCCTTGGAGGAATCGTCTGCCGTGGATCAAGGTAATGGTGTGTCCGACGGATTCCGTGCGTCGCAGCCTCATCAACCGACCGTGTCGCAAAGCGAATCCGAGTGTTGAAAGAAGAGGGTTCAAGTCTTCGAGATGAAGGGATCATCAATCAGGCAGGTGGGCCTACTAACGCGAGACCCTTGCTCTGCAGCATCTCGCTAGAAGGCTGGTTGCATAGTAGATCGCATGGGTGCTCCCTTGAGTGGCAAGAGCGCCGCGAGACCGTCTCATTGGTAGATTGCTCGGCCGCGTAGATGAATGTCGGCCGACTCACAAGGCGGCCTCCGCGATCAAAGTAGCTATGTACACGGACTTTGCGGGGACAGCTGCTAATAAGACGGAGAAGACTACTTGTGCACGTTGTCCGCTAAGACTCCAACCGTGGATTTACCTTTATGCATGCTCTAGCTCGCATTACCTCGCAAGTCCACGAATGAGATTGGTGAGGCCGACGGATGAGGAACAATGAACAAAGGCAGAGGGAGCGCATGCGACTGGATTCAGTCAGGTCCTGTAATGCGCACTGCGTACCACTCCTCGTACCGCGGCGTTGTGACTGAGAGCCACGCGAAACCGAATGACATGGATCATCAGATGCATCGTTTATACGTACACTAACCTTATCTGGCGGCCACGCGCGCTAAAGCTTAGCGGTGACTAAGTCTGAAGCTGAACGTCGGCCGCCTCTCAAAGCGGCGTCGATGCGGGAGATGTACCAGCCGGTCAGCGGTCAGCACAAAGATCCGAGTGCGTGGCATATGTAGGCGGCGACTACGCCTCATAGACAGTTTGTTGATTTTGCTTCAGTGCTCGCATCTCTATCCACTTCCCTTCTCTTCTTGACTTCTTGGCGAGGGTTTCCTTGATCGCTTGCTTTCATTGACGCAATTAGCGATTTAAGGGCGATTGGAGATTCGCCGTAATTTCCTCACAGTACTGAAGTCTCCCGCAGCACATAATAGCTGGTCGCCTTTAAGAAGAACGCGCCGAGAAGCAGCTGGGCGCTGCCCATCCCTTGCCCATCATGGCCCACGCTTTAGAGAGCGACAAGCAGCTGGACCTTTCAGAGAGTTCAAGCAATGACGAAACCAAGAGAAATGAGATCGATATGGCGGATATGCAGAAGACAGAACTGGGCCAGGCACCGTTCCCGACACAGATGGCAGTGGAGCCAGCGCCGCCATTACAACGCTTGGACTCCAGAAAGCCCAAGACCAAGGAAGAAGAGAAGAAAGGGGATGATGCCCTAGCACATTTGCCTGAGCACGAGGCAGCGATTATTAAGAGACAATTGGATATCCCACCTGTGAAGGTCACATACATTGGTCTGTACCGATATGCTACTCGGAATGATATCCTGATCATGATTGTCAGCGGCATTTGCGCCATAGCAGGTGGGGCTGCCCTACCTCTTATGACGATCGTCTTCGGTTCCTTAGCAGGAGAATTCTCCTCTTTCCTCCAACCTGGAGGGAATAGGTCTGGCTTCAGCTCAACTGTGAGCCACCTGACGCTCTATTTCGTATACCTGGCGATCGGAGAGTTTGTCACAATCTACGTGGCGACGGTAGGCTTCATCTACACTGGCGAGCACATCTCTGCAAAGATCAGAGAGCAATACTTAGCGAGCATCCTAAGACAGAACATTGGATATTTTGATAAGCTAGGCGCTGGTGAAATCACGACCCGAATCACCTCTGACACAAATCTGGTCCAAGATGGAATTTCAGAGAAGGTGGGATTGACATTGACTGCTTTGGCCACTTTCATTGCAGCATATGTGATTGGCTACATCAAGTACTGGAAGCTTACGTTGATCCTCACTTCCACGATCGTCGCCATCTTCTTGACCATGGCGCTCCTTGGCAGAACGATTGTCAAGGCTAACAAGGAATCATTGTCGTCCTACGCCGAAGGAGGCACGGTTGCTGAAGAAGTCATCAGCTCTATTCGCAATGCCGTTGCGTTCGGTACGCAAGACAAGCTGGCGCGCGAGTACGACACGCACCTGGCTGTTGCCGAGAAGGCTGGTTTCAAGATGAAGGCCATTCAGGGTTCCATGATCGGATTCCTGATGTGCTATGTCTACCTTACCTACTCTTTGGCATTCTGGTTGGGTTCGCGATACATTGCGAACGGAGAGAGCTCGCTTCAGTCTGTCCTTACCATCCTCCTTTCCATCATGATTGGAGCTTTTGCGCTGGGCAACGTGGCACCGAACATCCAAGCCTTCAACACAGCTGTGGCAGCGGCAGGCAAGATCTTCGCCACTATCGACCGAGTGTCACCTCTGGACCCAGAGTCTGAGCAAGGCAAGAAGTTGGATCACGTGGAGGGTACCGTGGAGCTAAGGAATGTGCGTCACATCTACCCGTCACGGCCTGAGGTCGTTGTTATGGAGAACGTCAACCTGGTCGTCCCTGCAAACAAGACAACTGCACTTGTAGGTGCGTCCGGGTCTGGTAAGTCGACAATCGTCGGATTGGTCGAACGCTTCTACGACCCTGTTGGCGGAGAAGTATTCCTTGATGGTGTCAATGTGCAGGACCTCAACTTGCGGTGGTTGCGACAGCAAATCAGCTTGGTGTCGCAGGAGCCGACACTATTTGCCACCACGATTGCTGGAAACATCAGACATGGCTTGATTGGTACGCAGTGGGATGGCCTTCCAGAAGCAGAGACGCAGGAGCTCGTTGAGAGCGCCGCAAAGATGTCAAATGCTCACGACTTCATTACACAACTGCCAGAAGGCTACCAGACCAACGTCGGTGAGCGCGGTTTCTTGCTCAGTGGTGGGCAGAAGCAGCGGATTGCCATCGCACGAGCCGTTGTTTCAGACCCAAAGATCTTGCTTCTGGACGAGGCTACATCTGCTCTCGACACGAAGAGTGAAGGTGTCGTGCAAGCTGCGCTCGACAAGGCTGCACAGGGACGGACAACGATTGTTATCGCGCATCGTCTGAGCACAATCAAGCACGCAGACAACATCGTGGTCATGTCACAAGGCAAGATCGTGGAGCAGGGAAATCACGATAAGCTTCTTGAGCGCAAGGCTGCTTACTACAACTTGGTTGAAGCTCAGCGCATCGCCGCCGAGACCGAAGCTAAGCGCGAAGACGATATTCCCATCTTGGATGAGAAAGACGGCAATCTGACGGCCCCGACTCCCGGTACCGAGAAGGCAGAAGAGATGTACGAAGCTGATCCGAACGATCTGGAGCTTGGACGCACCAAGACACAGCAGTCTGCTTCGTCCAAAGTCCTTGCTGGCAAACCAACACAGCAGCAGAGGAAATACAAACTGTATACTCTCATCCGCCTCGTTGCCTCCTTCAACAAGTCCGAAATGGGATACATGTCCATGGGTCTCTTGGCAGCTGTCATCACTGGCGCTGGTCAACCCGTGCAGAGCGTCTTCTTTGCAAAGAGCATCTCAGCACTGGCTTTACCAGCAAGCGAATACTCCCGTCTGAAGAGCGAAGTCAGCTTCTGGTCCTGGATGTTCTTCATGCTCGCCATGGTGCAGCTCATAGCATTTCTGGTGCAAGGCATCGCTTTTGCTTACTGCAGTGAGCGTCTGGTGCACAAGACCAGAGATCGCTCGTTCAGAACGATGCTTAGGCAAGATATCCAGTTCTTCGATCGCGAGGAGAACTCGGCAGGCGCGTTGACGAGTTTCTTGTCGACCGAGACTACTCACCTGGCAGGTATGAGTGGCGTCACCCTCGGCACAATCGTGCAGGTCTGCTGTACTCTCGCCATTTGCTACATCATCTCGCTAGCCATTGGATGGAAGCTGGCTCTGGTTTGCATTGCTACTGTCCCAGTCGTGCTTGGCTGCGGTTTCTTCCGATTCTGGATGCTGGCCCGATTCCAAGCGCGCGCCAAGAGGGCCTACGAAAAGTCCGCTTCTTACGCATGCGAAGCTACTTCCGCAATCAGGACTGTGGCGTCGCTGACCAGGGAGATTGATGTGTTTGAGAACTACCACGCGCAGATCGTTGACCAGCAGGCCGCGAGTCTCAGATCCATCCTCCAATCCAGCTCGCTCTATGCTGCCAGCCAGTCTTTCATGTTCCTGTGCATCGCGCTTGGATTCTGGTATGGAGGCACACTCATCGGCAATGGGGAGTACAGCTTGTTCCAATTCTTCCTGTGTTTCTCCGCTGTCATCTTCGGTTCGCAGTCGGCCGGTACCATCTTCTCGTTCGCACCAGACATGGGCAAGGCCAGGCATGCGGCGCAGGAGCTGAAGACTTTATTTGACAACAAGCCAGAGATCGACACCTGGACTGAGGATGGTGAATTCCTGGACCACATGGAAGGCTCGATTGAGTTCAGAGATGTCCACTTCAGGTACCCAACTAGGCCTGAACAGCCTGTGTTGCGTGGTCTGAACCTCCACGTTAAGCCTGGACAGTACGTTGCTCTGGTCGGCGCTTCTGGCTGTGGTAAAAGCACCACGATCGCCATGCTGGAACGCTTCTACGACCCTCTCGTGGGAGGCGTTTATGTCGATGGTCGTGAGATCAGCAGCTTGAATGTCAACAACTACCGCAGCTATTTGGCATTGGTGTCTCAAGAGCCCACGCTCTACCAGGGCACGATCCGCGAAAACATTCTGCTTGGTGCCGATACAAAGCCAGAGGACGTGTCGGAGGAGTCGATCATTCAGGCTTGCAAGGACGCCAACATCTACGAGTTCATCCTGTCGCTGCCAGAAGCATTCGACACGGTCGTGGGTAACAAGGGCTCCATGTTGTCAGGCGGCCAGAAACAGTACGTCATAATCCTCTCTATGACCATATAACAATCACTGACATGACCACAGACGTATTGCCATCGCCCGCGCTCTGCTGAGACATCCCAAGATTCTCCTCCTCGACGAAGCAACTTCAGCACTCGATTCGGAGTCCGAGAAGGTCGTCCAGGCAGCTCTTGACCAAGCCGCCAAGGGCCGCACCACCATTGCCGTTGCTCACCGTCTCTCCACCATTCAGAAGGCCGACATGATCTACGTGTTCGACCAAGGTCGGATAGTAGAGAACGGTACCCACTCTGAGCTGATTGCTCTGGGTGGAAGGTACTTTGAGCTGGTCAATCTGCAGAGTCTGGGCAAGAACCAATAGTGACAGGTATTGTGAGCATTCGAAATATTTAGCGAGGCGTTCGGCATAGATGACAGGGCTTTGATTGGTGTATGCACCATCCAATTTGACGGCAGAAATGGGAAGATCTGTAGATTACGTGCAGAGGACTACACTCAATGTATAATCTGAGTGGTATAATTAAGCATGCCATAGCCAGCATAAAGGTCTCATTCTCGGAGTGACCTGTTCATACTGCCCTAGTGGTAGGGACTCGGCTCAGGTGATGGTCAATTCTTGGTAGCTCGATCGCGTGCCCGACAGTCTGCCTCCGCTACTGCTAATGGTCGCGTGCCGCCGAGCGCCGGCGAGCTTGCACACTGTCATGATATGGTATGCCCGCAATGCACATAATGAACCACGGAGGCACTGTGCCCCTCTTGCCTCAGGTCAGCTGAGGTGCCAGGCGCTGCGTCACAGTGGAGACATGCTTTTGCCAAGCCAAGCCCTTGTCTTCCGCGGGCGTTCTGGTCTCGTTGACCACACGCCATGCAGGACGCAAGACATGAGACTGCGTCGACATTGGCACCAGAGCTACGAAACCTGGAATATGATTCCATACTCGTGACCATGCCGTCATACGGAGCTCTGTAATTTGGCTGATATGATAATACTTACAAAGTCTTCCCTCGTGGGTGAAAGCTTTACTTCGCCGCTCATCACAACGTGAAGCAGTGTCAATATACAGAACCGTTTCCTTTTCAGCCATAACAAGATGTCTACATCCAACCCAGCTCCAGGTGTCGGTGGAACAGCCAAGGACGGTGGTCTCTCAACTGCTGCAACAGTCGCAGACGGCGGTCCTTCCGACCAGCAGCAGGACTCTGGCCAGTACCTGCCTGAGGGCGTGGAGTCGAGCGAGAAGCCGTAAGTAGCTATATGAACCAATGGCTCAAGACATCTATATTGAATCTGACCACCATATAGATACACAAGAAGTCAGGACAACGCAAAGACGTCAAACCCTGCTCCGGGTGTTGGTGGCACCGCGTAAGTTACTTTTCTTGGATGATGGGCTTGGTTTGACGAATGAGGGACTAACAATGGCACAGGCAGGATGGCGGACTCAGCACGGCTGCGACCGTTGCGGATGGAGGACCAGACAGTAAGAGGGAAGATCCGAGCTTCGCTGGCGATGACGGGAAATGAAATGGGAGATTTCCACCGCAATGGGGGTCGTTTCATGAGTCGCAGAGGATCAACGAAGTCGCATGGACCTTGCATAGCGCTACTCGCTCTCCGACCCACTCTCAGTTTCCCACTCGCTCTCATCCTCAGGGTCCGACATCTCAAAGACCTTCTGCTCCTTCCACCCTTCATCTTCTAGATCCCACTCCTTCTCCTCTCTCATCCACTCCTCCGCCTCCCTTCGGCTCTCCTTTTCCCACATCTCAAGCTCCCTCGCAACATTCCCACGAACCTCCTTGGCCCTCTTCTCCGCCTTCTCCACGCGCCGCTGGCTAAGCCAGACACCCAGCCCTACAGGGGCTATAATCGCTGTACAGACCCGGAGGACGTCTTGCGCAGTTTCGGGATCGAAGTGCAGGAGCAGAGGTATCCAGGGCATGAAGGTAAACATGCAGCAGTACGGGAGCAAGCGCTCCAGAGCACGTAGCCTATCCTTGAGTTTTTCGATCTTGGGCGTGAGAGCCTGGAGCTCAAGAAGGAGGCAGTCGACGTGCTGCCTCTTCTCCTCATCATTCTCTGCGCCGAAGCCACCAGGATCAGAGCCCACATCCGTCTCCGCCAGTACCTTGTCAACCTCCTCCATTACGTCCCTTCCTTCACTAGCCATATCATCAAGTAGTCTGTCAAATCTCCTACTCGCAATATCGACGTGCGACTGCATGGATTCCACCGCGAAGCCAAATGGCTGCAAGGCGGCCAAGCGGTGTTTGAGGGTGTTGATCTGCACTCGCAAGGTCATGGTCTCAAGCAAAATATCGCCGGATTGCTCCGCTCCGTCGATGCCTTCTGAGGCCAAGCTCTTGACCAACAGTGTCGGCGACTCCGGAGGATGCGGCGAAGGGACACCATTGACCGCCCTGTCGTTTGCGCCATCCTGCTCGTACTCAGCCTGGTATTGCGGCATTACTGCGTACATGCTTGGCATGGCTGGCGTGACCGCAGATATAGGCCCATCAAGATCATTTACCGTCATATCGTCGATGCAATGATTGCTCTCGAACTGGCTTTGCGGCGTCGCGGGGTCCATGTTCGGCTTGGTTGCGCCTGAATAATGAGGAACGAAATATTTGGCTTGAGTGATGTCGTCGAAGTTGTGAAGGGAGGTCCGTCTTCGCTCGGAGATGAAGTAGGCGCGTGCAGTAGCGCTGCGAGAGGGAGGTCTGTGTTGAGATGTAGACATGGAGCATGTGTCGCGTAGACAGCAAGCGTTCGAGACTGAGCAAGTGGCGGATTCATGTGGGAAGGCTGCTTCACATTCAAGCGCTCAATCCTCCTTGCACGGTCGTCTCCGTAGCAACGCAGTATATACCGCTCGCCTAGAGCAGGCAATGGTCTAACGTGGTTGGCACGTAAAATCACTCATGCGTCCATCTATGTTGTCATGACCTGGGTTTGGGGAAGCTTCTGGAGTTTGTTCTCCCCATCATAGGCCTACTCTCTGCGCTCGCATTCACTCCTCATGAAACCCTGCGTCCGATATCGTACTCTTGGCTTTCTCCACGCATATCGATGATGGCCAGCGTTCTGCCTACAGAACACAATATGGGCGGATCGGCGGTCTGTCTGGATCAAATATCTCGACGTCGGCATAGATGCTCCAGAGATCAATGTAAGAATGACAGCGGAGCAAGTGTCGATCCAACGGTGATTTTACGCCAAGTGCATCCAAGAGCGCATCCAAGTCAATCATCGTCCTCGGCTCGCAATATGTATGTACATGCTCAATGAAAATCACGACGCAGAGACCGTACGAGATGGAATAGTCAGGAAAGTACACTTCAAGGAGGTCACGCTCTTCCCGACACAGCAGGCTCAAGATGGAGAAGATTTTGTCTCTTTGGTCCTGACATTCCTGGGCCTGATATCGCAATAAAAGCGTGTAGAGATTGACACTGACCTCGTTGCGGCCGGTCGGAGAAACAGCGAGCTGGATTCCAGATTTTTAGACGTAAGTCTCCCATCCGCGCCAGGATATGTACTTGGCACCGACCGTGACTTCAACATCTTTGGCCAATGAGATCTCCTGCACGATCCACATCCGTGTCCAGTAAACCCTTTTGGCCAGATCATGAGGGTTCATGCCGAGATCAATAAAGCCTTCCTCCGTCTCAGCAGCCGCGCCACTGTCCTCGTCCGCCTCGTGCTCTAACCCAAGCCATGCAATGACTTTCTCGGCATTGGCGTAGGTCTGATCCATGCTCCGTACTTGTGAACTGCGCTCATGGATGCTACTCTGATTAATGCAGAGAGCGTCAACCCACAAGTATGACCAGGTGCTTTCGCCAGCTGAACTAGTGGTTGCGCGTTCGCGGATGTGGTAGAGGCACCACCACAGATTTTCTCGGATCGCATGGCGCTTGTCGTTGAGCAAGATTGTTTTGCTGGCTGGTCCATCACCCCAGCAGTAGGAGATAGCAAGATATTTGGGTGCCTGGTCGCGCGAATATACCTCAAGAGAGAATCTTAGGCATGCCTCGTCCCCCGACGGTTGGGCTCGCAACAGTCGGATATGGTTGCTGTCTGGCAGTTGTCCATACGCCGAAACTGTGGTGAATGGAAAAGACCACGCCATGATGTGTCGCTTGAGGTGTCGATGGATGCCTCTAACACAGCATCACTGCATTTCCCATAACAACATTCAGACCTATGCAGCTTGACATTTAGACGACGTACTGGCGCGAATGAACAATATTTTAGTTGGTCTGTCTTCAGGGTATTCTGGGGACGGACACAGCCTGTAGCATAGCCTCAGAAGAAGCAAGCGCAGAGATTACTCCGTCGCAAGGCTGCAGATTGCAGCCTCGCAATCTGCGCAATCGATGTTCGCAGGCGAGGAGGGGTTGAACGGGATAGTGCACAGCCTTGCACCTGCGCGTGAATGCTTCGCCCTATAGACTAAGCGCTAATGGAGGTTAGCTTCAAAGTCAGTTGCGACTCGCGTTCTGCATATCGTGTGCCTCACACAGCACACACCGATCCATAGCTGTGTTGTCTGTATGGCGCGCCTCAGGGAAAAGCCGTATCTGCATGCGAGTGCTTGCAGAGTCACCTTGGCGAATGCCGCTGGCTTCTCTTGTGGTCCTTTTCGCTCATGCATTTTCCCTCTCTACCCTACCTCATTCCTTCAACCTCTCCAGCTCCTGCTCAACGAGAACCTCATACACCTCTCCCTCGTCCTCCATCTCGCCCGTCTTCTCCAGCTCCTCCAGCGCCTCCAAAAGCGTCTCCTTCCTCCACAATTTACCCTGCTCCTCCACCCCCTTCAGCGCCAGCAAGATCTGCCCTCTCATCGCCAGCTTCCAAGCCTCCCTCTCCGCGATCTCCAACGCTTCCAGATCCCGCCTCGTCTCCCTCAGCTTCAGCAAATCCACCCTCCCATCCTGGCTTGCCTCCATCTCCTGTAATCCCTTAACAACCTCCATCCTCTTCCCGCTCTCCGCCTCCAGTCTTCGCTGTGGCTTCCTGAATTCATCCTCAATTCTCTCGCGTAGCTCATCCAACTTCTCGCAGGCCCTGTATCGCCGCCGCTCACACCCATCGCACACGAATTGAACGAAGCTATCAGTCACAAACAAGCCGAGGGTGATATTGACCGCCGAATGATCGAAAGGCAACCCTGTAAACAGCGCGATGACCCACGCAGTAAGGCTGATTGCCGTGCAGAGACGGAGCGGTTGCACGAAAAGGACGCGACGGTCGAGCTTGGCGATTTCTACTGATAAGGCTATGACCTCGGCGGCTCGTGTGCTGTCTTCTTGCTGACCGGAATTGTGGAGCCTCATGCCTTCCATATCTGATCTGCCTGCTGCGCTTGAGAAAGATGGACGGCTGCCCAAGTATGGAGGCGCTGATATCGGACGTGGTGAGAATTACGGACGAGCGCAGTGCGAGCGTAGCAGGCTCCACGATAGCTCGCCATGTTGCTTAGAGGTGCCGAACATCTTGCCACCCAGGAAAGGCGAGTCATTGCTTGTTCTGAGTTGATTGATCGCTTTCGTGTCTGGGTCTAAATGAGTGATCCAAAGAGTGTTGAATCTGTGAGGTCGAGGTCATCTCAGGTACCAAAATTGGATCAAATACCAGAGTGGATCCTGGTGCAACCACGCTGGGCGAGGGTTGAGAGATATCTCAGAGCCAAGAGTCCACCTATCTGTCGGTCGAGGAAGACTCTCGGGCGTCGTGTCAGTACTCAGATCTAGCGATGTTCTCCAAGAGCCGACGTGAGAGCATATTGGATGTAGTCCACGGGGCATGTGAGGGCGAAGGTCGTCTCTCGACCCTTGCATGTGAATGCTTAGCTGCAAACTAGCCCTGAAGAGGACTAGCAAATGCATGACTCGTGCATGCATTAACAGTCGCATTGCTCGTGAACATTTTTGAGGATTACAACATCAACACTCACATATTCTCAAGACAGCACAAGATGGCCGACGTCGCGACAGCAGAGGATGCACTGCCTGCGGTGGGCTTCGAGGATCTATCACGGCCAGGCGCGACCGAGACAGCGCTTGCGACGACAAATGCAGACGGCACCGTGCAGAAAGTGAAGAAGACCAAGATTATCAAGAGGAAGAGGAGACCGGCGCGACCACAGCAGGACCCAGCGACCTTCAAGACTGAGCCTCCACCACAGACGGGCACCATCTTCAACATCTGGTACAACAAGTATGTCTGCCACATCCATCATCGACTTATCCCTGCTAACAACTCCGTAGATGGTCAGGCGGCGACCGCGAAGATGCCTTCTCCTCCAAACACCAAGCGAAAGGTCGATGCAATATCGCCCGCGACTCGGGCTACACGCGCGCCGACAAGGTTCCCGGAAGCTACTTCTGCTTGTTCTTTGCGCGCGGCCTCTGCCCGAAAGGCCAAGACTGCGAATACCTGCACCGACTACCGAATAGCAGATTAGGCAAGGAAGGCGGACTGGGCGACATCTTTCCGTCGAACGTGGACTGCTTTGGACGAGACAAGTTCAGCGACTATAGAGACGACATGGGAGGTGTGGGTTCGTTCATGCGCGTGAACAGGACGCTGTATATCGGACGGATACACGTGACGGACGACATCGAAGAGGTGGTCGCGCGGCATTTCCAGGAGTGGGGACAGGTGGAACGGATACGGGTGTTGCCTAGCAGAGGCGTGGCGTTCGTGACCTATGCGCATCTGGCGAACAGCGAGTTTGCGAAGGAGGCGATGGCACATCAGAGTTTGGATCACAATGAGACGTTGAATGTGCGGTGGGCGACTGTGGATCCAAATCCCGTGGCACAGAAGCGGGAGGCGAGAAAAGTGGAAGAGGAGGCTGCAGAGGCCATCAGGCGGGCACTGCCCGCGAGCTATGTGGCAGAATTGGAAGGCAGGAAGTACGAAGGTGCGGATCCGGCTGAAGAGCGGAAGAGGAGGAAAATTGAGGGCAGTTTTGGCCTGAAAGGATATGAGGCGCCGGACGATGTGTGGTATGCGGCAGAGAAGCAGAGGTTGGAGGGTGGCGAGCAGCAGAAGATGCTGGAGGCGCCGGAGACTGCCGCAGAAGATGATGATGACGATGATGGTGGCGCACCATTGCAGATCGAGGCGAAGCCAGTGGAGAGCAATGGACTGTTGGGAGCGTCGACATTGGCAGCATTGCAAGGCTTCACCGCTGGACCTGCAGGCGAAGGTTCGAAAGCTCCCGATAAGCCTGCAGGGCCGTTGGTGGGCTATGGCAGTGACAGTGAGGATGATGATTGAGCTCTAATCACATCGAATGCACTTTGTAAGCGCCTTACATGGCCTGCATAGCTAGCACCTCAGGTACGAAAGCCAAGCCTTCCACGACCTCTCATATCCTCTCATTGATATAAGCAGTAATATCATCCAACCCCTCCTGCGTCGTCTCCGTCCCACCAGGCGGGAAGAAACAGAACCCGTGCGGTCCACCAGGATATATCTTCAACACCCCTTCACTCCCACTCATCTGCCACTTCGCACACATGAACACCGAATCATCGAGCAGCGGATCTGCCGTCCCGCACGTGAAAAGCGCACTAGGAAGCACTCCCCTTTTCCCCAGCTTACTAAAGTCCGCATACAAAGGACTCATGAAGATATCCTTCCTCCGGCTCTCGATGGTGCTGTTAGGAGCATATGCCTCGATGTACCTGCCCCACACACGTCAGCTACATCGACTCTTCAGGCAAGGCAGCGAGGTGGTAAGAAGTACTTCGCCATTATTTCCCCATCCAGCACAAGCGTCTTCTCCGGTTTCTCAGGATCAGGGTGGTAATTATGCGCTTGCGGCAGGAAATTGGAGAGGTCGTAAGCCCCGAAATTCAGCACTAGGCCTTTGAACCTGAATTCTGGATTCGTTTTCAGGAGGTGGAAGCAAGTTACTACACTCAAATGCCCGCCTGCGGAGTCGCCGCCCATAAAGGATAGGGGCGCACCGAATTCTTTCTCTGCGTTCGAGATGAGGTATTCGCCAACATCGTAGCAGTCTTCGTTAGGCGCTGGGTAAGGGTGTTCGGGCGCGAGACGGTAGCCAACGGATACTACTGTCAAAGCAGTATGATCGCAGATGTATTTCAGCATCAGGTCTTGATAAGCTTCGGATTGGAGGACCCAGCCGCCGCCGTGGATCTTGGAGTCGAAGACATTAGTGTCTAGAGTCTGATTGTGGTGGGTTTCTGGAGAGAACGCACATGGTAGAACACGCCTTTCGGTTGACCATTCTCTGGCTCGAAGACGCGACAAGGAATCGAGCGCCCGGAGTCGCGGGAAGGGAGGGTGATGTTCTTGCCGGAGGGGAGGACGACGGGTTTAGGGAGGGGAGTCTACACTTATCCTCAGCACCAGCCTACTCTGAATTCATGATCCTGACGACTGGAGTTGCTAGCTGCATACCTCCCCATTCCACCTCATCTGCCTATACTTCTCGGCGCCTACTTCCCACCATCTTGGTCTGACAAAAAGGCGCACCGTCAGAGATAAAAATAAATTCCAACTTGAGAATGGTCCTCAGAATACTAACTCTCCATCCATAATCTTAATCAAGCCTTCATTGAACTTTAGCGTTTTCTCAGATACAGATTTGGGATCGAATTTCGCTGCATCGAGGCTAAGGTCGGATTTTATGGGTGCCATGTTGAGCTACTGAGGAATGGATAGACCAAGAAAACTAATGGTTCTGATCGTTCCAAATAGTAGCGCAATAAGCTATATACGCCTTTTCCACCACGAAAGATGCTTATATCATCGCCCATTTATCAGCAATCTGATGCAGACGTGGGAGTGCCGGCATACATACATGTGGGGCCCACTTTCTCGAGATACCCGAGGTCGGCAGGTATGAGCTCATGGGCAACAACATAATCACAGCACATGAGCACTCGACTCTTTTGATGCGAATGTGGTACATAGCTTCATTTGAGTCTCAGCGGAATGCGTGCCTCCAATGAAGCATGCCATAGACAAGGGAGTAATGCATCAACATGTAACCTCGTTTCCACCCCTCCTCGCAATGCGCATCAGGGTATCAACGCCGCCAACGCCATGCTGCTCATGCCCAAGATCATCCAAGCCCTATGCACAAATGCACATGCCCCAAGAATGCCCTACCCAAAGAATGCCGCAAGAAACGCTCAATCAGCTAGTCGGACCCAACCACCCTGTTCTCATCGTGTCCCGCAAGCTGCCCTACATCACACTACAATCCCTATCATCCCCATTCGCCTTACTTCTCCTCTTCTCCTCCTTCCTCGCCGCCTTCTCCTCCTTCCGACTCGTAGGCCTTGACTTCAACGCTGCCGCCGCACCAATACTAGCAGTCCGCGAAGGAACACCTATACTCTCCTTTGACGCATTCTTCCCACTGTCTCCACCCTCAATGCCAACTTCGGCGACCGTCGACGTAGCCATCGGACCATCAGGACTGATCGTGCCTGCAGGTGGTGGAGAGGAGCCTGTGACTGCCGAGTCATTACGACCCGCTAACTCTTTCGCAACTTCGCCAGACGGTGTGACTGGTGGCGCCATCGAACTTTGCGTATCCGTTCGGCTCATCCTGTGCGTCAGCTTGGCCATGTTCAAGCTAAATCGCGATCCGTTTCTCTCTAGCATTTCATCACGTCCGACACTAGTTGGCCTGCTTCGACTACCACTCGTCCCTTTCGACGGCTTACTGGCTCGGCGTGTGCCGAACTTGCTCGCAACATTCAGAAACCCGCCGGACTTTTCCTCCGATGGTGTCCCAGGGATGCTCGACGGATCTGTCCGTACACTGCCACCCGAGAAGGATCCTTCATCGAAAGTAATGCTCGTGCGTCGGCCTTCACGAAGGAAGGACCCACTCGAGCGTCCTCTATCGATATCTTGAACGTTGGAAACGTCTAAGCTGCCACGCCGAGAACCAGTGGCGAAGTCTGCAACCTCAGACCGTGCTACTGAGCCACCAGAGTCGACAGGCTGGAGGTTGCTGGTGCTGTGCGACAAGGCGTTCTCGGAGCCTAGCGGCTCGTTCAGGTATGGTTTCTCTAATGGTGGCGCGGCGTCGGAATGACTTCTGCTGGTCGCCTCCGCATATGTAGGTAAGTCGTGGATACTGCGACCATCATCGCCGATGGGCTGCACCTGGTAGAAAAGCAGATACGGCGTCTCCTGCTTCAGTGCTTCATGTATGTTGACGTAACTCACGCGCTCAGGAGCCAAGTCATCGAAACGCATCCACGGATCTTCAGCCTCATCATCCGAGCTCGACGAATCTGCCTCGCTGCTTTGACTTTGGTCGGTAGGCGGGCGCTGATCGTGCGCGTTCGAGGCCATGCCACGGCACAGTGTGATATAGTGGCCACTATGGACGCTGACACCTCGATGGCACACAACGCTTTGCAGCAGCAACCTGAAATTCCCAGCGAGTGGCCCATCGTCCTGCATGTTGTCATCGCTAACAAAGTTCGGCACTCCAATCTCCAGCGGTATGTCGATATAGTCGTTTCTCCTCGTCGCCTGACCCTGGTTTGTGTACGCATATCTCTTCAAGCAAATGCCCAGCACCGGCCTTTTGCGCGCAAAATGTGCCGCCACCTGCGCGTCAGATGTAGGCTGGTGGTCCGTGTACCAAGGTAAAAGCTTGAAAAACTGCCAAGCTGGCATCAAGACTTCAGTCTTGGTACTGAGCTTCCTGCCTTTGGCGTCCAATGTGCCATTTGCCTCCGCTTGCTTGAGCTCATCGGGATCGATGCCAGTCAGCTCTACTTTGCGTTGGCTGAAGATGCTGTCGGCTCGCTTTCTTGACATAGTTGGTCGAAGGCGCTCGAATGGATCCTTACTGCCATGCGTTGCTGTCGACTCGACCGGAGTGAGAGCGACTGGACTGGACGCTGTTGGCGTATCAGGTCGGTCGCCCAGATCTGCCACTTCAACGTGAATGCCTGGCTCCTTCTCCACTTTCGTGGGTGAGTCCGAGGATTGGACTGTAGTAGCAGACTTCAATGTGTTTCGTCGTCGATTCTCCATATGCCGCTTGACTTCAATCCGATTGTTGAAGTAATGCTCCAAACAGTCCTCGAGCGTGATCGGGCCTTGGCCATTCGGCGGTTGCTCCAGAAGAGCGACTTCCAGCAGTCGCTCATTGACGAACTTGTGGTCGTCCTGCGGATCCTCCTTACCTGTGTGAAATAGGTCCATCTTCAGAGTCAATAGTGGCAATTCCAGCTGGCCGGTGATGAAGGTAAAAGCCTCACTCGGGTCCTGCTGCTTGATCTGGGTCGCCTCCTCCCACCCGCAATCGCTCAATGCATGTTGCAAATGCGCCGTAATGTCCGTCGTGATCAATCGACCAGTCCTCAGCATGTTGACCCATAGCCTCAGGAAGCCTGCCAGCTTCTTCCTTGGCAAATCCTCAAAGCTATCATAGAGCATAGCTTCGAACGAATCCAATCTCGCGAACATGGCGAATAGTAATGCATCCAGGTAGCAAGTGACACTATTCCGGTTGACAGCTCCAACCAGCTTTGCATTTGGATCGAACGGCTTGACAATGCCCTCGTAGGTGTCTTGTAACAGCATCAACAGCCTGAATGCCGCTTCGCTGTCGCCGTTCGATGATGGTGCTCGCAACGCATACTCGACGTTCGCCTCGACCATAGTGTCGACGCCATAGTGCCGTAGACGCTCCAGAATGCCTTTGACTTTGCGCTCCTCGTCCTTGTCTGACTTCCTGCTGGAATCATCTTGGGCGATGAAGACGGTGCCAAAGTGCGCAGGTTTCTTCTCTGTCTGTAATGGCAAGTCTGTTAGCCAACCGAAAAAGTCTATGTACTGTACGAGCTTAAGCAACAATGCAAGACCACGCTGCCGGTATGTCCCTCCTGTGGTAGCAATAGGCGAAGTCATTGGATGTGACCAATTGCGGCAGGTCCTCCGACATCAATACCGCGCTATCACTTCTGGTCTTCCTCTCCCGGTGCTGGAGTAATGATTGGTGTTCTTCACACTCTTCGCTACAGCCAGCTCCCAGTGACAGCTGCGCAGACCTGCCGCGTTTGTGGAAACAGGCAAACCACTTGCCGCCAAGCACGGGCGTCTTTTTCCTCTTCATAACTCCAGTATAGCACAATATTCAACGGCACCGCAACAATAGAAAGTGTTGTGAACATACCTTGCCATTTCGCTGCTGGTGCGACTGGTTCGGATGCCTCTTCTCCCTTCGGCTGAGGAAGCGGTGCACGCCGCTCATGCTTGCCGGTCACTGTCCTTGCTCTTGCCCCAACGCCATGAACGGATCAACTCAACCTCCCTGCTCCAACAGATGTCGCACCTGTGTGTATCGCAGCCGCCCTATCGACGCCGCCCTACAACGTCCAGGCTAAGCAGGCACAGTCTAGGCGTTCGGGAGGGAATCTGTCGCTCGGTCGTACGTGGGGCAGGCACGACTATCAACCAGACTTTGCTTTCCTTTTTCTATTGCGCAAGAGTCTTTGCAGATTCGGCCTCACATGCAGAGGAGCATCCAAAATGATGTAACGCTCTCGAGAACGTGGAAATTGGATCATGGCGGAGTTGCCTGTGGATATGTGGGCGGGCTCGTTGACAAGTGTGGCTTGAATGTCTTGGTTCGCGATTGGGAGATACTTTTGATAGCGCCGCCCTGAGACCCTGGTCGCCCTGCAGCTAATACCAGGGTTCGCAGGGATTCGCGTATGAACTGCTATGTACAATAGAACTGTTCCAGGAGCAGCGGGGTCTGGGGGTCGGGATAGTACTGTAGAAATAGGTGAGACCATCGGCGGATTGTCACTGCTTCACGTGGTCGACGTCGCTATGCCGAAATCCTCAGCCATTGGGCAATATACGTGTCACCTCACAGACCTCGGATATGTTCTGTTCCTGAACGAGCGTTCACGCGTGCAGTCTTTGGTTTTATCACGTCGAAACAGGAAACGACTTTCGTATGCCCGCACCTATCTGCAGCACTTGAAAAACAACAGAATTCCATTTCGCCGCCGCCAGGCTACCAGCCAGTCCCCATCGCTGATATGACCCTCTACGCCCGTCATCGCCATGGAAATACGCCTGCTCGCCGTGCCGCTTCAAGTGCCATTCCACAACTTGGGCCTGGTGCCTCCATCATTCCTTTGAAATATTACAATGCTCTCTAACAACAGCAACAACGCCTTTCGATGCAGTAGTGGAATAGTGGTGGTGTCGGGATTCGTGAAGGAGTGTAGGATGCTAGCAGCGCCAGGTTGGATGCGCGCTTAGAGATGATGTGGAGGAGGTGATGATCTAGGCGATTCGCTGCAGCTGATTTTCATGCTCACTCGCGCAATGTACAAGCCGAAATTCAGCTCTCTCTCATCAAGCTCTCGCGTATACCGCAGCGTCACAGCTGTTTAAAGCCGCAGTCAATAGCAGAGCCGCTTAGCTTTGCTTGCACTCAGCAGTCTCCTGCTTCGGCTTTGAGCCGTCCTCCTACTGTGCGTCAGTCAGCTGGTCCTCGCCACAACCTTACAAAACTCGACGTACCTCATCGTCATCCTCTTCCTCGTCGTCCTCATCGCGCTCGTCCTCGTCCTCGTCTTCATCATCCTCATCCTCGAACTCGTCCTCATCGAAGTCATCAAAGCCCTGCTCGAATTGTAGAGCCTCGCCTGTGAACCAGTCGATGGCCCGTGGGATGAGCTTCTCCTTGATGTCCTCACCAAGCTGGTAGTCGAGCTCAAGCTTGGCCTCAATCTCCTCGTCGATCTCCTCGTCGTCGTCATCGCTTGGCGGCTTGGCAGGGTTGAAGAAGTCAAAGAACGACGGAGTTGGGATGGTCTTCTTCACGATGCGGGTCTGCTTGGTGTCTGCAATATGTCAGTATTGTCACTTCTCAGCTTCTTGCGCTGCCACGTACTCTTATTTCTCTGCTTCTTGCTTTCCACCTTGACAGTCAGGTCCTTGCCAGCCTTCCAGTCGATCTTGTCACCCTCAGCGTGGTCGTAAATGAAATCGCCACCGTAACCGTTCTCTTCCTGATAGTAGTATGTCTTGGTGATGGTCTTGTTGGTGAAGAACTCGTTCTCGGCGAATTCGAAGATCAGGCGGAACCCTGGGCGGTCCAAGTACTCCATGCGAATGTCGGTGAGGTGCTTGAGCGCTTCCTCGTCGCGGTCGGTGATGGTCTCAGCAAGCGATGAGTTCTTCATAGCGCTCAGCCAGAACTCTGGAATACCCTTCGCGGCCTCAGCACCCTCTGAAGTCTTGTCTGCCTCCTCCTTTGCGGCCTTGGCCTCCTCATCGTCCTCCTCGTCATCCTCCTCGCCAGCCTTGACCTCCTCTTCTGAAGGCTCTGCGGCACCGTTGACGATCTTAGCACGCTTCTCGTACAGTGGGGTGAACTTGGCGAAAAATCTCTTCTCCAAGGCGAGGACCTCCTCCTGGAACTCGGCCTCGAGCTTGGAGTGCTCCTTCTGCACGCCCTTCAGGCCTGCAACTCGTTTCCGCACTGGCGCAGGCAGAGACTCGACGTAGCCGGATGAGCGGCCAACGAGGCCTTGGAGCTTGTTCTGCATCATGGAGACGAGCTTGGGGTTCTGTGCGAAGATGGAGGCAGCTGCTGCGCGATCGAGGTCCTCTACAGTGGCGTTGCCGTCAGTCATGCTGTCTCGAATGGTGAGCGCGATGCATCATACCCTCGTTGATGTCTGGGACAGTCGGCGCCTGAGCGCGCGAAGAGATGGGCGCATTGTTCTAATGGTGATCAGCCTCCTGTCGGGGTCATCCTGGCGAAGCGTCAATTTCTTACCGCCGGGGTGTTCTGGGGAGTCTGCATGGTCGCAATGTCAGTCGGTTTCCGTGTTGATAGATACAGACAATATGGCGGTCTGGGGATGTGAGTATGGCAAAAAGGTTCGAGAAGGTTTAGGTAAAGAGTGTGTAGCAAACTGGAGATGTACTAACCGGAGCAGGATCGGCGCCTTTTCTGTTCGGTATCTGCGACATTTTTGTTGTGGATCTGCAGTCTGCCCGGCCGCTGGTTAGATTAAGCTAAGTGATCTCTGACGGAGCTGTCGAGCTTGACGGGCGAGAGATGTTGATTCGCGACTGCAGACAGAGGCGATGCCGTTGACAGCACGTTGGGCGTATGGCGGGGCAGTATTTTCTGAGCAGCAGCGGTCAGCACGAGGCCCGTGCGAGCGGCAAACGAAGGAGCGTCTCGACCGCGCGCGCTGAATGATGCCGTGATACTGCTGGACGTGAGAGCACAAGATATCATCCATCAACAACACGATAGCATTGTCTTACACATACCAGAACAAGATGGACAACCTCAACATCTCGCCCGAAACGGCTCAGAGCCTGCAAAACATGTCTGCGAAGGACAAGCAAGAACTGAACCAATTTATCGTCAACGAATCGCAAAAGGCGCAAATACAGTCGACAGTTCACAGCCTGACAGATACGTACGTTACAACAATGTTTCGAATCACCATCGTCGGCAATTGACTAATGGCCGTGCAGATGCTTCCGCAAATGTATAACATCCAGGATCTCCTCCGGCAAGCTGGACCGCACGGAAGAGCCGTGCATGCAAAACTGCGTCGACAGATTCATGGATGCGAACCTAACGGTCATCAAGCACTTGGAACAGATGAGGGCAATGTGAGCCAGGGTAGTTGGAAAGAGTGTGTGATGGGCAAGGTGTTGTACGATACGGTAGAGCGACGTGGTGCAGTCGCAATTGGATGAGCGGCGCTGCGGCATCGAAGTGCACGGCACCAAAGACATTACCGCACCAAAGACATTACGAGAGGATGAGAGTGGTTGTCTTGCCTACTGCCTCCAAAAGCACTGCAATAAGCTGAAAGTCGGATCCAGTCTCCCTCCTTGGGATGCACTACTGGCACGCGTGAGACGAGAGTGGAAAGCACGAGACAGAGTATGGTCCATGGAATGGCAGGCTTGTCGTGGGCAAGCCCAGCGATAGATTGTATAGTAGCTGTATACTACACTCGACTTCAAGTCCAGCCGACGCTCTCTGTGCGCAGCTGAAAGGATATCGTAAATCTCATGCACTTGCCCTTCGCCTGGGCCACCCGAAACGCCATCCGCCAATGCCATGTAACTTTCTAGAATGCGCTTAGACAATCGCAAGCTTGGTGGCAGCGATGTCGAGAGCGTCAACGTCCGGGGTGAGGCGGGCAAAGGCCTTCTTGGAGCCATCGGGCCTGTAACTTCATCAGCACGTGTCTCTAGGTCATCCAGTCGAAAGTGCTTACCTGATGAGGGTGTTGATCCTAACCACATCCACATCATACAGCTTCTTGAGCGCCTCCTTGATCTGCCTCTTGTTCGCCTTGACATCCACAATGAAGACAAGAGTGTTGTTCTCCTCAATCTTCTTCATCGCACTCTCGGTGTTGAGCGGGTGGATGACGATCTTGCCGGCATCGAGGCGGGGCTGGCTTGGGATCGACTTGCGCGGGTACTTGGGCGCACGCGACAGGGTGAGGGTCTTCGGCTGGTGGAAGGAGGTCGAGGTGCGGACTTTCGAGACCTTGTGCGAGTTGACCTGTGCAGTGAAGACAGGCCGTCAGAATGATGGGTTGCTCTGACACGCCTCCGTGGTCTGGACGATTCATGGGATACATACACCGCGGAGGGTGGCTTTTGCGGCCTGGTTGGCCTTTGCGGAAGGCTTGGAGGCCTTTGCGCCTGTTCATCTTGTCAGCCAATTTGCTTCAATGCGCACGCACATTCACAAGATGGAGTCATTGTCGGCGCTGGTACATTGCCGCTTCGTCTTGCTCAAACATACCCTTGGTGCTGCTCTTGGGGGCCATTGCGACGGTTTTTGGCGGTGATGCTTCCTCTTCCCTGAGCGTGCAACTAATCTCCAAAATCGCAAGCCGCGAAGTTCAGAGCTGGAATTCGATGCGTGCTCGCGGGCGCTTAGCTAAGCCTACCATTCCTGGTTAGCGTCTTGGCCCTGAACTCCAGCTACATCCTCAGCTTCAACTCCTTGCTTCCGCCACCAAGACACGACTTAAAGATATGAGGACGTGGAAAGAAGTGTGGCTTAGCAACATGGACAGTGACTCTCCCAGGCGACGCTTCACCCGCGCATCACCATCGAGTCCTCTAGCGGTCCATTGCATGTACCGAAGCTGAATGCCAACGAATCGCACCCGAATGGCGAAATCTGCAAGTACTGCACGTCGTTTGTCCTTGCTGGTCGAGCTTGGTCAAAGGACTATTGGGCTGGGGCAGGACAGCCAGATTTTGCGATCGAAGATAGGCAGATTTCGCATGATTTCCAGGTTCCTTCACTTCATTGCATTGCCAGCGCTCATTATAGAAAAGAAGAGGCAATCCTCAATAAACCTCATCTCGATGATCGGCCAACTCGGGTTCTAGCCATGATGGGTTGATGTGACTGGAGCGGGCGCTCAAGGATGCAGGAGGCTCATGTAACCTCTTATAGTCTAAGCCGCAGAATGTGGGCAATACCACGAACCACACAACCGGTCGACATGCCTCCACATCGCGAGCCACAACAAGCGCGTGCGTTTTCAATACACTGTTCACGCGATGCACTTAGGGAAGAACAGGACCTGTTGCAAAGTGTACATAGCCAGCAATGATTCTACGATTTCTCTTCTCAGTGGCAATAGCGGCCTGCCGAAATGCTGACGCGCAATCCCTCTCCACTATCAGTGTGTATGCTTCGACATGCTCGACCACCCCGAGTGCGGTCTTTTACACGTCTGGATCGTCAACGTATACGATCTCAAGCTGTGCGGCTCCCAGCACAGTATACATCGACACCGGGTCAAGCGCATGGGCATCAGACAATAGATCTACCGCGTGGGTGCCATCGACGGTCTATATCACACAGAACGCCACCTGCGATATCAGTCCGGCCAGTACCACGACCCGAGCTGGAAGTATATCCACTTCCGTGACATCACAGACGGCACTTGCTGCCTCAAGAGACGATACTTGTACATACGGGCAGACGGTCACAGTTACTTCCTTGAGCATACGAAGTACCACTGTCTACACCAGCTCTTCAATATTGAGCCCCGCCAACGAAACGTGTCAAGCCAGCCAGTCCATCCTCACAGTGACAGCAACAAACTTTGTGAACGCCAGCACCGCGAGCACGACGATCTTCGTCTACACAGCGGCGCCCACTGTGATAACGGAAGCACCGACCTGCAATGCGACAATTAGCTCTCCCACAATCTGTGTAGATACATACGGTAATGCATTCAACGTCACGGTCAACCTGCTCTTCAACGGGACTTCCATCGGCGAAGAGGAAGCATCGAGTATCGACGACTGTCTACTTGAATGCGACGCCACCGAGGATTGTGTCGCAGTCAACTTTGTGAGCGGGAATTGCACGCTCTTGAGTGATGTTACGGGGACAGACACTTTTACGACTTATGGCTACAAGCTCAAACGGCAAGCCAGCGGCACCGCAGTCGCTGCTTACCGGGTGACCAGCACAGCTTCGCTCTCGACAGATTCGGTGTCCACCACTTTATCTCAAAGCAGTTCGACAGGTCAGCAAGGAGCGGCGACGTCGGCGGGCTTTTCAACGGAATCCACGCGTCAGTACATGGCATTCAGGATTGCTGCCAAGGACAGATACTGACTGGGCAGCAGCATCTTCAGCGACAGGACAGCCGGTGGCTACGACCACGATTGTACAGACAGTGACACAGCCAGCACAAAGCGGCAATGGCACGGTCTACCTGACTAGTACGTATCACCTTCACCTATTGCATTTGGTAGCCGGGATTGCTTCGGTGATCGGTTCTGGGCTGCCTTGATCAGTGATGCCATCGGTCATCCAATCTCACATCCGGTCGACTTGTCGGCAGGCGGTTCGCCCTCGTCAATGACATCACATCAGTCAGGCTGAGCATTACCGGGCCATTCAAACACTCGGTTGCTCGAGAAGTCATCCTCTTCAGGCTGTCGACCACATCCTTCGTAAGCTGATTGATCCATTGTTGGGCTTACCGATCTTGATCCTGCTCAACTCGCATAAGATGATATGAAAGCTAGGATACCAGCTATGCCACGATTTGACGATCTCGTGATTGCAATGTTCGGGCGTTCTGGGATGCTATGGCTTGAACACAAGGTGTCGAAGACCACTGGCGACCTTTGTGTCTACACGTCCAGCTGCGGTCTCACAATTCTGTGCGTAGAAGCTCTGGCTGACCCTTTCGCAGCTACAGCAACAGTAACGAGCTATATTACTGGATCACAGTACAATTACACGGCTTATCAGACAGCTACAAGCATCCTGCCTGCGGAGACCACTACCCTGCCCGCGGAGACCGTCACTCAAACTCCCGGAACCGGGACGACAGATATTTACATTACTGAGACCCAGAGTCAAGTCCAGAACATCACGTTGCCTGCGCAGACCGTCACGCAAACTCCAGGAACCGTGACGACAGATATCTACATCACTGAGACCCAGAGTCAAGTCCAGAACATCACCTTGCCGGCTTCGACCGAGCCTGCTTCTACAGTCATCACTACCGTGAGCGTTCCAAGCCCATGTGGATCCAATGGAGCTAACTTTTGCCGACATAGACCACACTCATCAGCTCCTATCCTGTCACGTACACAACGGTGTCAACTGTACAAGGTGAGTATCTTGCGTCTGTACTTGACTGCAACTTTCGTGCTGAATTTCGAGTAGGGAGCTCGGTCACGACTAGACTCACCTCAACTGAGTACACCACGATTGTTTCCAGCTATCCGGTGACGCAAATAGTGACCACGACGTCGATATCTAATGGTCCAACTTCGACCGTCGTATCTACAGTAGGTTGGGCCACCGGCTCGCTTCCCGCGCAAAGGCTTATCGAATTCTCCTCCTAGGTGCTCACGACTTCCGTCTCTTCCTATGCTGTGACTTACACAGTAATTACGACCGCTCGAGGTAGGCAGCCCTGCGTTTACTCGACGTGCCGATGCAACGAGATCCCAACTTGCCTTCAATGACTTCAGGTTTGCGAGCTTATCATTTGAGCCTCTGCTGACTAGCAACAGGAAGCACGATCACAACGACTGCTGTCTCTACAGCTTACACGACCATCGTATCGAGCTATCCAGTGACAATGAACATTACGACAACAGCCACAAGCGATCGGTACTTCACATCGTACGAGACAGATACCTCCTACTCGACAGTGATCGTTACAAGCACGCAGCCAGCCGTGACCTCAACCGTGGTGAGTCCAGAAGATTCTCGATTGTAGCTCGTGGTGGATCGGTGAATCCATCCGAGATCGCCCATCGACTCAGCTGCCAAGGATGTCGGGTATCATGCACTCATACTAATCGCAAGGCTCAGGTATCCGAAAACGACATCACGTACACGTATACCCAGCCCGCTTCTACATATACGACAACAACGATCCTGCCGGCGTCCACTGTTTTGATCAACGTCACGAGCACTCCTCCACCTGTGACTCAGACACGCACGCAAAGCCTGACGTCCTACGAGACGGATACCTACATCACCACTGCGATCGTCACCACCACGCAGAATCAGACTTTGCCGCAGGTCACTCAGTAAGCATCCCGTCCAGTCTCTTCCTTGGGCTGTACTATGGAGCAATATATGTCACATCAAGCGCAAGAATCCACCAGAATTGAGCTTGTTCATCGATAAACTGCTACCTCAACAATGCGGGCTCCGAGAGGACGCTGCCAATTCGGAGGGTGCCATGTCACGGGACTTAGCTTTGGCCGAAAGCAGGCGTGGAATTTTCATGGCTAATTGCTTCTGTTTAGAACCTTGCCCGCCTCGACGGTTACAAGCACACGGAGTATCACTTCTACTCTGCCTGCCTCGACGTATACCACGGTCTCAGTAGTGACCACCTCTTATCCCGTAACCCTTGTAAGTGGGCTCGGCTAGCGACTCTTAAGCCCAGACTGACAAGATACGATCCTAGACTGTGACCACAACGGCATCTGCAAGCACGGTAAGCAAAGAACAGAGCCTGATTTACCTGTGCGTTGAATATCGACTAATGCATCCTTGTAGGTGACGTCGACTACTGTGTCCTATTCGACGAGCACTTTTTTGACGACCATTTATGGCACTACCACGCAGTCGGCCATAACTACTACTCTCAATGTCACATCGACATTGCCGCAGGCCACATCGACGCAATATGTCACCTCTACTCTGCCTGCCTCGACGTATACCACGGTCTCAACAGTGACAACCTCTTATCCTGTGACCCTTGTAAGGTAGCTCCCATGGCGCTAGATGTCCCAAAGCTGACACAATACGACCCTAGACTGCGACCACAACGGCCTCTGCGAGCACAGTAAGCTAAGATTGAGGCCTGTGTTTTGCATACATTCAACGTCGACTAACGTATCTTTTCTTTTATCAGGTGACGACGACTACTGTGTCCTACTCTACGAGCACCTATTTGACGACCGTCTATGGCACTACCACTCAACCTCCGGTAACTACTACTCTCAACGTCACGTCAACCTTACCACAGGCCACTTCGACGCAAT
Organism: Teratosphaeria zuluensis; assembly: GCA_007113905.1. NCBI lineage: Eukaryota > Fungi > Ascomycota > Dothideomycetes > Mycosphaerellales > Teratosphaeriaceae > Teratosphaeria > Teratosphaeria zuluensis. Next base: position 64,877 of record VCMQ01000024.1, read on the forward strand.
ATGTCACCTCCACTCTTCCGGCGGTTACCAATACTCTCACGACCACCCAAAACAACACAATTACAGGTCAGCCATTGCACTGGAGCTTTTAGGGACCGCAGCTAACACCTTTTCGAAGCCACTACTACCTCGTCTTACGGAGTAACCCAGACTACATCTTACGCAGTAAGTATTGAGCATTTGCTCCAGCGAATCAATCCTGGCGCCATGTCGATCGACAAAAGGACAGGCACTTTTGTTGCCGGGTCCAGATGGCAGCATTGACTAGTTGGAAATTAGAGCGGCATTAGGCATTGTGGATCGACGTAGACTGACTCTCTCTTGCTCAATGCAGGTCACATACACGAGTTCTTACCCAATAACTTATACCACCATATCCACAGCGCCAGGATCCACGATAACTACCACCTACGTCGCAAATATCACTACGACTGCTTATAGCACTGTCACAACAAGGATAAGCGTTCAAGGTATGTCAAGCACTTAAAGTCCGGATTTACTGACTTGCTGCTGACGGGAAGCAGCCACCGCGACGACCACCGCCATCGAGACTTGTACATCGACGCCGACCGTCACACCAATCCCGTCATTTGGCAATAGCAGTGGATCATCGGTTGGCACTTATCTTGGCTGCTACAATTCCTCCTCGACTTACATCTTATCTGGCAATACAACTTCGAGCTCAGAAATGAACATCAGAGGCTGTGTCTCCTACTGCACCTACGGCGGCTATTCATACGCTGCTCTCGGCTATGGTAATACGTGTGAATGTGGGAATACCTGGGTCGCAGTACGGCCATCCAATGCGACGCCAGCTGCAACGCACCGTGCCCCGGAAACTCGACGCAGGCGTGTGGAAGCACTAGCGGTAGTGTGCACTCGGTATACTCGATTAGCTGCGGTACGACGACCGCCAGTGTGCTTCCCGAATTTGCGAATACCAACGCCTCGACTCCAGGCTATGCCTATGTGGGTTGCTATCTCGACACCGTCAGTCCTCGCGCTCTTAGTGCTGCAGACGAGCAGTACATTAACTCGCTTACGATCGAGGCCTGCATCAGCTACTGCTCAGGATATCTATATGCGGGCCTTGAAAACGGCTGGGAGTGCTGGTGCGGAAATGCGTTTGCCAGTGGTGCTTACTTGGAATGTGCAAGTTCGCATTGCACTAGTGCTTGTGCTGGTGAGTACATCGCCTGAAAACATGGTTTCGCTGCTGACGATCTGTAGGCAATTCGACCGAGAACTGTGGCGGCACCAGCGCGTTGAGCGTTTACATGAATGGAACGCTGCAGAACCAATTAAATGCCAATGCCGTTTCCAGAAGCACCACAAGCACATCGACAACATCAGTTGCTGCCACGAGTAAATCGAGCTCGACAGCGTAAGCTGGTCCTTGGAAGCGGAGACGGAGAATCCACCCCTTAGACTGGCTATTGAGACAGTCATGTTGGGAAATTCTACATAGGATATGATGATGTAGCAAAAGTGTCTATCATTCACGGGTTCAAGATGCTCAAATCATTACAGGTTGATATCCACCAGCTGTCGCAAAAGCCTGCTGCATCTGAGCCGGGTCGAAAGCCCACTGGTCAAATGTCCATGCCTCCAACTCATCCAGGTCAAGATTCAGAGGTGCGTCTGCTACGCCATCAATCTGGCCAGGACCCTTCATTTGCGGTACAGGCGGTAGATATTCCAACATGCCTTGCGGCAAATCTTGATTTCTGATCTTTGGAGGCCCAGACGGAATACCTTCCGTGCCAACTGCTGCATCTTCCTGGCATGCCATGATCTTGTAATAAGGTCTGGTAACTTTGTCGACGGCTTCTTGCATAAAGACTGCACGCTGACTGGGGTCTTTCTTGGCTTTCCAGAAGCCGTGAGCAGCAAGCGCAATCCACAATTGCCTCTGCTCTCGCCCGAATCGAATGACTTTGTCGGTCAACATTGCCACTGACTCGTCCATCACACGATCTGCATGGTGCTCGATGATTTTGCCAATGGCAGAGTCGGCTCGGATGTCAACAGTGGTTGCGACATGGCAGATGGAGAGCGAAGCACGAAGCTGGTCTGTGCACAAAAGCTCCAGAGCAAGGCAGCCCTTGTTGATGAGCACTTTGTGCGTATCAATCATGCGGGTGGCAGTGTCGATGATCTGCATTCGAGAGAAGCTTCGCTCCATGGTCGACTCGGCCTGGCGAATCTGGCGATCGTGAAGCACCAGCAGATATTGGCGCAGGTTTAGTGAGAGCAATGCTTTGGGAGCATCAGCCTTGCTACCCGACCAGGGTGGGATGGCCTGTATTTGTGCTTCGATCTCTTCCGAGAAGCGCTTTACATCGTCAAATGAGAGGTGTTGTCGGATGTTGTTGAGCGTAGTATTGAGACCATGTCTCAGTAGGGTGGATTCGCTTATGGTTGACAAAAAAGAAGAATTTGTGAACTCGGAGGATCTGACAGGTGGTGGTAAGTGATGAATCTCATCTTCAGTATCTTGCGCGATATCCTCATCGTGGATGTTGCTTGGCGGCGGGCAGTCAGTCTGCAACGGCCATTGCGTGGAGACCATGCCGCGATCAAAAGACAGCTGCAGCTCGAGTTCGACGACAGCTTGCCAAATCCGCCGCCTCAGTTCCTTATCCAATGCCGATGTCTTCTTCCTCAATAGATCCGGGTTTCGATGGAGGCCAGCAGCCATGCAGAATCTCAGGAGAGTACCCGCGTCCGTCCAGCTTCTCTTGTATTTGTGCGCGCTCACCTGCTTCGCAAAGAGCGCCAAGAATCGTATTTGAAAGTCCAGCGCTGTGACATGCTTCTGGCTTTGCAATAGCAACCAATCGTCTACTGCTTGGATATATGTAATCGCCTTTTCTCTTGCAAGCGAGCTAGCTGCTGTGTAAAGCCAGGGCTGAGTCGAAGTCAAGCATTGCGTACATGCTATAATCAGGAGCACAAGAGCCACAAAATGCCCACGAACTTCAGCTGGCTTCGCCCACATCTCCTCGTACTCTTTGCGAAAGCTTGGAATATGCAGGATGTGGTAAATGCTGCCATAGTTGTCGAAATACAGCTGCACAAGATGGTCGGTCTCTTCCCGTGTAGGAAGCAAAGCTTTCAGCTCGTCATCCGCGACAGATCGAGGCTTGGTCCCTGAATACTCTCTGCGATCCTCCAATGCATGCATATCTTGCCGTATACGCGCGATAGCCGGGTACTTTTCAAACGTCTCCTTGGTGAAGACATTCAGGTCTGGTATGTGCGCGATGAGTGCACCAGGATGAGTGGTACCGTGGAACTGAGTCTTGAAAGATTTACCACGCAACAACATCGTCTCGCGATCATTAATGGTACCCGCAGATTGATATTCGGCAGTGGCAATGGCTGATTCTGGCGTGAGCGGCAGCTTGGACACCTTCATGCGCGGTACAGGATCAGTGTGGCCAGTCTGTGCCAAGGCCGCCTCCAGTTGCTTGATGCGCCGTTCCTGGTACTCCAGTCTCGATAAAGTGTCGCCAAGAGGTGCTGAACTGTGCTGAATGGGTCTGCTGATATGCCCATCGAATGGTCCTTTGCTCTCCGATCCGTCTCGCGAGCCATCCGAGGCCTCATCTAGGTAGAGACAATTTGCAGCCTGACCAGCCTTGGTACAGCGGCCGCATGCTGGCATTTGGCGGTCACATTGCAGCTTCCGCCGCCGACAATCGTAGCAGCTCAGGACCTTTCGCCTACGCTTACGTTCACTGCCTTGAAGCGCGTCTGGCGAGGCCGGGCGCCTGAGCGAGGAATTGTGATCTGTATGCATCCTGGCTATCTCGCCTGCGGTCGGGCTGACTGATGTCATTGTTTTGAGTTTGGGGATCAGATAAAATTTGGGGATTTGAAGAATGCTGCCGTGATAGTTGACCTCAAAGAGGTCGATAGAGAAATCGTTTCCACCGACCAGTGGTGAGGGCTCTACGCGACATGCGCTCGGAATATGGATTCGTTGGTCCTGCAGGACTTCGGGACGTAATAATGCTGTTAGGCCGCGTGTCACATTGGTGAATGGTGTCGCAGGAGATGCGAAGAGGTGAGGCGAAGGACTAAACCTTGTCGGCCGAGCATGAGCCGCCGCCGATAAGTCCGCGAAAGATGATGAATCATGATGGTTACATCGATTGGATGAAGGTTGAGCCGGGGGTGCTCACTCAATTTAGACGGACACTTTCAGTTTTGTACAAGTTTAGATTGATGATCTGCAGAATAAGGTCGCATTGACTTTGGCAGTCTCTTGGCTCTGCGACCACATGTAGCACGGGTAGATAGCCGTGAAGGGAAAACCACAGTGGCAATCTTTCTCCTGGAACTGCAGATAGGCAGTGCGCCAAAGGGACAGCCAAACACCAGTCAGAGCATGAACTCAGCAGTCAAGTCGAGTGAGGATCTCTTTGATTGATGGATCAAAGATTTCAGTATGCGAGCTTGGTTGACTGCTGCATCACGTCGATCATTGCTGACATTTGTCCTGAGATTTGTACCCCCTTGACGCTGGTCTCACGCCGCGATCAAAGGCTCGCGGTACATATTTGCTTCTCTGTTATCATGATCAGTCTCAGCGTCGTCAAAACATTGCTTATGATGTGTATGCCATGACCATGATGCGACCGAGCGACTTGAGAAGCGCGTGGTTGCCCGAGCAATGTGACGTGCCCTCCAGTGTTGACGCTTCCGAGCTTTTGTCGATCAGACACTTCAAGAATGCAGCAAGCAGCACAATCCATCCTCTCTCCACCACCAAAGCACTTCTAGCAATCGAACCACGCAGACACTAATCGCTACAACTCCGCGACCCACGCTAATCTCTCAGCATCCACATACACCATTCACAGCCGCCAACACAATGTCCGCCCTCTCCAACCGCGACCCGAACACCCAATCTCCGTTCACCAACCAGCCGCAGAGCGAGAAGCAAGCCCATGCCGGTGCCGAAAATAAGGTGGACAGCTTTCAGAAGAAAATGTTCGAGCAGAAGAAGGATAGCGAGAATGGACAGGATGGCACATACATCTCTCCATCAGATGCTATCATGAGTCCGGCGAGTCAGAAGCTTGTTTCCTTCAAGCAGCGACAGATCAACAAGTCACAGTGAGTTTTGATAGCGATTTTCCAAAACCAATGTCAGATGAGCTGACGGACGATGATAGGAACGGCAAGAATCAGACGTCGCGTCTCCTCTTCGGGCGCACCCGGAGCAGCGTTTCCGGCGGCGACGATGTCGAGGCTGGCAGTATGGAGGCTGAGGGGCAGTAGCCGTACTACTTACACCAGCAAATAAATCGATACGAATTGGCGGCGTGATCTTGGCTTTGTCTTTACTACAGATTGGACGGCGGACATTCAGGAAATACCCAAGGCGTTTTGGCGTCTACAGACTGAAGGAGAGGCAGGCTTAAATTGGGGTTGGACGGGATTATTGGGGTTCGATGCCAGACTCTCATGAACGATTCCTTATATTTCCATACAGCAGATTGCAAATGAACTGCAATGCCACTGCACTGGCCATTGCTGCCGCTGCAAATATATCTCGACAGGACGAATGGAACAAGAATCCTTTTCGTTCGAGTACTTGGAGTTCTATTGACTCTATCGTATCTCTGACCCATATCCATAGCGCTAAGTCATGAACACATGGAATGCATGGCCGGCCCACGCTGAGGGCGGCCACTGGCATTCATCATCTATCTAAACTGCCATCAGCCCTGGATACTGTATGTGCACTCAAGAAGATACTTGACTTACTGCGGTGGGCTCTGTACAAACTCGACACCCTTGGCAATGTTGCCCTTCAAGCCCTCGTAGCACTTCTCCAGCAGCTTCTTCTCGTACGGGTTTGCATCCTTGACAACGTTGATAGCCTTGGATGCGCCATCCTTGCCAAGCTCGACTGGGACGGAGAAGAACTCGAGACCAGTCTCCTTCACGATCTCGTCACCACCCTGCACACCAGGCAGGTAGACGAAAGTCGGCTCGATGATACCGCTCTCGCCCTTCGCAGCCTTGATCACAGCCTCGGCGAAGCGGAAACCGGCGTAGGCCATGGAAAGAGTAGCAGAACCTGCGCCATCCTTGGCCTTGACGACCTCGTCACCACCGAACTGCACACGGTTGGTAAGAGCGTCGAGCTTGTCCTCAGGGATCTTGACTGCGGGCTTGGCGAGGGAGAAGAGTGGCACGATCGTCTCGCCGGAGTGACCACCGATGACTGGGATGACGGTCTTGCTCGGGTCTCGCTCGCCGGTAAGGCTCTGCACGAAAGTCTCGGCACGGACGACGTCGAGGGTGGTGACACCGAAGAGCTTCTTCGGGTTGAACTTGCCAGCCTTCTTGAGCACCTCCGCGGCGATGGGGACAGTCGAGTTGACCGGGTTGGAGATGACCAAGATGTAGGCGTCTGGCGCGTACTGTGCGATGCCCTCGATCAAGCCCTTGACGATGCCGGCGTTGATCTTGAACAGGTCGTCACGGGTCATGCCCGGCTTGCCTATAAGTATCCGTTAGCCCGCCGGTATAACGGCATATCCTTCTCTTGACGTGCTTACGCGGGATGCCAGCTGGGATCACGACGACGTCGGCGCCAGTGAGGGCCTTCTTGAGACCATCGTCGGCGGGTAGGTAGCCCTCGATCTGGGCGACGGACGAGATGTGCGAGAGATCGGTTGCAACACCTGGAGTGTTCACGACATCGTAAAGGGCGAGCTTGTCGACGAGAGGAGAGGCCTTGAGGAGCAGGGAGAGGGGCTAAGAGACAACCATTAGCTTCACTTCGACAGTATCATCATACAATTGTTCTCACCTGGCCAATGCCACCAGAAGCACCAGCAACAACTGTCAAGACGTGTCAGTGAGCCTATGGTGTGATCGACGCTCTGAATACCCCGCAGTCATACCTGCTTTGACCATTTTTGCGATAGAAGGACTGAGATTTTTGATCTGTCGTTTTGTGAAGGCGTGGAGTTCTTTGAAATGATCTCGAAAAGCGGTTGTATGTGTTTATGGCAAGGTCAGAGGTTGTTCCAAATAAGTTTCGACACTAGGTTGCCCATGAGCACACAAGTCGGAGAGGGGTAAGCACCTACGTGGGGCAATCAACCAGAGTGGCCTGTGCAATTTGCTTCTGCTGCAGCACATAGGCATCGCGCCGATTTCATCCTTGTGATAGTCGGAGACGAATATATACCGGCAGGAAGGGTCGCTGCGGGCTGCATTTTCACATGTCAGTGACAATGGAACGCGCCAGCAGTATTATTGTTAGAACTCGGGTAAACACATAAGATAGCAAATGCACTCGGATGATTGAGGCCTGGACCAAGACCACCTCTAGCCTCCAGGACCATTGACCGGACGAGCACGACGATGCTTTAGCAACCACAATTGCACCATATACATTTACCGTCAGGCGACAGACGTTGCTTGACGTCACGTTAGGATGGCAAGGGAAAGTAGTCGTGCTTGATGTGAGGTTCAAGTCCTTTAGCCTCATTGCTGCACATTACAAATCTCGAACAGCATGAGTGTCTTTCATTTGTACAGTAACTCTTTCATCCGAGTCCTACACATTGCCGATTGCTCCTAGAACCGCGGCAAACATGACATCGCAATTCGCGCCTGCAACTAATCGTAGCCCGACTCCTTCCGTGATTTTGACATTCATCCGCCTCAGCGCCGCAAACACCCGAACCGCCAGCAAAACGCTCAGTCCACCTAATACGCCATTCCGCCATGTATAACATCCAGCATGCGTACTGTACAAGCTCCTGTCCATCAGTATGGTGCGCATGTCACAGACAACCATTTCTCATCAAATGAACACCGCAGCAGGCACTACTTCAGGCTTAGTCGCTATCCTCGTCGTCCGCAGCCGCCTTGCTCGCACGCTTCTCCTTCTTCTCCTTCTTCTTCCTCTTCCTCTCTGCCTTCTCTTCGGCAGTCTCGCCCTCATGCTTCCTCTTCTTGTCCTTCTTCTTCTCAGTCTTGACCTCAGCATCAGCGACCTCTGCAGCTGACGCGTTTGGAGCGACAGGCTCAGCCATCTCGATGTCCTCCTTCTTGACCATCTCCGAGCCCTTACCTGGGATGCCCTCCTTCACAGCGGCGCCCTCGGCAGCTTGTGGTTCTGTGCCGTGATTTGGGTCAAGGATGGAGCCATTGACGCCGTTCGGGTCATTAAAGTCTTTGTACTCCTGCTTCCACTGCGCCGGAGTCTGCTCGTTCGGCCGACCGTACTTGTCCAGCTTGCCACTCTCCTTCATCTTCTTCTTTTCTGTGGCAACAGGACCCATGCCCCATCTTCTCGGGTATAGGTCACGCTCCATGATACACCTCTTCACCTTGGCCACGACACCATGATCGCAAGAGCTGAGCTCAACCGTGGACATTTGCGCGATGCCGAGAGCGATGGCCTCGCCCTTGGTTGTGATGAGAACAACCTCCTCGTGAACCTCGATGCCGGCCTCGTAGCGCAGAAGACCAGGAATCATGAGCTTCGCACCGTAAGTGACGGCATTGACAGCGCTATCCTTCACGACGATGCGCTTGTACATCGTGAGGAGCGATTCGAGCGGCTGAATGATCGATCGGAGGTAAGACTCGTCACGCTGGTTGTCGTAGAGCCACTGGGCATCCAAGCAGTCGTGGAGTGTGACCATGCTCTCATCTTCCTTCATCGCACCAGATCGCACACGACGCAGCTCTTGCATGTGACCGCCAACACCCAAAAGCAGACCAAGGTGCACGCAGAGAGTACGGATGTACGTTCCAGCTTCGCACGACACCCAGAACACACCCAATTGACGGTCATTGTCGAATTCCAGCAGCTTGCTCTCGTAGATCGTACGCACACGCAGCTGACGCTTGACAGCTGAAATGAGCGGCGGACGCTGGAAGAGCGCGCCAGTCAATGTCTCGAGGGCACGCGCGAGTTGTGCCTCACCGCCGGGAAGCTTTCCATGCAGTCTCAGTACACAAACATACTCCTTACCTGCGCCTTGTTGGCTCTTCACTAGTCTCGTCGCACGGTCAATGCAGACGATCAAGCACCCAGTGACCTTCGGGTCGAGTGTGCCAGAGTGACCCGTGCGGTCAACGCGGAGAATGCGCTTCAGCCACGCAACGACCTCGTGTGATGATGGATTGGACGGCTTATCGAGGTTGATCACACCGGACGAGACATATGATTTGAGGTCGCGACGGAGAGGTGTGCAGCCGGCGGGAATTGGTGTAAAGTGCCCCGTTCGCACAAGCACTGCGGAATCTGTCAGCGCTTGCGTTGCCCACAAAATAAACGAGATGGATCCCAGGCGTTAAGCTTGTGCCCCTCTCTCTTCCGACTTACACTGATCCCAGTTCTTGAGGAGCAACGGCCAGTCGCTGGTGTTCAAGGATGGTGTGATTGCCTCAGGCTTGATGATCTGGTCATCATCGCCACTCTGCTGCTGCTTGACAAGCGCCATGTCTACTGCTGCGCCCAAATGTCCACGCAGCTGCCACCGCTATCTTCTTGAGATGTCCTCAAAATCTGCCCTGTAGCTGTCGCGTGTAGGGTGTGCTGTATGCGCTGCTCCCCTAGCTCCTGCGGCACTAGCGATGGCCGCACAAGGTATGTGACAGGAGGGTATGCGCGGAAGATGCGGTGGTAGAATACGATGTAAAGCAGGCTGCTATCGCCAGAGATTGGTGGTGGTGTTGCTGGAGAGCTCGAGAAATTCTGGACATGGAACCCGAACTTGAGGCTTTGCGGCGAAAGGTATAACCGCAGCCTTACTTAGTAAAGACTAGTGCAGAACCTTGAATGCATACCAAACCTCAGGCTCAAGAAAGCTCCAAGCAGCAAACCGTTGTTCGCGCGTCACAACTTCTTCCGTCGCCAAAGACAACACTCGCGACTCGGCACCGTGGTGATTCTGTTCTTCGCCGTCGCTCTCTCTGGACATTATTGTTACTGGCGAACCCACTGGTCCACGACACGAAGCAAAGGTCCGCCAGACGATCGTGTAAGCTTGGCTTCATAGCATCGGGGACGCCAACACACATGAGTGCGCACACGAGCACGTCGGCAGCTCCGCTTCCCCTTCCTTCTTCTCCGGCCACTTTTGATGGCGCCTTCGAGTGCTAAGCGCAAGCGCCAAAGCGACCGGCAGCACTCACAAGACGATGGACAGACCAGACCATCGCCTCACCAACCGGAAAGATTGAACATGGCGCAGCGGAATGCGAGTGATGGCGGTGCAAGGGGAGGACGTGGTGGCAGGAGGCAGAGCAAGCAGGGTGGAGGCGGAGACAATCCTAATGCTGTGCCTGTAGCGCCGCGAAGCGCTGCATCACCAGCACCACCAGCAACTGCTGCAGCACCTCAGCAGACGACGCAGAACCTCCAGCCTCCCGCAGCTTCACCACAGCCGAATGGGAATCCAGGTGCGGAGATCTCAAGAACTGCAACACCTGCTGCGTCCGCGCCTGCTTCCGCCGAGCTACCTACGATGATGGCTTTCGAATTTCTCACGGAAGAGGCAATAAAAACGTGGGGCCAGAGCGGGAAGCAAGCAGTCCTGGCGGCTGCGAATGGGGCGAACGAGGAGACCGTGAGCGTCATCTTTCAAGAGTTGGTGAGATCAAGCTTAGATAAGAGGATAGACCCCGGCGAGGCTGGCGAGACGGTGCGGCGCATCATATATGATCAGCAGCAGCAAAGTGTAGGACTGGAAGCTCGAGATCTGTTCTTGGACGCTATCGCGCTCCTGAGTGAGGCGGAGAGCACGAAACCTGAATACCTGGCCATGCTCTCAGCAACAGACATTGATCCCCAAGAGATGCGAATCGTTCTGGAAGACAGGCCCCTCCAGAACGCTGCCCTTGTACAGGCTAGCTTCAGAGCCCAGCGAATCCGAAAAATTACCACCCTGTTATACCGGCAAGCCAACTATAACTTACTTCGAGAAGAGTCCGAAGGGTATGCCAAGCTGTTGACAGAGTACTTCAACATTGTCGATACCTTTCAAGGCAACCAAGCAATCGACACGGGCGTTGTTGACGATGCATTTCAGCGCATCAAGGCGCTCATTGGCGCGTTCGACCTTGATGTTGGAAGGGCATTGGACGTCACCATGGACATTGGAGCCAACACACTGGTTCGAGCTTACGTGTTCATCATCAAGTTTTACAGAGCCAGCTCTTGGTGGCCAGATAACAGGTTGGCGGAAGGAATCAAGTTTGAGGAGCCGGCAGTCACCTCGTTTCCAGCTTGGGCGCTCCCTGGCTCTACACATTCAGCGTACACTGAGGAAGAGCGACAGGCACTTAATCTACGAAAGCAATCGCGGGATGAGCTTTTCTGGAACCAGGTCCGAGACCAGGGCATAAGTGCTTTCTTTGAGCTAGGCGCCCGCAAAATCCTCAACTTTGACGAAGTTCAGGAGCTCCTGGACACTGAAGTCCAGCCGATAATGGAGACCAAAAAGGGACAAGAACAGGAGGTGAACCCAGAGAAACGGATTCGAACCAATGAAGCGAGAAGATACATGCGCGAGACAAGACTGCTTCCGCCGCCCGGAAATGCGGACGCCGCGCAACTTCTGGGCTTCAAACTTCGATACTACGCTTCGACGGCTCGGAATGCCAATGAGACCTTGCCCGACAACCTCATCCACTTCACGGCCCTTCTTATCAAAATCGGCTTTATTTCTCTGCGCGATCTCTATCCGCACCTGTATCCATCGGACGACGTGATGCCGGAAGAACGAAAGCGATTGGAGAAGGAGAAGGCTGAAAAGGACGCGAAGGAGAGGCCTGGTGGTGGACCAAATGCGCTTGCCATGGCTGCTGCTTTGACTGATGATACTGAAAAGCCTGGAGCCCGGCTACGGAATGAAAAGCTTGCCAGTGGTGGTGCCACACCGAAGGTAGGCGAAAAGAAGGACGACAACGCGACCGAAGAGCTACCTACGCCGGCAAATCAGAAGCTGCTCATTTTGAAGGCACTTCTCATCCTTGGCGCTCTGCCCGAAGCTTTGTTCATCCTCGGGCGCTTTCCATGGCTGGTAGAGGTTGATTCAGATCTGCCAAAGTACCTGCATCGCATCGTCAAGCGTATGCTCAGCAAAATGACCGAGGAGCTACCGCCCCTGCAAGATCGGTCTGCGTTCGAGCAGCCACGCGAGATTGTCAAGGACACGGCGGCAGATAGCAACGGCAGGCTCTCGCGCATCACTGGACCGTCACGCCGATCGCCTATGAAGTGGTTGAATGTTGAGGGTGTGAGTGCTGAAGGCATCGAGGGTCGATACTACTATCAGGACTGGGACGACTGCGTGCCAGTTTGTCAAAGCATTGAAGACGTCGTCTTGCTGTGCAATACACTGCTTGGTTATCTTGGTCCAAAGATCGGTCAAGATCATGTGGTCTATGGCACACTCCTACGCGTCGCGAGGAGGAGCCTGGCTGAAGACGACACCGAGACGAATCGCTCGCGATGGCTAGATCTCATGAAAAGGCTTTTGGTACCCGCTTCAAGCTTCACCAAGCACAACCCAGCTCTGACCGACGAGCTGTACCAGCTGCTGATGCTTTGGCCTATCACAACTCGTTACAGCATCTACGCCGAATGGTTCACCGGCAGAACATCTCGATTGCCCGATGTGAAAGCAGCGTTCGACTACAACAGGGCCGAGGTCAAAGAGGTCATGCGCAGAGTCTCTAATGACAACGTCAAAACACAGTCGAGAGCGCTTGGAAAAGTCTCGTATTCCGCACCCGGCGTATTGATCATCTACATGATCAATCAGATGGAGAGCTACACAAACATGATTCCAGCTCTGGTGGAATGCACCAAATACTTCCCGAAGTTGGCTTACGACGTCCTTACCTGGTGTCTTATCAACTCCGTTTCAGGTGGTGGGCGGGACCGAATGCAAGCAGACGGCATGCTTACCAGTTCATGGCTTCAAGCATTGTCACAATTTGTCGCATCGCTGTTCTATAGGTATTCGGACGTTAATCCTTCGCCTATTCTGCAGTACCTGGCTGCAGAGCTTCGCAAAGGCGAGTCAACAGACTTGGAAATGTTTGAACAAGTGCTCACTGAGATGGCGGGCATTCGTCCGGATATCGAGTATAATGACCAGCAGATTCTTGCAATGTCCGGCGGCGAGGTGCTCCAAGCTCAGGTGATCCAGTCTCTGGGTGATGCTAGGCATGCGCGCAAGAGCTCCGCAAAGCGTCTCATTAAGGCTTTGTCTGAGCCCGGCCTCATTGGCCAGCTCTTGATATCGATTGCGCAAGAAAACCAAGCCTACGCCCATCACCCGTCATCTGCCAACATGCCGCTCAAGGTACTTGAGAATAATCTGGACAAGATTCACCGAGTCTTTTGGCAGTATCTGGAGGTACTGAAAGCCAACTTGCGACTAGAGGAGTTCGAGTCGGCCGTACCAGATGTTACTAGCTTGATTGGCGACTTCGCGCTACGGCCGGCTGTTGCATTCACTGTCTGTCGCGCGATAATATCCGATCGTGTCAATGCATTTGATGAGGCGAAGAAGCAGGAAGACCAGGAGCGGAAAAGACAAAGACTCAGCACCAACGCCAAAGACGTTGAGATGCAGGATGCAGAGATCAAGCCTGAGACCAAGGACGACCAAGCAGTTGACGACTCTGATGACGCCAAAGGCACTCTCCCGAATGGTGAGACTCAAGAGACACCGGCACCTGCAGTCCCGTCCCAAGACGCTTCGCACTGGCACCCAGTTCTGCAGCCTATCATCGATCACCTCCCCGAAGTCACCGACGACCTGAAGGACCGTATTAGCATTCCATTCTACGTAACGTTTTGGACGCTCGGTCACTCTGATGTACTGGTACACACGGACAGCTACATTGCTGAGAAGGAGCGCCTCGATAAGCAGATCAGTGCAATCATCAGGGACCGCTCTAACATGGCGGCTGCCCAGGTGCAAGAGCGTGATCGTAAACGAAAAGCACTCGCAGAGACCATGCGCAAGCTGCAAGATGAGGTCAAGGCTCGAGTGGTACACTTTACAGGTGTAACCAATCGCTTGAAGCGCGAGAAATCATACTGGTTTGACAGGTCGAGAGATCGCGAGCACCTCGATGCTCGTCACGAGGCATTGCTACAGGAATGCTTTCTGCCGCGCGCTGTGATGAGTCCGACGGACGCACATTACAGCTTCTTGATGCTCAAGATTCTCCATGAGCGCGGCACGCCTGGCTTCAGCACGCTTCATCTCATGAACGCGTTCTTCAAGAAGCAAGCACTCACTGCACTTATCTTCCAATTCACTGAGGATGAAGCGCAGAACTTTGGTCGCTTCCTGAACGAGGTGCTCAAACTCCTCGGGACTGGCATGCCAAGAAAGAGAATTATCAAAAGGATGTCGTGGGCGAGTTCCGAAAAGACAACAAGCTCCCCGGTTTCACCATCAAGGCTACAGACTATGATGATCCATCGACGTGGAGCTTTCTTGACTACGAGAGTTTCCGTCGAATGCTGTACAATTGGCATGGAGCTGTCTACAACGCCCTCATCGCGTGCTTTGACACCGCGGAGTACAGCCATACCCGTAACGGTATCAAGGTCCTCAAGGCTATCGTACAGAACTTTCCGCAGCTCAACTTCCACGGCAAGAACATGGTGGCAGCTATTCAGAAGATCGTGGATCGTGAGAAGTCCTCCAGGCGTGACTTGGAGACTATGGCAAGGTCTGTTCTTGCACCCCTGATGCAGCGCGAAAAGTCATGGGTCTTGCCACAAGCGTTCCGGCTCAATGATGTGACGAAGGATGGTCGATCCAGCAGTCGGCAGCCTAGCGCTAAGCCAGAAACGCCTCAGCCTGCGAATGGCACACCGAAGCTCAATGCTACTGCGCCAGAATTTAGACCTGCAGGTGGTGCAAGGAAGGAAAGTGCCGTTGAGGATGGTGAAGTACAGGAAGAGAAAAAAGCGGCAAAGGCTGCAGAGGCCGCGGACGCGGACATGAAAGACGCTTCCGCCGTCAGGGATGAGTCAAAGTCCGACCACACTGAAAGGTCCTCCGCCACTGCACCCAAACAGGCCCCGACTGCTCCAGCTAAGGACCAGAAGAAGCTAGAATCACGCGTGGCGCCCACAGCAACTCCAGTGGCACCAGCTGCACCAAGATCTTCTCAACCTTCTGTCAACGGCGATGCTCGCCACGAATCAAGCAGAGCGCCATCTACTCAGCAGCCGCTGTCGCGTAAGACACGCGAGCCGTCGCTTCGTACGGAGCGGGCCCCGCCTCGTGCTGCCTCATACGCAGACAAGCCTTTACCACCACCGCCAGCTGCAGCGCCGCGCCCGGATGGCCGCTATGGTTCTCGCGAGGGCTCAAGGCGCGGAGAAGACTTCGGTAGACTCGAAAGGCCTGGTGACGTACGACCACCTTCCTCTCGTGATCATTCGCCTGGGCCACGAGCCAGTCGTGTCAGGTCGCCACCACGTGCCGCGCTTGTACCTCCAAGAGATGAGCGCTCAAGGCAGCGCGATGACCCATATCCT
Organism: Teratosphaeria zuluensis; assembly: GCA_007113905.1. Classification (NCBI taxonomy): domain Eukaryota; kingdom Fungi; phylum Ascomycota; class Dothideomycetes; order Mycosphaerellales; family Teratosphaeriaceae; genus Teratosphaeria; species Teratosphaeria zuluensis. Next base: position 80,445 of record VCMQ01000024.1, read on the forward strand.
GGGTCAAGGCGTGACGCACCAGTGGGCAATGCTCGGTCTACAGACAGCCGCGATAGAGTCAATGGCTCAATGGGTCCACCGTCGGCTCAACCGCATCCTGACAGAGCTGCCTATCTGCCCTCCGCACCTTCACAGTCATCAACTCAAATGAGTTCGAGGCCCTCGTCTAGTGGTGCGCCTGCAGCACAATCTGAAGCAGCAGCAAGCTTCGGGGTCAACCCTGAGCGGCAGCGTTTGATCGATGCACAGAACGCGCCTGCATCTTCTCCTGTGACAGACAAGGATCGTAGAAGGGAGCGAGACGTTAGAGATGTTAGGGAAAGCAGGGATACCAGGGACGATCGCAATGCAATGTCATTGTCGCGTAATGATAGCAGATCGAATGGAAGAGGACCGCCGGAGCCTCTGCGCGATGGTTCCAGGCGTGAGCAGTCAACGGAGCTTGCGCCCTCCGGACCAAGAAATGGCAGACTCAACAGAGATCAGCACGGTGAGTCATCATATGGTCGATTGGACGCACCTCAAGACATGCCACCTGGACCCAGCGGCAGGCCTCCAAATGGTCCGAGCGGTGGTAGAGGCGGTCGAAACTTCACTGCTCCTCAGCCCACTCGCAACGAGCCTCCGGCCAGTTCGAGACCTCCAGAGCCAATGACTTCGTTCAGAGGGCCGCAAGGTCACGATAGGCGAGGCTCCGGCCCTCTAAGCGACCGCCAAGGGCCAGGCTCCGCACCACAGACCCCGATCGCCGAGTCTCCGTCTGGGATTCACCCGAGTCGTTTGCAGAATGTTCAGCATCAGCAGCCGCCGCCAATACAAACCATGAGCCAGGGAATGAACGGCATGCGCGGCGCCAACTCTCCATCCTCTGGAGCTCCTCCATCTGGCCCTAGAAGTGCTGGTAACCGTGCTCCTGCAGGTGCTCCAACCGGTCCATCCCCAGTCGCCTCAGCTCCTCCCTCTGGTCCTGCCGCTGCTTCTGGTGACAGGCAAAGAGGCTCAAGGCAGCGAGGCCAGATGTCGCAAATCAATGCCCAGCTGCAGCAGGCCAACAGCCCTTCTGCAGCGCCGCGTGGTCCAGGTGATGTAAGCTTTAGAGGTGCTTCTAGTCGCCAGAACGGTTTCGCGGCTCCTTCTGGTGGCGGTGTACCAGTTGTGGCGTCGCCGATGGAACCGCCGCTGCCTCGGCGTGGCGGTGGTGACGGTCCCGCGAGTAGACCGCCCTCGAGGTCTGAAGGCAGGAACGACCTTTTTGGTCCTCGCGATGGCGGCGAGGCACGTGAGGACAGCAGACCTAGACGTCGCGAAGGCGAACGTGGGAGCGACAGGCACCACGGCGGTCGTTATCCAAGCCGTGAACGCAGGCGAGATGACGAGCAAGCATCGCAGCGTCTTCCGCAGCCCAATATGGATGATGGAAGGGACAAGCGTGGTCCTCCTCGCGGCGATGAGCGAAGAGGCAGGGATGATCGTGACCGCCGAGAGCCGCCGAGAGATATCAGGCCTGAGCGTGGGCCTAGAGATGATGGTCGCCGCCCGCCTGAAGGTCCAGGCTCCCAACAAGGTCCGCCCGTAGAATGGGTCCGCGGCGACTCACGCGTTCCTCGAGACAACAGAGACAGTGGCAGGCCTGAGGAATTTGGCAGAAGTGGAGGGGGCAGGCGCGAAGAGGAGAGGCGTGATGGTGGCGGCAGAGGAGGCCCACCAAGTGACAGGAAGCGTAGACACGAGGGCGGACCACCTTTTGGCGATGATGCGAAGAGAAGGAGGAGTGGTAGAGGTTGATTTCATGAATCGTCGTTACCAAATTGAGCGTTTCTGGGAGCATAGCGATGGCGCATTGGGCATCTCGAAAGACTATTACAGCGGAGAGTGCATGTTAGACATTCAAGACTTGTATTTATGGACTGCTGTGATAAACTATACCCGGCCAAAGAGGCCCGACCATGTGCTACTGCATCGTAGTCTCAAGAGTCTCTGTACATCGGACGCTTGTTGATTGTATGCTGCCTCGATGTCGCTTGGTATCGCCAACCCACACGTATGTGGTACAATGTGTGCAAGTCGAATGGCTCAGATCCGAGGCAGTCAGCCGACGTATCCATGTCAAGGTGTCTCTGTTCTCCTTTGTCGTTCGACCCAGGACCATACTGCATTTCTGCAACTATGTGTATAGTCTAATGTACCAGCATCTCACGCTCCACCCGGCACCATCAAGGATACCTCCACTTCGTCCCATCCTCCAAGATGCCATCAAGTCACAATCATTACGACATCTGCATATCTACATGGTCGCATCTGTCCTTCCAAATACCAAAGAAGATAGCCGCATCCCACTGCGAGGGGGTATCTATAACAATTGCCTCTGAACTTGGCATCATAATCCAGTAAACACCAAAAACACAAAAACTCCTAAGCGCGCAGCGCCGATCGCTAAAGGCACTCTCTGATATTTCCGTCGCTAGTCTGTGGTTGCGTCGATCTGAATCTGTTTTTCTTGTGGTTTTGTGGAAAAGCCGTTCTGGGTCGGGGTGCGTGGTTCGCTGAGGTCGTCTATATCAGCGTCGAGCCTGAGCTGCCTCATTCTGGCTTCCACGTAGGCGTCATCCGAGTCCGGAGTGCCCGGTCCACTCTCTAGAATGAACTGCTTGAAGCCTGCTGCCTGCTTCTCATCCATTGGACCCGCCGAATCATGCGGATCATTTGCTGGTTCTCCATCTTCTTCTGCGTTCTGAGATGGCGGCCCGAAGTACAATGGCTTTTCAGCTCGTGGCGTAGTGTCATACTTGACTTGCTGCAGCACCTTCGTGATGGATCCGACACTATCAGGCCGCCCTGCTAGCTCATCGTCCACAGCCGCATCGACGGGGATGCCGTTGAGCAAACACCAATTGCGGTCAAGATACTGTCCCAAACGAGCGACTTGCCGATCCCATTGCTCAGACAGCACGCGATGAGTGACTTGAATGTCCTGCACTGTGAATCCTGCAGGTGCGACCACCGGCGACATCGAGTTCTGTCTTGTCCTGGGCGGGAAGTTGAGCGAGATGGGTGATAACGTTCGGCTGTCAGGTGACGACTGAGATCTGTTGTATGAAGGCAAAGACGATAGTGACGGCGTGTACGCCGACGTCGTCCTTGAGGCTGTTCTGCGCACGCTGGCCATGCCCCGCTTGAGGGCAGAACCGCCACCCAGTGGAGAGGGCTTTGGGAACGTTGGCGATGTTGGCTCCACCTCGGACATGCCTTTCATGGTCGCCTCGGCGGCTTTGAATGCTGCAGCCCTGCCATCGTCCATGGTCGGCAAATAGATGAGCGTGGTGTTGTCGACAAGAGAGTTGATCAAATCAGTCAGGCCTTGCAGTGGGATGCCATTGTTCGCACAGTGTAGCTCGCGAAGTGTATTGTTGTCCTTGAGCACATCGGCGAGCGTGCTAGAGCCCTGCAAGCCCAGATGCTGTTTCTCAATCCGAAACGACTGCAGAGCCGTGTTGCGTTTGAGTCCAGCTAGAGCCTGGTTGAGCCCGGGCCCAAATTTTGACGTCGCCAAACGCGAGTCTTCGCCAGATAGGTCAAGCTCAAGCAAAGAATTGTTCTCTGCAAGTAGCTTTTCGAGCGCACGGCAAGTATCTTCGCCAGCATCACCAGGAAGCGCTGTCTGCGACATGTCAAGATACCGGATCGTCTTGTTGTGCGTCAGCGCCGCGAGTACCTTTCTAAACAAGGACTCTTCTCGGTACTCTACCGCACGCATGGTAAGGTGTGAAGGTGCTAGACCATTAGCAATGGCTTGCGTCACCTGCTCGAGACCTTTTGTGAGGTTGTTCTGACTGATATCAAGATGCAGATCGCGAGACGCGTGCGCCCCTTGTGACATGCTGTGCATCAATGTTGCAGTATCAGCACCCGATAAATACGCATGGTCGATGTACAACTCGTGCAGGCTGGTTGACTGTGGGTGAGCCAGATACGTCGCAATCGCGTCGATGCTTGCCGGATTCAGCGACGTGCCGCTTAGTCTGAGCTCTTGCAGTCGCCATATGAGAAGCGTCTCCGCCTGCAGCAACGGCTCATGTCCCGACGTCCTGGACACATATGATAGATTGAGCTTTCTGATGAAGCCAAACATACCCAGCTGGCTATCGAAAGTCACCGGATTGATACGCGCGTTGTTGCCGGCAATCTCGAGAGCCTCAAGAGTGTTGTCTTGAGCTCGCAACGCGTCCAGTATCAAGCCCATGCTACGGTCGTTCAGGCCGCAGCGATTGAGCTCGATGGCTCGAAAATGACACGTCTTTTCCACCGCAGCGCCGACCAGATAGTCCAAATCCGTGTCGCTAAGATTGATGCCGTTCAAGCAGATCCAGTCAACATTCGTGGTCTGATGCTTGCACAATGGGAATAGCGCCTCGACGATGCCACATCCTATGTCTTTCGGCCTTACCGCCTCATCTTCTCCCACGCTTTCCAATGGCGCCAAGGGTGCAACAGGCTTGGTCGTTACACATTGCGAAAAGTCCATGCGGCGAAGCTTTTTGCTTGTTGCAGCTAGTGCACGAATTTCTTGTACTAAGAGGCAAGAGCGGCCAAGCTCTTCAGATGTCAGTCTGATGGGTGTGCCACGTTTTGTGCGCGAGCACACGTGTTCCTGGCCATAGTTATCGTGCAGGCCGTTCAGACTATCCAGCGGTATGCCAGCAAACGACATGCCATTGAAAGTCTCGTTGTACCGCAATGCTCGCATGATCGCGAGAAGTTCAATTGGTCCATACTCCGATCTTCGTGAGTCAGCGGGCCCAAGCAATTCAAAGCGCGGCGCGTCTTCGCAGTCGTAATTGATCGTATACCGAATATTGGATGGGTTGACGCCATATGCCACACAATACGCTATCAAGGTGCGATCGAGGCAGCTGTGCTCTTCGTCAGCGGCGACGGCGGGTTCCAGCATATCTTCAACTTCTGCTGGCGCAACAAATTTGAACAGCCGGTGCCCACATTCTGGTCGCAGATAGTTCTCGGCAAAGTGCAATCGTGCTGCGATCTCATACGCTATCGACGATGCAAGATTCAAGGTCTTCTGCCGTTGCAGTGGCTGTCGAAATGTAAGCTCGAACGAATCGTCTTCGCTGTTGACCTTGACTCCGGTGAGAGTCAGAATGCCGTGAGAGGTTTGTGAGGCAGCTGCGTTCAGTGAAGGACTGGAGCTTCTAGCCACAGCCTTGACTAATTGCACAATATGCACTTTGTGTACGCCAATGGCCAGGAAGCAGACATGTGAGGCCACCTTTTGCAAGTCGTCAGAAGAGGAGCGCCCGGAGTTCTTCGACGTAGGCTGCCGTTGTACCACTTTGAAGATTGCGCAATTGTTGGGATCATAGTCATTCTCGCGCTCAACAATGCGAGCGGCGTTTTCGACGTACGATGCCGAGATTGGAGCAAGACCTTTCGCTCTCGTTTCAGAAGCGGCACTGCGGATGCTCCTGAGCCAGATGTCACGCTCCTCGGGGTTGCTGAATTGCATGGTCATCGCAGAGGCCGTTCCAGACTCGTCGTCAAGGTAACATACTTCGATAGCAAAGTAAGGCTTTCCGTCGTCAAGCCGATGCACTGCCACCACTTGTCGCATAGGTACTCGTCCATCCTTGTCGCCTGAGTTGTCTGATAGGGTCTGCAGATCACTCTGAGATCCCATCGATGGCATGGATCCATGTCTGACTGTCGGGCTGCGCCCTACTGGGTGTGGTATGGACTTGAAAGCCTCCGCAGCTTTTGACTGCGACTTGTATCGCAGAATATGTGATTCCGTGAGAACTAGGTATTCCTTCTTCTTTCTAAACATCCCTGCGCTGGTCTGTACTTCTCCGTGCAGCAGCACGGTCTTCGTGGGCGGTGCGCCCTCTATCTCGTCCGGCAGACCTATTGATGGCGCTTTAGAAGATGTTGCAGACATGGGCTCTGGGAAGTCCGCTAGCATGTCTGTGCTCGAGCGTGAGGAGGACCGCAAAGAGCCAAAAACGGAAGGAGGTCGCCTCATGCTGGACTTGACGCTGATTGATGGTCTGCGTACTTTTGGCGAATCCGATGGTGACGGCGCAGTCATTCCTGCATCGTGTCCGTCGGTCGATCGAGCGAGCTCGCGACTTGAGCGCCGACTGCTCTGGCTGCCACCAGAATGCTGACTGGGCACCCGTGCATGTTTGTGGGCCTTCCTAAGCACCCTCGGCAACGGCCTCCCACTGCCATGCTCGCTGCTGCTTCCACTCAGCGGCGTGAGGGCAGACAAGCCAAACATGCTCTTCCGCCGGGTCCATGAGCTCTCGTTGCTGTGCCGCGACATCACGCCAGCTCACGGCGCAGTGCTCCCCGTTGCCGTTCTCGTTCCAAGTCCACCAGCGCCAATGCGCGCGCACGCGAGATTGCTGCTATGCCCCTACCGTCATCTGCTATAGCTCAATGCAAACCAGCGAGTAGCAGCGCCAACCAATCATCCGCCCAGCGTCTTGCTATAACACGGAATCGAGTATCATAGCAGCTGCTAGCATTAAAAGGGCGGCGCCAGCACCGAATGTGAAGCGAGGTTGGTGACGGTAGGATGATACGGACAGTGTAGTGAAAGAGATTTAGGGTTCGTGGTGAGGGCAGCGACCAAGGACGCCATGAGGCTATTTCTGCTTGCTTGGTGTTGAGAGATCCTGTCCCGCCGCCAATGCTCCCGTATTAACTTTGTCTATGAACGTTTAGAGCGGTAGCTGGGACCCCCAGAACCCGTGCCGAGTGACGCGGTGACGTGCTGCCGGCAGGCGTACAGTCAGAATTCGAGGGGCAGGACAAAGGTGACGCTTTCGGTTTCAAGTGAACAAGCGTGGCTGAAGAATGTGCTTGACCGAGATATCGATCTTCAATTCGCTGCGCACAGCACATACGCGGCCACCGTACTTCGGATGGGCAACGTCAAGGCGATGCACATGTGGACTCCTGGCACGGTCGACGAAAACGTCTTGAAACGTGCCAAACCGTTTTCCTGGTCCACAGGGCAAGTCCTCGGCCGGCGACATATTCTGCCCAAACGCTTAATGCTATTTCTGCTGGTGGCAACGACATCGATAGTTCAAATATAGCATCACGTGGGCATGCGACAGCACTATAACTTCCCAGATCATACGGTAGTGGCTACAGTGAGCCTGAGCTAGTCCCATTTCTGTTCCTGCAGCACTCAAGTCGGGAGAGACGCGCCTCTCGAGATGCAGGAAATTCATGGGCATGGGGCGTGCGAACGTGTGGGGATGTGTGGAATCATGCACAGCTCTCGCTCCGCTCGCGTTGGTACGCCTAAACGCCTGTGTCCCGAGAGCAGGCGTGCTCGGTCTCTAGTATACGGATACCAATACCATGTAATTGCTGTTGCAAGTAGATGGAACCAGACGTTGGACATCCGCGCACTCTACCTGTGAGCCCAGCAACCGTTGTCGATAAGCTGCCGTGTGTTCATCGCCTGCAACTGTACGCGAGACTCGAGATGGATACCTACGCTTGAGGCTGAAGCTGCCATAGTCGCCGACGAGTGGCCGCTGGTATGCTAACACTAGTGTCAGGAGGCGCAGGATAGCCAATAGCGGCAAGTAAGGTACAGTAATATATCACAGTATATCCTGCTCAAGATGTCTTGAGCCACTTGGTCGAATATGCCGCTACCAGCGAGCAACAAGCTCCAATGAACAAGCACACTGCTATACCACTGACGGCCTCGCCAGAAGGTTGCTCATCCTGGAGAGTAATAAAGTCAGCAAATGGTCATGAGACGCTTCATAGAGCGGTGTGCGACTCGGGCGGCATCGAAAGGAGCAGCGGGAGTCGCAGCCAAGCTGGGCTCCGCAACATCAAACAAAACTTTCACCCAACCACCACGGCTGAGCAGCACAGGAACCAGGAACAGAACCTGACTTACCGATTTCAAATCACTGAGCTCCGGACTCTTCCCTGGCTCCAAGATCGAAAAGACAATCCAACTTATTCCAGTGCCAACAAATTGAGGCAGTGTGGTGTAAATGTTCAGGATGCCAAAATAAACCCCGGACAGCTCACCACTTGAACCACCGTCGGCGGGCGAGAGATCCGAGTCACGTCTCAAGAGCGATTCCCTCGGCTTCTCGCTGCCCTCAGTTGACAGCTTCCTGCTGTGACCATGCGACACAGGTAGCGCACTGCTCATGCGATTCACCTCCACGCCAAGGAAGGTGCCTGGCGCCCAGTCCGCAATCGTTTTCGAAATGCCACAGAGCGCGATCAGTAGCGTTGCCGCTTTGACCGAATGCACGAGAGGCGCAAAGATCATGCTCGCGCCGAATAGTAGGCAGCCATATTTCCATGCTGTAAGCAAGCTTGGCTTGTTCTTCCTCAAGGCACCGACAGCCGGCTCCAGTCCTTGCGGTGGTCGTGGCGTGTAGCTCGTCTTCTCGTCATCGTCCGGACTGCGAATGAACCACGGCATAACGATCGCGCAGCCAAATCCGATCATCGAGCAGATGATGAACGCCGTACTGCCATGCCTGCCAACGTCCGTCAAAGCATCTGTAGAAGCAGACGGCGCCTCATGCCTCAGGTAGATCTCGCCGACCCATGTGCTTCCATAGAAGCCAAACGGGAACCACCCGATCCAGGACCAGAACTGCACTCTGCAAATCGCCTTGATGTTCTCCGGCAAATGCAACGTCCTAGAATATATCTGCTTCAACGTCTCGCCCAGTGTCTGCTCCGTTTGCTTTTCTTTCTCGTCAGGCACGTAGATCCTCTCGGTGACCGCCCAACAAGTCGTACCCTGCGCCAGCACCATAGCGATCGCCGCAATCAAGCACACCTTTTTAAACTGCCCCTCCACCACGTTATGCCCAAAGATCCCATCTAGATCAAGAGACCCAATGCCATACATCAACATACTCCCCACTCCGCCCATGCGACTGCACCACGCCGCACCCAGTTGCTGCTTCTCCACTGGCAGCGTATCCACCACCAGCGCCCGACAAGTGCTCTGCGCGATGTTGATCACAAAGTCCAGCACGAAGATGTCAAACACCGCCAGTGCAATCGTGAGCTCCCTCTTCAACTCCTGCTCCTTCACAAACATGCCCACAATCTCGCCCGTCCAGCCCAATATAATCAAGCAGACCACAACCAGCACCGTACCCAGCATCATGAAAGGTCGCCGTCTCCCATACTTTGACGTGCTCTTGTCACTCATCATGCCAATGATCGGTTGCATGACGAGGCCGGACAGGGGGCCTGCTACCCAAACGAGGGAGAGCTTGGATTTGGAGAGGCCGAGGGACAGTAGGTAGGGAGATGCATATGTCATCTCCGTTCCCCAGCAGAAACAGAGACCGATTGCTGCGATCGTGAGGAGGATCATCTGCGTTGACTCCGAGGAGCCTCTGATGCGCGAGACATTCGCGCCATGGAAGGCCATCGTCGCTGTTGGGGGATCTGCCTTGCGCAGACGGTGTTGAAGCAACTATGATGGCATTGATGAAATCAAAGAGTGTTTGCTGAGCTTTTGCTCAAGCCTGCAAAGAACTTCGAAGTCTTTGTGGACAGCTCAGCATTGGCATTGAAAGGGTGAGCTTGTAGACACGGGGAGCTTCCTCAAGATGAGCTAGAACATGACGCGTAGGATCGCCAGCATGAAAGCCGAGACACGCGCCAGCCACATGCCACCGAAACAGCCGAGAATATTTGCATATGAAAGAGCCATAGCGCCGTTGTTTAGGGAAAATCTTATTACGGTCTTGCTCACGCGACTACGAGCCATGAAAATGCACGACATGGACGCATTTCACATATCACAGAAAACTCTATGTATACTCGAAAGCATTTCATGATCTTCACGTCTATCTATTGAATATGATACGGTACGCCTCTAACCCGAGCCTGCTCTGCCATGCATCATCATCTCGTTCTTTGGTCACGCAGCGTCGCTATGGTACAACCTGCCGCGCCCTATGCTGTAGTCCAACGCCTTGCTCCGGGGCTGCAGGTCCGACTTGGAGTGGCTCTCCTAGAGCTTGTTGGGCTCGGTAGTAGTCTGCGGCCACTGGTAGCCGGCTGCGTCAGAGAACTTGTAGCCGTAGCTGGCGGTGAAGTCATCGAGGACGGCCGGGCCGCGGGAGCCTGCGATATAGCGTTAGTAACGAGAACTGACAAGGCTGAAAGCTTCCAAGTTGGTCTACTCACCATACGGGTAGCCCATGGGGATAATCTCCTTGTTGTCGTCCAAGTAGTGCAGCAGCGGTGTGAAGATCCTCCACGACGCGTCCAGCTCATCGTCACGCACAAAATTGGAGTGGTCGCCCTTGAGCGCGTCCAGGATCAAACTCTCGTACGCCTCAGGGATCTTAAGGTCGGAAAACCGTCTCCGGTATGTCAGATCCAGCTCGGTAACCACGGTCTGCATGCTCAAGCCCGGCAGCTTAGAGTTCATCTTAATGTAAACTGACTCGTTCGGCTGCACCCTAATGACCAGCTCGTTCCTTGGAATGTCCTTGAAGATGCCAGAAGTCACGTCCTTGTATTGGATGCGGACCTCGGTCTTCTGCTCGTTCAAAGCCTTACCGGCCTTGAGAATGAAAGGCACACCATCCCAACGCTCGTTCTTGATGTATGCGACCATGCTGGCAAAGGTAGGGCAGCGCGACTCCTTAGGCACAGTGTCGTCCTCCTTGTAGCCAGGCTTTGTGCCATCGAGGGACTTCTCGTATTGGCCAATGATCACGTTCTTTGGCTCAATGCTGGGCATGCCGCGCAGCACGCGCACCTTCTCGTCACGGATATCCTCAGCAGAGAACGAGATCGGGCGCTCCATTGCGAGGAGGGTCAAGACCTGTAGCAGGTGATTCTGCATGACATCACGGATGATGCCGAACTCGTCAAAATAGCCTCCTCGGCCTTCCGTGCCGAATGGCTCCTTGAAGGTGATTTGCACATTGTCGATGTGGTTGCGGTTCCAGGTTGCGCCAAAGAACTCGTTACCGAATCTGAGAATGAGGATGTTCTTGACCATCTCCTTGCCCAGATAGTGGTCAATGCGGAAAATCTCCTCCTCCTTCCAGTTGGGGCGCAGAGCACCGTCGAGTTCTCGGGAAGAGGCCAAGTCCTTGCCGAATGGCTTCTCGATGATGATTCGTGCAATGCCGGACTTGGGGTAGTTGTTCTTCTTGAGGTGCTCAGAGACAGGAATGAAGACTGATGGCGGCAACGCCATGTAGAAGATGCGGTTCGTCTCCTTCTGTCCCTTCTCCAACTCTTGCAGGTGCTTCTCGAGATTCTGAAAGCTGTCGTCCTTGTCATACTGGCCACTGACGTACGTTGAGAACTTGCAAAACTCCTCCAATTGCTGCTCAATCTCCTTCGTTGGTGTCTTGATGTGTGACTTCACCCTCTTCAAATACTCGTCATGATCCATTTTCGTCCGAGCATATCCGATGATCTTGACATCCTTCGGCAGGAAGCCGTTCCTGAAGAGTCCGAAGAGGGCTGGGAAGGTCTTCTTCTTGGCCAAATCACCGGAAGCGCCGAGCACGACGATGATGGTATTCTCCTTCAGTTCGATGGTGCTGTGCAAGACGTTTGTCAGCAGGGGTCAATGTATAAGCATTGGGCGAGTCGGTGTAGCATTGATTGCGATCGCTGTAGGGAGAGCAGTGTTCGAAGACTCGTATTTCAAGTCCGCAAAGTCTTGTGCAATGCTCAGTATTCGCGACGTACCCAGGGCCCTGCTCGACTTCCGGGTCTTTCGCCGTCGAGTCCTACGGTCAGCGCAAGTTCCTCCACGTATCAGTTCGAGGGTACCAGATGCACTCACGAATGACTGTGTCCGCCATGGCTGGGAGCGGAAGTCTATGTTCTGGAATTAATCTGTCTCAAGACCGGTTTCCTATTGTTTGTCTGTTTGTCGAAAGACTTGTTCAATTGTCCCACAAAAAAGGTATGTTGAGGAAAGCTTCGGACTTAGAAGGGCGAGCTTTGCCTCGAGTTAGTGGGGTCCTTCTTCGGAAGACGTCAGAGGACGATTGTGAATCAACAAGACGGCTTTCACGGAGTTGGGTGAAATGGCTGAATTCGAATTGTTGGGCAGGATAACGAAGTCCGGAAAAACAAGCTGTTCAGTGCTATTTTCTACTATGCGCGTCATGATGCCCTCCGAACGTTATCAAGACGAAGGAGACATTCAGACGCGCCGCTGTGATGCAATGTCCCGCCAGGTCCGCAGGGCAGACGCCGACGACGGCGACCGGGAGACTTCTGAAGCGTTTTTGGCGGAGGCGCGAAGAACTTCCGCCAGCACGTGAAGAAGAACTCGAGGGCTTCTCGCGACCCCATCTATCATCAGATAATCTAAGACTCTACCAGGTGTTGCTGCCACTGCATGTGCGTATCCAAGCATATGACGAGAGAATGATGGATATGAATCCGACCAGGAGAGGCTGCGCGTAAATAATGGACGTGACGAACATGTGCCACCCCTCCTAAGGGAATCATCAAAGCGCACAAATGCCGTCCATCTCACCGTTCGCATTCATCAGCGCTCGCGTTACCATCCTCCTCAAGTTGCTCAAGAAAGCGATTCACCTCAAACAAAAGGAGAAGGCTGAGGAAGAAAGAAAAGCGGCTACGACGAATTGAGTCGAGTTTTGCCTGAGGCCCGCGACTAGTCTCGGCAGACCTGCCCGCTTCCTCCACCCACGCCAAGCAAATTGACACTTCGAAAAGCGACGCTTCGTGGAAGTGAGCGACCATCGACGACGACACTAACGACCAGCAACACCCATTCCCGGACCCGTCGACACGCCCAGGACAACCATAATGGCCGCCGAGAAAGCTGGTAGCGGACACCGCCTCTACGTGAAGGTGTGTACAGCCCACCCAAACCTCCGAAATGCCGCAATGCGACGGCAATATCGAAGCAAGAGGACGAGACACCAGGGAGGGACAGATCACTAATGGGACATCGCAGGGCAAGCACCTGTCCTACCAGCGCGGCAAGCGCAACACCAACCCCAACACATCCCTCATCAAGATCGAGGGCGTTGATGACCCGAAGGCGGCTTCTTTCTACAACGGCAAGCGCATCGCATACGTCTACCGGGGCAAGAGGGAGATCAGGGGCACCAAGATCCGGGTGATCTGGGGCAAGGTTACGAGGCCGCACGGTACGATCAGATGTCGAGACATGGAGTGAAGTCATTCAGACTAATATGTGTGACAGGCAACTCCGGCGTGGTGAGGGCGCAGTTCAGGCACAACCTGCCGCCAAAGTCCTTCGGCGGCATGGTCAGGATAATGCTCTACCCAAGCTCGATATAGACACGGGTCACGAGATTCAACCGTGGATGACGAGCGGGGGCGAGGTTGATGGAAGTGGTGGGCATAGCAAGAGCAGGAGTTGATGCATGATGCTTACTGCACGGCTTTGCAGCAAGTACGGCGTTCGAGATGGACAACTGCGACTCTGGTGGATATCACGGAAGTGTGGAAGGGTCGATGCTACCTACCAGCTTCTACCATTCTGCTAACAACTAGCTGCGACTACGATCAGCATGTAGCTGCGCTTCATTGAAACGTTGTAAAAGCCAACCATGGTAGTCATATGCCTGCACGAGATAAGACACTTTTGCATTTGAACAGGAGGTGGGCGGCAGCTTCAGATGGCAAGAGTCTCGCGACTGACTTGTGCTGCCATCTGCCTTACAGTTAATTTGCAGGCTTCAGCGACCGTGCGTACCTATTCTGCCATGCTTGCCAACGGCCCGGTCTCTTCACGTCAAGTGTGACCGACAATCTCGCTCCGGAATATCTACATCAACTCAGTACTTGCCATATGGACTATCAGGCATGCTCTTTCCCGAGCCCCCATCTGCTGAGCTCTGCATAAATTGTATCTAACACACAGCTGATTGGACCGGATGCTGATCAGTCAGGCGTGTCAACGACTATCTTGACTGATGAGCCAACGCCTTACAGACGTGACGCAGGCCACCACCAAAGATCGTCAAGCCAGTGTCATATCCCATCGGGTGACTGCTGCTTCAACGTTGAACAGCACATTGACCTACATTCATTGACCGCTGACAGAACTAGCACACTGTCGTCCGGTCGATGTCAATCACATTGATTGTATATCTAGCGTCGCGCGCGCGTTCCTGGCTTATCAACGGCTGTGCATGGCTTGCACTGAAGCCGCAAGAGCAGCTCCAACTGCGGCTCTAGCCTTCACGCGCTACTCTACGTCCTCTGCCGCTTGCCCTCAAGATATCGGACTCTGACCCGCAAAGCCTCAGTAGTGCGTCCGGGAAACTCTTCCATCAGTGCTCTGTACTTCATGCGACCAGTATTCTGTATCTTAAACTTCGGCAGCCGTGCGTCCTCATCAGGAGTCCATGCTATCCAGCGGCGAGGTCCAGTAGTCTCCGCCCTCCGATCTCTCTTCTTCCCTGCCCCAGGTTCAGGATGCGGACATCGCTGACTGCTATGGCCGTGGTTGCCACAGCGATAACACTGGTCTTTTTCTTCATCTCTATCTTCATCTCTATCGTCATATTCGTAGCCTTCACCCTCATCTGCGGACGAAGGTCTTGATAGTTCAGTGGCAGGGCCGCCACCAAATAACGGCGAAGTGCAAGCTTCTAAGTCGTGGCCAGGTTGACCGCATAATGCACATGCATCACTTGAGGCAGACTCCAACACCTCCTCCATGTCTTCACTATTACCGCCTCTAGCCTCATCATCCTGGTTGACAGCGGTGAAGGCCTGGCTTGTAGCCTGAAACGAAAGCTTAGGAGAAACCATTTGCGCTGGACGCCACGACCCTGTTTGAGGACGTGGCGACGATGTCTTTATATACTTCGAAGTATGTTCGTCTCCATGCCAAAAAGGTCCAGCCACCTCAGCTTTCCGTTTTCCACCTGGAGCAACGCATGATCCAATAGGTACGCAGCATAGATGTGGACCCATCACATGGTAGCATTGTCGTCTCCAGCTGTGGTTTGGTAAATGCTGGGATACAGTCCTCATGAGTTGCACGTCTTGGATGGAATTTGTGAGCATGCTGATAGTGGTTCGTGCCGTGGTCTCAAGATCCTTGGTCAACTGTGCGTCTTCCTGCAGGCAGAGCAGGTTCTCAATGAAGTCTTTTGGGGTCCAATCCAGGCTGCGAATGCATCCAAGTACTGTGTCTACTTTGCGGCGGTTCGCGCAGGCTTCTTCTGGGGCCGCAATCGTCGAGGACGACCTCCATGACATGAAAGCCGGGTCAGAGAATGACTACGCTTTAAGGTTGGCCGCTTTCTAGTATGCTGCAATATAAGAGAAGTGTCGTGGTAGGAGGGTGTCAAGATACCAATGTTTCCCGCCTATGATCCTTGATCTCCGAGTAATCTGCACGCATGCAGCCCACACATAAGGCTACTTATAATAAGAGGTCTAGTTGAAAGTCTGTGGTCATCTAGACCTGAGGGACAGAATGGTCGCCTGGATCTGACACGCGACGGATGCTCAAATTGTTGAGATGAGTTCCACACTTGGCTCAGGTAAACTTGGTCCGATTCGGTCAATGCTAGCCTCAATGTAAATCAGAGCTCATACCGGAACAGAGGCACGCCACCGAAATCGATGTTGCTGACCCCTTGCAGAGCAAAGTCAATGGCAGTTGGTGGAGCTCGCTAGAACAGTATTGGTCAGATTGCATAACCGGGCTAGTCAAAAATTGACGCCCCGTTAGTCGATTTCAAGTGTATCGACTGCAAGTCCTCGACTTCACATGCCAATGATCGACCCGCGACTCCGTTGATCGGCCATTACAGTTACAAAAGTATCTCCACATAGCAAGCACAAGGTCACGGTCACAGTACTCTTGCAACAGCCTACCAGAACACTCAATGTTGCCGTAGCTTGCGATCACGTACTGCACACCATGTCTCGCCAGCTCCAACAGCCCGAAGAAGACGATCCTCGCAATCCAAAAGTAGCGGCTTCAGCTCTGGATTTTCTGCTCATAGAGCTAGTACCATTGGCCCAGCGGATAACAGAACAGCTACATGCACGGGAGCAGGCGATTCAAGAAGAGTATAGGAAGAGCCGTTTATTCAACAAGACAGCTGCGAAGAGACCAGCACATGCATCGACGGGCAGTGATGGTGCAAGTCCTGCCGCGGTCACAGTCACAGATGGCTCGGTCAAGGACTCAGTAGCGGGGACTGTAGCAACAGAACCAGGCACCATGACGAGTCTGGGATTTCCAGTTATGGACGAGCACACACGGGAGGGCGTGTTCTGGCGATTAGACGGCTTAGGATATAGAGTTGGACAAGGGCTGGTTGAGCGGTAGGTAAGCACCTCCGACTCGTTCAGTTGCTTTGATTGTCTGGATTAATGCACCGAGGCACTAATACGCAGCAGGTTCTCAGTAAATAAACCCAGACCCAGCACGCCCCTGGATGCTATCAAGTTTATATGCAAAGATCTATGGACACTAGTCTTTCGCAAGCAGATCGATAATCTCAAGACGAATCATAGAGGGATCTTCGTCTTGACCGACAATCGATTTCAGCCGCTCAGCAGAATGAGCGTAGATCGAAGAGCGGGGCCAAAGGCCGCAGATGAGGCTATCGCGAGAGCGCAAACAGTAAGTGTGAGCCCAGCCAGAGCCTACAGACGGTCACAGCTAAGATTGCGCAGTACATGTATTTTCCATGCGGCGTACTCCGCGGCGCTCTGTCTGGTCTTGGAATCGAAGCGACTGTAGAGGCGAGTAGTGCCGAGATACCAGCCGCCACATTCCAGATCAAAACGAAAGGTGCGAAGCCGTAAGGAATCATGTTTGCAGGATCGGAGCTGGCAAGGCCGGAATAGGCATTGTGCCATGCCAGAAGCAAGAGGGTCATAAGCATTAAACCCTTCAGACACACCTGCTTGCGCTGTGCCACAGTCAGGGCTTCGTCAAACGGCCATGCTCACATCAAACCAACGATGCGTCCAATTGGCTGGACAGAGCAGGACAATGCCAACAGCTTGATATGCCGGTGCATCAGTATGAGTCAATGTCGAGAGCATCTGCTGGCGCAGTGAAGCGGAAAGACGTGGGCACACACCAGTGCGTCGCAATGGTAGTTTGCCTTTGCTGAAGTCCAGCAGCGACCAACTTATAATTAACGCCAATTGTATTGAGTAAGACATGGAATTGGGATAGGAGGTATGCCTATGCAGAATCTCGACTTCTGTCCATGGCCACAGTATCCCATAGCTTGAATTTTAGAGCCGAGCTGTCGAGCACAGACCAATATCTTGAACTCGGAAGTGTCTAGAATCGCTGAACGCATCTATTTCCTTTCCATCTCCCATTTCCTTCTCGACATTTACGGTTCTTGCGCATCTCGGGATAACGGACGTATTTCACCTCTAACTCCTCCCTCTCTCATAATCTTTTGGCACAATGCAGCGGGCATTTTCTAGCGCGCCACGTGCGGTGGCTCGCCAGACGAGCAGAATAAACAGCGGATCTTTGGTGCAACAGAGATTCGCCCACAAGGAGCTCAAGTTCGGTGTGGAAGGTAGAGCATCGCTTCTACAAGGTGTGGACACTCTCGCAAAGGCTGTGGCAACAACACTAGGACCAAAAGGCAGGAATGTCTTGATTGAGTCGAGCTACGGTTCGCCCAAGATCACGAAAGGTGTGTATCAGACCGCATTTTTGACGATGGTTCGAATCGCATACTGATGGAAGATGGATGCTAGATGGTGTCACTGTCGCCAAGGCAGTTGCACTCAAGGACAAGTTCGAAAACCTCGGCGCCCGCCTCCTCCAGGACGTTGCCAGCAAGACCAACGAGGTTGCTGGTGACGGTACCACCACCGCCACTGTCCTCGCCCGCGCCATCTTTTCCGAGACCGTGAAGAACGTTGCCGCCGGGTGCAACCCGATGGACCTGAGGAGAGGAACCCAGGCTGCCGTGGAAGCGGTCGTGCAGTACTTGCAGAAGAACAAGAGGGACATTACCACTTCGGACGAGATTGGCCAGGTCGCTACTATCTCTGCCAACGGTGATACACACATTGGCAAGCTCTTGTCGCAGGCAATGGAGAAGGTCGGCAAGGAGGGTGTTATTACTGTCAAGGAGGGCAAGACAATCGAGGACGAACTGGAGGTTACTGAGGGCATGAAGTTCGACCGTGGTTTCATCTCGCCTTACTTCATCACCGACACCAAGGCTCAGAAGGTCGAGTTCGAGAAGCCGCTGCTCCTTCTTTCCGAGAAGAAGATCTCCGCTGTCCAGGATATTGTGCCGGCTCTTGAGGCCTCCCAGCAGCTTCGCCGTCCTCTCGTCATCATTGCTGAGGACATCGACGGCGAGGCTCTTGCTGTCTGCATTCTCAACAAGCTCCGTGGTCAACTGCAAGTTGCTGCTGTCAAGGCCCCTGGCTTCGGTGACAACAGGAAGAGCATCCTCGGCGATTTGGCCGTCCTTACCAACGGCACTGTCTTCACTGACGAGCTGGACATCAAGCTCGAGAAGGCCACACCGGACATGCTTGGTTCTACTGGCAGCATCACCATTACGAAGGAGGACACTGTTATTCTCAACGGCGAGGGCAGCAAGGACGCTGTGGCTCAGCGATGCGAGCAGATCCGCGGTGTGATGGCCGACCCGACTACCAGCGATTACGAAAAGGAGAAGCTGCAAGAGCGGTTAGCCAAGCTCTCAGGCGGTGTGGCCGTGATCAAGGTTGGCGGTGCCTCTGAGGTTGAGGTCGGTGAAAAGAAGGACCGTATGGTCGACGCGCTCAATGCCACCCGCGCAGCCGTAGACGAGGGCATCCTGCCAGGTGGTGGCACTGCCCTTCTGAAGGCGGCTGCCAACGCGCTCAAGGACCTCAAGCCCGCCAACTTTGACCAGCAGCTCGGTGTCTCCATTGTCAAGTCCGCCATTACCAGGCCTGCGAGGACGATCGTGGAGAACGCTGGTACTGAGGGCTCTGTTGTCGTTGGCAAGCTCATGGACGAGTTTGGTGGCGACTTCAACAAGGGCTTCGACAGCGCCAAGGGCGAGTATGTCGACATGATTGCTGCTGGTATCCTTGACCCATTCAAGGTTGTCAGAACGGGTCTCATGGACGCCTCTGGTGTCGCATCGTTGTTGGGTACGACCGAGGTTGCTATTGTAGAGGCGCCTGAGCCGGCGCCGGCTGGTCCGCCGGGCGGCATGGGAGGCATGGGAGGTATGGGCGGCATGGGTAAGCTTTACTGAAGCATTATTTGAGTCCACCCGGATACTGACTTCTGGCAGGCGGCGGCATGTTTTAAGCAGCTTAGCCCATCCCGGAGCGACTTTAGCGAAACGTGATACCCAGCCACCCAACCTTGTACAAATATGCTACACTTCGACGCATTGTCTTACATAAAAGGCCACGATATACTCCGCTCTTCTACTACAACTGCATGGCGGGGCAGGAACGGCGCAAGCATCTCGGCGTTTGGCTGGACGGCCAGCCCTGTATGGAGAAAGTACCTTGTGTGAATGTGTACTATAGTGTTTAGATAGCGAAGAGCATTTGAAAGTATTCAAGGAATCTATTTTTGATGCAGCCAGCAAATATTGCCGGCATTTTGCAGTGGCGTGATCTGATCAAAAAAATTATTAGAAACTCCTACAAGTACGGCAGGTGCGTTGTGATCAGAATGGGACGTCATTCGAGCCAGAACGAGGCATTGCAAGACTACCTAGGCGTAGATACACCTCAACTACGTCGTATGAACTCGTTCTTTTGCCTTCAATCATCACGCTTGGACCAAATCGACATGACAACAACGACCAGAGCCTACGTCGCCCGCGCGAATCCCAGTGGCCTTAGACTCGAAACAATTACCTACCCAGATCTATGTCCTCACGAAGTTCTGGTAGACATCGTCGCTTTTTCAGTCTGCCACACTGATGTTCGCACCATTCAGGGCAACTTCTATCTCAAACCACCAGTGATACCTGGCCATGAGGCATCCGGCTACATCAGATCCGTGGGCCACAAAGTGACTTACGTCAAACCAGGTGACGCCGTGGTCCTGGCTTATGCATCGTGTGGACGATGCAGACGATGTTTGCAAGGCAAGCAACCGTACTGCGATCACATCTTTCAGCTTAACTTTTCTGGTCAGCGAGACGGGAATGCGGAGCCTGTGACAGATGAGACTGGGAAGGCGATCAGTGCCTCGTTCTTTGGGCAGAGTTCGATGGGAAGGGTGGCGCTGGCACATGAGAATTGTTGTGTTAAGGTCGAGGGTTCGAGGGAGGAGATGGAGATTTTTCCAGGCTTGGGTTGTGGGATCCAGACGGGTGCTGGCGCGATCTTGAATGTTGCCAGACCTATGGTCGGGTCATCGATTGTGGTATTTGGGGCGGGTGCTGTTGGGCTCTCTGCGGTCATGGCTGCAAAATTGTGCAGCCCACATGCGGTGATACTGGTCGATAATTCAGCGACCAAGCTTCAAATGATTTCGAACGAGTTGCTTGAGGGCGTGGAGGTGATCAATGCCTCTGGGAAACTACCTCATGACCTGGCACAAGAGATCAAATCTCTGACCCCAGGTCGTGCAGGGGCGGACGTCGCGCTCGATTGCGTAGGCTCTACCTCTGTCCTGCAGACTGGACATACCTGTCTTGACAAGCTTGGTCTGCTCATCACCGTCGGCTCTGGCTCTCCTGACGTGACTCTCGGTGGCATTACTGCAAGCCAGCAGCTCACAAAGGGTATAACCGCTCGGGGTACACATCAAGGCGATTCGATCTCGAGAATGATGATCCCACGACTGATCCATCTTTGGCGCAAGGGGAAGTTCCCTTTTCATGCATTCTTATCAACTTATGGATTCGAGGAGTTGGACAAGGCATTGGCCGACATGAAAGCTGGACAGATAATCAAGCCCGTGCTGGTCATCGACCAGTAGTCCATCAAACGGCCAAGTGGTCAATTGCTTGATTCTGATCGTCACTTCTAGTCTGTCGGTCGGTCAATGCGCGCTGCAGTTAATCAACCATTTTGAGGAGCCAATCGTATTTCAGGCTGAATAAGTTGGGTCCCGTCGGCTAAACCAGTCGATAATCCTATCAATTGGTCGACTCTTCGATTGACCGAGAGTATGACTGTCACCAACGATCACCATGCTGCTCGAGACGCGCTTGATGCAAGAAAGTGGTGTAAGCTAGTTGATGTGTCACTCAGCGGTCCCACGCGTGGGAGTAGTCCCCGACGCTGTCCCAGAAACCATGGTGATCTTCAAGGTCAGATGGCATATTGGCTCGCTCGCAAGAGTCGCAGTCATTGTGACTGTAAGCGTTGTCCGCCCAGTGCAGTGGAGCTTAGCACTTCCAAGCTTAGAGTGATCAATGAGCGTACGGGCATGAGAGGAGCATGTTGGGTGATAGTGTATAGTTAGTCGAAGAGGGCAGAAGCATGAGCTTGCAGCATTCGCCAGCACGGAGCACAGAATGTAGCACAGAATGTAGCACGCTCGACGACCGGAAGCCACTCCTGCTGCTCAACCACTTTCTGATCCCTACTCGTCAACTGCCGTCGCGACGCCCAATATTCCACTTTTGGTATTTGCTACATGCGCAGTTTAGCCGGACGATGCCGGCCTGCATACGCCGTAACAATGCAGAAAGCATCAGAGACACTTCTGGAGTACAGCTCGCCGATCGCTCTGATCTCGCTGGCTCGACCTTTTCGCCACAGAAAGATGAAACCTGCAATGCACTACACACCCTACTCTTACGTGGTTTACACCTAGCCCAGACGCATCCTCTGTACACGCCTGGAGAACAGCGTGGAGTCTGGAGAAATGTTGTGGAGAATAGCCCGTCGAGAACCATGCGGCTGGGCCCTTCGGCGGTTGGTCACACTCTCGTGCGAGAGTACGCACAGGCTGACCACTCATCCGACCGCCCAATCAAACTTGGCATTATCCTTGTACGACACCAGACATGTGGATACTACCCGTGCAGGCCGTGCAGGACGCATGCGGAGTACCCCATGGGAATCGCGTGGGCATTCCAGCCGAAGCATTTCGCAAGAATGTAAGAGCAGAATAAGCTTTGGAGGCGCTACTATGGTACGCGTGCTCCAGAGACGGCTAAGTCTTCTTCCCATTATATCTATCAGCACTCATTCCGCATCTCCTGGCCGCGTGATACAGCAGCATTTGTTCTTTGTTGCCCACCGCCTTGGGTCAGTGTCTCTCCACCTTCTCCCTCCAGGCTCCACAATTTTCTTCCTAGGCACAGTCCTGTCGCAATGGAGGAGACCATAGCGCAAGAGAAGCGCCACGAGCAATATGTAGAGAAGCTTGGGCCGGTGCTCACGCACATCGACAACCAGGAAATCGATGCTTTGACGCAGGAGCACCGCGATTACCTGCTTCAACGCCATGGCACGCTCGAGCTGGATCCCGTCCCTGACATGTCGGACGCCGATCCATACAATTGGCCGCAATCTAGAGTGAGCATGCGTGCAGCGACCTTCTGTACAAGATACTGATCATAGGCAGAAAGTTCTCAACTTGGTGCTAGTGGCATTCCACGCCATGATGGCCACCTTTACGGCCGCCGCGATCCAGTCTGCTTTCGAGGTCATCGCCGCAGACCTCAACGTCTCCCTGACCAGAGCGTCGTACCTTACGTCTCTGCAAATCGCCATTTTGGGAGCAGCGCCGCTCTTCTGGAGGCCCCTCAGCAATCGCTATGGACGACGTCCTATCTTCATCATCTCCCTCTTCTGCTCTCTGGTCTGCAACATTGGATGCGCCAACAGTCCCACCTATGCAACGATGGGCCTTTGCCGAGCACTCGTGGCTTTCTTCATCAGTCCAGCTGCTGCCATTGGATCCGCAGTCGTTGCCGAGACATTCTTCAAGAAAGAGAGAGCCAGATATATCGGTGTCTGGACTCTTCTTGTAACAATTGGCGTGCCCATAAGCCCCTTCATCTTTGGATTTGTAACGCTTCGTGTGGGCTACAGATGGATTTACTACGTTTTGGCTATAACCAACGGCGTTCAGCTCATCGTCTACACCCTTCTTGGACCTGAGACACGGTACCTTCGCCAAGGTGTCCGCCACACGGGCTCAAGCTTCAAGCAAGAATTCCTAACCTTCAGGCGCATCGACCCCACGCCACTGACATGGTTCGACTTCGTCCAGCCACTCACCTTCGCCAAGTACGCCTGCGTGTTCATCCCAGCATTCAGCTACGCGATGATCTTCTTGTTTGGATCCATTATGATCACAGTGGAGGTTCCCCAGCTCTTTGGCGAGAAGTTTCACTTCAATGCACAACAGCTCGGACTGCAATTTTTGGGCCCAGTCGTGGGTTCGATCATCGGCGAGCAAATCGGTGGTTTCTCGTCGGATCGTTGGATGCTTTGGCGTAAGAACAAGACGGGAATGTCTCCAAACAATGAGTTCAGGCTGTGGCTGGCGTATATCGGCGAGATTGTCTGCATCGTGGGAACGGTCGTGTTCCTGGTACAGTTGCAGAAAGCACCAGAACTTCACTGGAACATTACACCAGTCATCGGAACCGCTATCGCGGCTGCCGGATCCCAGATCGTCACGACCGTTATGGTAACCTACGCAGTTGACTGCTACCGCGAAGAAGCTGCATCGGTGGGTGTGTTCATCACCTTCGTGCGGCAGACGTGGGGTTTCATTGGTCCCTTCTGGTATGTATTCAGCTCCCTGACATCTGAGACGCATGTTGCTGACTTCGAATCATAGGTTCCCGGCAATGTTCGAGAAGGGCCTATACGTTAGCGCAGGTGTCGCCGCCGCACTTATGGTGGGTTGTGCCTTGATCCCTACCATCTTCCTGCAGGCCAGAGGCCACAAGCTGCGATGAACAGAACTGTGGCCACCGTGATATGTACATACCGACAGTCAACGACAGTAAATATATGTTTTCAATACAGCAAGATGAAGTTCTTCTGAGCCTTCGATTCTGTGATGCCATTCTCGCAACAGTGTTGCGTTCAAGTACATCGACAAGCATGCTATCCTTGTCTCGAGCGAGCAACATCAACTTGCCTCTGGGCGTACGGGTGGTACTGCAACTCGTGACACGTGCCACGGCGAACGCCTGGCAATCTGCTAGCGTCGCTCCACGGTGTGTGCTGAGCAGATTCCCTATGCGTTGCCAATGGCCTCAAGCAAACAATACGTGACAGGCATATGGGCTAAAAGTAGACCATAATGAGGCCTGTTCTTCACTGATGGTGACCGACGCATCGCAGAGGCCACCTGGTGCTGAACAGTCATGACACTTATATGCCTGCACCAGACCAGCTTCTTTTGCATTCAGTTACCAGCTGATCAGAACCTTTGTCGCGGCGGGTGAAGTCGTTGCAAATCAGTCATGTCAGTATGGACGCGTGAATGCAAACGTGGAACGCTTAGTCATTGTGCCAATCGGCAGGCACGTAATCAGACGCCAGACGCTGGCCGATGAATGCACATGCTCACATGCATCGCATAGCAATGATCTTGTGCTCAGCATAGCGCATCAATACCGTTTGCTCGCCATGCTGAAGTGAATAACATAGTCGTTTGTCCATCAATGGCAAGCCATATATCCACCTAATCCTGTATCATTACCTTTTGCGCAAATGGAGGCACGTAGGCCACCAGAGTACACCGTCGAACTGTCTGCAGACAGGTCGAGCGTCAAAGATGTCGTGAAAGGTATATGACAGTATGCCATAATTGGCAAAGTACACGCTGACAGCCACCCAGGCATCCTGCACACCATCTTCTTCCACAGGTACTTCACACCCCTCCACCCTGCAACCCACGACGTCCTCGACATCACCCTCCCCTGCGTCTCCGACGACACTATAGAAAAGCTCATCGAAGCCAAATCCACCGCTCTCCTCCGCTCCCTGGACACACCCACCACCTCCCAACCTTTGCCCAAGTCCAGCCGCAGCACCCTCGTAGTCCAGTTCTCGGAAAAGAAACGACGCAAATCTACTTGGTTTGGCGTGCAGAAGGGTGAAGAGGAAATGGTGTGGGAGAACTGGATCATTGACATTACGTTGACGAGTGCAAGGAGCGAGCCGGAGGCTGCGAGGAACAGGAGGGTGATGGAGAGCCAATTGCAGAAAGCGGCGATGGAGGTGATTGAGATTGTGAATAGAGAGAGGGAGCATATACCGCCGATCACGACGAGTGAGGTGAATCCTTTTCCGTTTCAGATTTTGGTCAATCCGAAGGGAGAGGGATGGGGCCAGAAGATTGGGATCTTCTAGGCTTGGAAACTGCGTGGGTTTTTGGTTGACGCATGGAATCACTATGCCTCTCGAGCACTTGCAAATAAGCCGCTCTGGGTTCGGACATGAGGATGACTTGATGAGGAGCAAAACCGCTCAAAGAATCGAGGGTATCCTTCTGCACATCAGCTAGCGCTATCTATGGTTTGCGTCGAGTTGTTAGGGCGCATGCTCATCTTTGCCCGGAGCCATTACGTCCGCCGGAACAGCTTGACGCCCTATCCGCTCAGTAGCTGGCGACAGTGCCACGACACGCTGCATAGAACTGCCTCACCACCTCCTTAGTCTTCCGGCCATCACCTCTAAGACCCACGATCTGCTGCAGAAATCTACGCTTGCCGGCCTCACCGACCTGCTCATGCACTGGCGGGAAATCTTGGCTGAACAATGCGGCTTCGAGCCAGCCCTTGACTGCGGGTTGGTTGGTGACGAGTGCTTTCAGCGGCTCGCAGAGCTGGTCGAGATCTGATCGTTGTGCCAGACCACCGATCTGACGCATGAGAATCAGCGCTAGACGTGGCCCATATGCGTCAACGACTTGGCTCATGCGACTGCGGAGAAGGTTGGGCATTGGCACTGTTGGTGGCTTCACCAGTGCGGCCCAGAAGTCAGCGCCAGAGCGCTTTGGAAATGGATCTGCGCCTTCAACAGCTGCTAGGGTGAAATCAAGGATGGTCGGCAGCTGGCCTGATAGCGGCGATGATTCGTCGAAAAGGATGTGAGAGTAGTATGGCGCCAGGCGGCATAGAACCTCAATGCAGCTTTGTGCCACTCCAGGATCCGCTGATGGCACGCCGAGCTGTTGGACGAAGCTCGCCACTTGCTGGCAAATGCCAGCGACTTCTGCATCAATGCGCCTGCCTTTCGCTTTTGAGTGCTGCGTGATGAGAGTGCATGCTGTACCCAATACGCTCTCGACCTGAGGCGTTCGTACCGTACATTGCTGAAGGAAGCTTACGGTGACCGACGGCGGTAGTACAAATGGTCCAGGCTCCGACTCAGCGAAGCCACTTTTCAGGACTTGACACGCCGCTTCGATTGCGTCGCCATTGTTACTGAGGACTTGCAAGACCGAGAAACAGCCCATGATACGTTGCTGTACACTCTGTCCTTCTGATCCATTCCAGAAGTTCGGCCTGTCCGGCTGTTGCTCATCATCGTCGTATATGTTTATCGCCACGTCGCCAGGGACCTGCAGTCCTTTGCCTATCGCAGCAAGGCAGTTAAGGGCCATGACGCCCACCACTTCTGCCAATTCTGGGTCACCTGCCGCAGCAGCATCTTGCGCGGCCTGAACGTCCTTCTCGATATTCGCCACCAGAGCCAGGAGCGGCTGCACCTTGCGATCTTCAGGTTCCAAAGCTTGAACAATAGCTGCAATGGCACCAATGACCTTTTCTTTGGTGTAAGGATCGCTCGTCGGACCAGTCAGGAACTGCTCGTATTGCTGTAGGAAGCCACCGAGCTCGCTGGTCAGACTGTTCCGGCAAGCCGAACACAATGAGCCAATCGACTTTGCTGCTGCGCTGGCGAGCGCGGCAGTCTCTAAGGAGGCGAACAAGAAGCGTACAGCATCTGGCAGGAACTCGGCGTGCTTCTCGATGTACGGACCGTAAGCGCCAAGACTGTCGATGGCTGTTCGTCTTGCTTGTGATGGGACTCTCTGCGAAAAGTCGCCGACTTCTCGAAACAGGCCTGAGCTGAAGAGGCTTGCAAGTACCTCTTCGCTTGGGTCATCTTCGAGGACATTATCAGCAAGAGCGTTTAAGCAGAAAAGTGCAGCTTCCATTGGCCGCCACTCCTTAGCTTCGAGCGCTCTGAGTGCGAATGAGACAAGCTGCTCTAGCATAGCTTGTCCGAGGCAAAGGTAGACGGACAGCATCAAATCAGTAGAGTCCAGGCGAAATTCGCGAAATCCTTCGCTCTCTGCATCCGACCACTCCTTTGCCACGTCTGCCGGCGGTGTCCACATTTTCTTCCATATCAGCTCGATTAGCTGTGTCAAAACGGACTTGGAGTAGCTTAGCCACTCCAGATCTGGGTCGTTTGAGTCTTTGCTGAAAGTGGTGTCGTTCACGTGCTCAATATATGTGTTCCAGAATTCGATGCTCTGTATAGATAGTTCGTCTTCATCGCCCGGAAAACCAGGAGCCCTCAGGATGTCGAAGTGGAGCTTGATGATGGTAGCCGACTCGTCCTCATGCGGATGCTCGACGATCTGCTGGATGTTGGCATTGCCGAACGCAATGACAATTTGTCCGTACGGGAGGACTCCAGGCTCCATATCCTCCAGGCATTGCAGTAATATTGGCTGGACCTGCTCTGTAATGAATTGGGCCAGGAGAGTCATATGTGCCGGTTGAAAGAAGCTGGTGTAGCTTTCGAGTATGTCTCTGAATGCGTCCAGGGCATCGACCTGGAGCTCGGGCTCCACTAGGCACTGCATAGCAGCTGGGATAAGATCTCGTAGATACTGAAGACACTCTGGCTTCCGTGGCCAGACTGGCTGTGCATAATTGACCCAGTTCAGAAAGGCCTTCAGCGACTCAGCCTGTATTCTGTGGTCATCGTTCTCGCTTGGGATTGTGAATGTGTGCGCCAGCAGCGCATTGGCATCTGCGACGATCACGTCCATCTGACTGTGCGCCTCAGCATGAGCGGCAGTGTCGACGTCAGCCCTGACGACTTCGTCGGCCAGTGTTCCGCACAGCCAAAGCAAAGAAATGACCTGATTGAAGCCTAATCCTTGGATAGAGCTCTGGACTGAGGTGTCTTCAGGTAATGCATCTTCGTCGATCGCATCGCCTTGCTTCATGGCAGCGGCCACATGTAATATTGGACGCATCCACAACGTGGGCGAGCGCAAGTAATATGTAGTCAATGTAGAGCAGAGCTTCTTAGTCACAAGTGCGGTCTCTCCTTTCAACACTAGACGGACGAGCCAGGACACAAGACGATTTTGTACTGTCTTTGCTGTCTCAGCATCAAGTGTAGCCCTATATCTAAATAAGCGGCGAGTCTCACCATGGGCTCATCTCAGGGTCGAATACTGACCCATCATTGTTGAGTTTGACCGTGAAGGTCAGAGCAGCGAAGAAGCGAACGTTCGGGTCATCGCTGCCTAGTAGTGCATCTGCAACTTGCCAGCCTTCTGGCGATAGTTGAATTTTCTGGAGCTGATCGTTGATGGACGTGATGAGATATGGTGGTCCAGGCAGGTATAGACGTTTTATCAATTGCTCGACTTCTGCAATGCTCTGAGGTGGCGCAACGTGCATTGCATTCTGATCCATATTGCTCCCATCAAGTCTCGGGTAATGACAGGATGCTGGAGTGTCAGCAAGGCTGCCTGTGACAGAGCTGCAGATTGTTCTGGAGGCCGCGCCTGTGCATGCGGCACTATGGTCCTTGGGCCCTCAGATTATGTGTTCCTTGTCTGCGAGCAAACAGATTCTTGTATAAAATTCAAAGAGCAAACAGTTTGTCCAGTCGCATCGCTGACAGCGAAAATGGGTCTCGAGAGCGGCTGCAACGGGCCGTTTCCGCGGTCTCCACTGACTTGGGATACCCTGCTCTTTCCAAAGTAGGTAGAGTGTGAAAACAACCACATCAGCATGTGAATGGATTGGCTCGCAGTGGTTTCGATAGCCTAACCAATTCCATGTCTGCCGGCTTCTCAGTTGCGGTGTCAGAAGAGGATCGGCAAACTCTACAACACTTGTCTGACCTCCTTCACATCTTCCACCACAGAAACAAGAATCAGCATCGTCGGAGCACCTGGTGGCGTCACTTCTCTATCTTCCGCAAGCAGCTCACATGCTTGAGCAACGAGACTACAAGCCTACACGAGACTCCAACGACATATCTTGAAAAGTCAAGGAAGAAATCTCATGATCCACAAACAAGGAAGCAACTCGAACAACGAACCTCCTTCTGGCAAGATGTTATGATAGCGAAATGGCAGCATGCATTCTCCCAGGTCGCTGCGGATGGCAGATTCTCCGTTCTTGGATTAGTGTTGCTTGCTACATTGGCAGAGGCATGTCGTATCACAGGCATTACTGCAGCCATTGAGGATCTGGGTCAGGCGGAAGTGGAGAAAGTCCTCGCTAGATTTGCTAAAGAAAGCTGGGAAGCTGGAGACGGCGCAACGGTGAAGCAATCGCCACTGGCTGACCGCGAGGACTATGGGGAGGTGATTTCGCGAGAGCCTGTTGTTGAGAGCGATGTCAGCTTGGACGAAACGACCAAACCCAAGGAGAGCGCCTCATCTACGATAACCCAAGCATCATCGACTACAGCGCCATCCAAGCAGGATCTCAAGCGATCAGCTTCAAAGATCATCGACATCAAAAAGAAGAAGCGGCAGAAGAAGCGAAAGGGAGATGCCATTGACGATCTCTTTAGTGGCCTCGGCTAAAGACAACAAACCAAGCAAGTCTAATGCTGGCGGCTGTCGAATGAGTAGAATGTTCAGGTCGCTTTGCTTGTATCATGTAAGCGATCAGCTTCCGCATCAATTTTCGAGGTCTGACTGTACTGGTTCTCAGGGCCCTCTCCGTACCACTATAAGTGCGGCATCGCCGATCTGCGGTATCAAAACGCAGACCTTCCTGAACCTTTCCCGCGCGCTGAGCGTGCTCGACGGCAGAAAGACGTCCCTTGATGTAGATCTAGCCGCGGCGAGTGAACATTAGGCGTTTCCAAAACTCCTCGATGCCAACTGCCCGGTCGATGCCGATACATGGCTCCGCGAACTAGAGATCTCAACTGCTAATGATGTTTCGTTCACATAGATATTCTAGAGGCGGTGCTCACCGACATGACAAGCTGCGGCTTGAGTTGCGTGCTCATAGCAGACCCCAGCTTGCTAGCGGCGGAAGCTTGACGGGCAAGAAGCTGAGTCGATAATCAAGCAGGTGGCCAAGAAGGTCCACCGAATCTACAGGTAGTCCATGGGTGTTAAGTCTCTAACAGATAGGGAGAAGCATTGTCGTAGAGCTCAAATTGCTTGAAGTAGCAAATTGGAGGTAGTATCACTACGAAAACATCACAGCCTTCTTATCCAGCGGCCGGCCATCTGCTCCAACACCTTCCCTTCTGAATCTCTGCTCCATATATATCCTTCTCGCTTCATCGAATGTGACTTTCCTTAGCTTCATGATCCTGTAAACCTCCTGCTTTGCATTCTCATCAAGGCCTCTGCGACTGTCCTCTGCCTCAATATTGCCAGACAGGTCGAAGTTGGACGAGTGCAGACCCGCTTCAGCATCCTCGGCGAAATTGGCAGATTGAGGTATCCGAACGTAGCGGAAAGAGTCGATGTAGCTACGAATGCGGTCCGAGACGTCGTACAGTGGTCCGGGGATGGTGCCTGGGGCGGTGATGTAGGGGATTGGAGGCGCGTAGGGCTTCCATTGTTCGCGGGTGAGGTAGAGGACTAAATCACTGTTAACGGTGTTTGCGATTGTGACTAGCAGACAACTCACCAGTCGCGACGACCAGGAAGAAGAAGACGATTGAGTAGAACATGTAGGCCATGGCGCAGGTGAGGAAGCTGTCGCGAGTCGCAAATCGCAAGTCAGAAGCAAGCTTGGTTCAGTGAAAGGGCTCTTGCGCCCGATGTGGCCTTGCTACATGAGCAAATGTGCTTGCGACTGTGAAGAAGAGGACAATAAGGCATCATTACGGCATAATCGGGAGCTCGTCGTCAGCACACCTCGGCGTCTTACGCGACTCGCGCCGAAGTTGCACTAGCCACATGAGGAAGGGACTCTCAAAAACATCTGAAGCATGTGAACGTCTCAGTCGCTAAGCCCTCTCCTCCATTCTCCTGCCACTGCGCATTGGCGCAAACATACAACACGACCATGGCATCCTCGCACCATCACAATCAAGACAAAGACAGCACCCTCTACGTCGGCAACCTCGACGAACGCTGCACCGACGCCTTGGTTTGGGAACTCATGCTGCAATGCGGCCCGGTCATCAATGTCCACCTGCCCAAAGACCGCGTCACGCAGAACCATCAGGGATATGGCTTCGTGGAATTTGGCAGCGAAGACGACGCGGACTATGCGGCCAAAATCATGAACCAGATCCGAGTCTGGGGCAAGCCGATCAGAGTCAACAAGGCGAGCGCAGATCGAAGAGGTGGACCAGTTGGCGGACCTGGTGCTGAAGGCGGAGGCTTAGGAGGCGGGCAGGGAGTTGGTGCGGAGCTCTTCGTGGGCAACTTGGACAGTATGGTGGATGAGAAGGTGCTTTACGATACGTTTTCGAGATTTGGGCCGTTGATCCAGGCACCAAAGGTCGCGAGGGATGATTCGAACCTTAGCAAGGGCTACGCGTTTATTTCTTACGCAGACTTTGACGCTTCGGATGAGGCGATCAGTAATATGCATGGGCAGTATCTCATGAACAAGGAGATCACGGTCCAGTATGCGTACAAGAAAGACGGGAAGGGCGAACGGCATGGCGATGCGGCAGAGCGCGCGCTGGCTGCTCAGGCGAAGAAACATGGTGTACAGGTCCAGATACCGGCTATGCCTGCATCACTTGTGCTACCCGTTGGCGCGCCCTCCGCTCCAGCAGCGATGCAGAACGGTTTCGGCGCGCACCTACACCGACAGGCATGAACGGCGTCATGCCTCCTGGTCGCGCACCTCAACCACCACCAAGCTACAATCCTTACGGCGCAGCTGCCCCTTACGCTCAACCACCTACACCAACCGCCTATGGCATGCCAGCACCAGGCATGGGATACGCGCCACCACCCGCCCCGTCACCAGCAGCATACCAGAACGGCGTCGGAGCGCCACCGAATCGCGCGTACACCCAGAGTCCATTACAAGCACCCCCAGGTGCTGGCTTGCCTGCAAGACCACCGGCGAGTGTAGGTGGGTATGGTGGACCACCTATGGGTGTGGCGCCGGGAATGCCCGGGGCACCGCCGCCGACATTTGCGCCTCCACCGGGTTTCGCGCCACCGCCAGGGATGCCGCCACAGGGTTTCCAGCCACCGCCGGGTCAGAATGGGTACCCCAGGAGGTAGTATCAGTACTGAGGAGCCCGTGAGACGGATGGTTGGAAATGAAGCGAGTAGGCAGAAAAAAGGCAAGGGCTGTATACTACGAGCGAAAAGCATTGGGTTGTGGTATTAGCGATGGCGTTTCTGGGCATGATGGATTGTGTTGTATCAAGAATCTAGATGGTGAAGATACCCGTGATACTGCGCATTGGCTACGTAGGCTCAAATGAGGAGCATGTACAACTGCACGTCTGCTTCGGTATTCCAGGCCATTGGCATCGGCATTGCATTCGCAATCGTTCTCATACTGGTTTCACTTTCGAGCTTGCTCAGCCGGGCCCTTTCGCTCTGAACCTTCGCAGCCTACTCGTGTCCATCCAGCTCTCTCCAAACGCCTGAGTATGCCATAGCCTACAACGAGACATTCACACCATTCTCAGACCTCTATGCGCTGCCCTCGACCGCCTTCTGCGCCCTAGCAAGCGCCTTCTTGCCCCTCGGCTTCGGCGCCGCCCTGACCTTCTTCTCCCTCTGGCTCTGCTTGACAGCCGACGCGCGCGCAACGGCCTCAGCCCTCAAGTCGCTCCTGTAGCCCTTCTTCGCGGTGCTGTTGACGACGGAGCGGTACAGCTTCCTGCTGGGGGTACTGGCGCTGAAGCTGGAGGTTTGGTAGAGCTTGGCGGGGTGGTTCTTTTGCTTGGGGAGCCTGAAGGACAACACGTCAATTTATGCAGATTTTTGGTTGTTTTGGCGTGGAAATGCATACTTGGTCTTCAGCTCGACAGTGTTGTCATCAGCGTTGATGCCGATGGCCTGGTCGTTCACGTAGCCCTCGTACTTGCGGCTGTGCTTGTTGAGGAGGTTGAGCGGGTCGCGGGAGAACTGGACGCCGCCGGCTTGCGCGCGCTTGACGAGGAAGGAGTTGTTCTTGCCTATATCGAGCAGACAACCATAAGCATATATTCTTCAAACGTCCTCTAATATTCCCATTTCCCTTCGGGTTGCAACATACGGGTCAGCTCCCAGACCAGGTCGCTGGAGATGTTGTCGTACTGAGTGGCCATTTTGACGGTATCGACTGTAATTACTGAACGGCTGGATCGAGGAATTACTGGGCGGCGTCGGGGTTGCTGTCTTCAATGCAATGTTCAAAATCGCGAGTGGGATGCGGAGGCTTTCCGCTGGCTTTGGCGCTAGCGAACGAGGAACTTCGAAGTGATGGATGGATGCGCTTGCTGAGGGAGAGAAGAGCATCAAGGAAACGGACGCTACAAGAACACCTCTTACCATCCAAAAGTTGCTGGAACTAAGTCGCAAAGATGGCATACTTCCAGCTTTCAGAGGAGACAAAGGTACGCCTTATGCTGCAACCACACCTCTACCACTTTGAGTCGGCCATACTAACATTCAGGTCATACAGGAGCGCATCACCAGAATCATCGACTTCTCCCGCGTCGCCGTCCACTATGGTTACCTCCCTCTCATCATCTACCTGGGCTACACGAGAAGTAACCCAAGACCGAGCTTGATCAGGTAGGCTTCATGGATATCGTCGGAGGGTAAAATGAGCACAGAGACTGATTCCTGGGACAGACTATTTTCACCTTTGGCGCAATAGGGGATCAATCAAGGACTATTTCATTTCAGCGGATATGATGATAAGAATAAGACTTTGGTGATTCGCGATGGGGACTGCATTGGACTTGTACGATATGGGCGGGAGCAAGAGGCAGGGGTCCAGAGCTGAGGATCAGAGTACTGCTACGAGCATACAATAATGCGCACAGCATCGCATGGCATGGCGCAAGAGGCGTTGGCATCAGCATGTCGAAGTATGAATCGTGGCCGAGCGGCAAAGCAGTCAAAGTACTAGCCGGGCAGTCCAATGCACTGCCAGAAACAAAGCTACAACATAAGTGTACAACAATCTAACCTCAAATTGAAAACAACATAAAACTCCTATCACACTATCCCCTCCTCGAAAACCCACCAAACCTATCACTAAGATTCCCAAACCGATCCGCCACCGTCGCCTTCCTCTGTCCCATCTCCTCCTGCTGCACCACCGGACTCCTCTGACTCCCCATTCCTGCCGCAGCACTCTTGACCTCCACCTTCTCCAGCAACTCCGCACCTTTCAATTTATCCACCTTGCCAAATCTTTGTGCCGAAACACTCGAATCGAAGAAATCCTCACCCCTGCCCTGCACCGAGCTCGCCATCAGGTCTGCCGTCTGCTTCAGCTCTTCAAGAGAATTGATGAGAACACCCGGCTTGTGCTCCTCCGGCAGGTTCTCGACGAATTCGAGGAGGTGATGGATATCTGTTATGTAGGCTTCAGCCGCTTGCCAGGTGATGTGCTGGACTTCTGGGACCAGAGGCAGGCCGAGGAGGGCGTCTTGCACGAAGGTCAGGGCGGAGAAGTAGAGGGTATCTTTAATTTTTTCGGGGAGGCCAAGAAGGACGGAAGACATGATGTTGGAGAGGTAGCGCGTGAGCTCTTGCATGTAAGGTGAGGCTTCGGGCATTTCGAAGGTGCTGTGCCAGTCGTACTCTGCCGTTTCGATCAAGTCGTCGACTTTACTCTGCACGAGCTCGAAAATACGTTTCTCGGCTTGCTCTTTGGCGTGGGCGAATTCTTTGGTAGCAGATAAGGTGATGGGACCTGTGGCGGAGGAAGAGGAGCGCGCTTCGCCAAGCAGGTGTTGGAGGTCTCCGCAGGCCTGCTCGAAGTGGTCGAGGTTTGTGAGGATTTGCACGATTTGACCGGGGTATTGGGAGCGCAGGCGTTCGATGAGGGATTTGCAGACCTTTTCTAGTAGGAGCTCGTCGAGGGAGCTTTGGAGGGTGTTGTCGATTTGGGTGGTGTGTTTGAAGTGGTCGTCTGCTGAGAAGAGATAGATTTGGTTGATGAAGTTGCGGATGTCGATGCAGACGAGTGGGTACATTTGGCTGAAGGGCAGGATGCATGGGTATTCGACGTGGTGTGGGTCTGCTTGGTCTGGTGGAGGAGTGTACCAGCTGACCTCAAGGACTTTCGCGTACTCTTCTGTGTTGTTGACAGGCATAGGCATGTAGTCATCCGTACCGACAATTTCCTGAAAGTCGTCGGAGAAGCGCTTCTTGAGCAGGCTACTATACTTGTCGAAGAGACCCTGCTGCAGGCTGTCGAGGTTTTGCACTGAGTAGCCCCAGGTATCCATAGTCTGTATGAAGAGCGCTATCACGCCCTTGATCTTGAGCAGCGCGTCGTCATTATTGACCGCATTCAGAGCACTGTTGATGAGAGTGATAGCGGATTGGCACATACTGTCCCATAGCTCATCAACGTCGCCTTGAGCCCGAAAGTTGGAAGTTTTGGCCATGGTCGCCTTCTCGACAATGGCAAAGCCGGCTATACTCTCCAGTAGACTCGACAAGGCATTAGTCTCTTCGTGTAGCAAATTCAGACTCTGAGGTATCAGCAAGTCCTTTTGCGTCCGTCGAGTGGCAGCGTAATCTGCGCGGAATCTGTCGGTCTGACCGAGAGCTTCGTGAATGTGCAGAGCTTCGAACAGTGGAGAGAAGTCGACCTGGACTTCTTCATTGTTGAGAACGTCAAACTCCTCGCTCTCGTCTGCCACAAGTTCAACAGCTGTATTGAGTTTATAGCTGCCAAGTTGCTCGTCTTGCTCTGCTCTGTCCTTTTGCCGGGCTCGACGCATCTCAGTGTGGTAGAAGGCAACTTCACCCAGAAATTGGGAAGTTTCGCGAATGCGATACAGCCACATATTCAGGTCTGCCATGACAGCCTCAGAGATGAGCTTTTGCGTTGCTGGTACTGACCGCTCGATGAGAGAGGCAATATTGTACCTAGTGACCTCTCGGAGATGGACATTCTGCAGTTCATCCAAAGCTCGAAGTGCCGCGTAATGGTTTTTCTTGCCAAGCAGGTCATGTACTTGGTTTGCAAGTCTGAGGACTTCTAGACAGTCCTTCAGCGCTTGGGTGGCGTCATCAATATTCTGACGCACACCGCGAGAGTCGACCAGCGCCTTCTTCTGCTCTGCTAGCTTCTCTGTGCTGGCTTCGATACTACGGCTGAGCTCCATGATTTCACTCGTCAGGGTGACTGTGCCCTCTCGGACTGATTGGAGCTGCTGTACGCTGCCGATGAACTCCTGGTGATTGGTGTTGCATATTCGCTCGATGTCCGCTTCCCGGCTGGCGGAAACTTGATTGAGCGCATGTATGAGGGGCGTGACCTGAGTAGAAGCTTGTGCGCTCTTCAGAAGAGGTATCAGCTGATCCAGGTAATCTGTCTCCGACGAGGAGAGTATGATCTGGCTCGCCACACAATCAGCATATTTCATGATCAAATCCAAACTTCGAAGTCGGAAAGCAAAGGCGCAAAGTCGGGCTTGGCGATGTCAATCGTGACACTGCGAGTAGCAACGTAATAGGAAGGTGCGCGCGGCGGTCGCCACTGTCGCAGAGCCTATAAATCAGGAGCGCGTGACATCCAAGGCCACCACGAACAGCCTCTTTACTACCAACGAATCTCCAAGTAGGCAACTTGGTTCGCCCGCATCTACCGCAACAATTTTCCCACATCCATGCTGAGTGCTCTACATGGCATCGACGTACCTGTTGGACTGCCCCAGTTAGATCATCGTATTGCTCGTTCGGAAGCAGTCCAGGCATACTGAGCGCGCTGATCGAAGGTACTGGCTTATGAGGATGCGCTCTATGGACCGGCGTCCAGATTTCAGCCGGGTGATTCCGTGCGAGCTCGTTACGTCGAAGAGGTTGCCAAACTCAAGTCCTGGTTCGACCAAGGTGGTCCACTTGGCCTGTCGTTGTCAGGTCCTTGCGCTTAAGACCAAGTCTCTGGATGGCTTTTTGACCTTCTGGATCGCGAAAGATCCGCACAATGGAGCAGATAACGCCGACAGTCGAGCTTGGAGAACAATTCAAGCTAATATGACGAGTTGTTATCCAGCAGCCTGGGAAGAAACAGAGCGCTAGCCAACTCGATTTTGGAGGTGAAGCTGTTGCAGGAGGCCCAAGCTAAGAACTTGACAGCAGCTGGACGACGATGATTACAAACGAGGCTCTGATTGAAGACTCTCACAACGAAATAGAATATAAGTATAGGAGGAGTTCAGACTGGACTCAGTACTGTACATGCAGGCACGCTGAAGAGCGCATACGATCATGGCGGGTATCGCGGTCGCACCTTGCTGTTTTTCCGAGCACCGATCATGCCCGATCTTAGCGCCATGGTCCGCGGGCCGCGGCCGAAAGTCTCCAGTCTGGCGGTACATGAAGCCTGCGCCTGCTCTATCAAGGTGCACGAGCCACGTCTTTCGATGAAAGGACGATGAATGGGGAAAAAATCATTTTGTCTTGATTCTGTGGCTATTGCAGAGAGCTGTCTGCTGCAACTTGTCCGGCGCAATGCAATGTACGTGTATCGCATTTGCAACACATGCCTGACCGCCTGATACCGACGGCATGGGCAAGCGTCGCTGGGGGAGTTCTTTCCCAAAGCTTCCCAAAGTCCCCAAAAGTCAGCAGCTCAACCAAGGAAAGGGCTACAGA
Organism: Teratosphaeria zuluensis; assembly: GCA_007113905.1. Taxonomy (NCBI): domain Eukaryota; kingdom Fungi; phylum Ascomycota; class Dothideomycetes; order Mycosphaerellales; family Teratosphaeriaceae; genus Teratosphaeria; species Teratosphaeria zuluensis. The sequence continues at coordinate 118,411 of VCMQ01000024.1, forward strand.
GACACGGGAAATTCGCAGAGCTTCAGTACTGTGCAGACGAACAATGCTGCTCATTGTGATCAATCTCCATCTGTTCGATGAATGTTCGACCATGAGTGGAGAGGCGGTCAAGCTGAGCGTTGTCAAGACGGCGAATCAGATGAGCACGAGGCTCACTTGAGACGAATGTGGGTCTCGTCACCATAGAAGCGGTGAACGCTCTTGGCAGTTCCCACGCAGCTGCCATTTCCAAGCTCTTCTGCTCAATTCTCCTTCACAAACTTCTTCCAACTTACCTTCTACCACTTCATCGTTGGACGACAGACAGCTCACCATCCCTCAGTCATCATTCTTCCACACATCGCTCATCCATTTTTGGTGTAGTATCTGCGGCCGTTGGGTGCCAGTTGATATTCACCACCAATCACTGCAGCAGTTTCGCAGCATCACACTCCAGTGTCAGCAGCGTGTCAGCGCTTTTACGCAACGCAGAGCAGCGCCAGCTGTCCCTCATCTCCCCGAGCAAGAGACGAACGTCCCGTGCCGGCGCACACAAGAAAAATGGGTTCCGCTCAGAACAACGCTGTGCCCACGCACGTCATGTAAGTTGCTCTTCCCTCAAGCTTTCTCGGTGCTGCAGCTACAGCGGCACTGCTTGCGAGAGAGCATTTATATTGCGACCGCGCTGATAGTCACAGGCACCACGAGCAGCAATACGCACGCGACAGACAGCTGTATCACCAGCACGTCCAGAGCACGGGTCAGCTGCCGACTGTCTTCGCGGCGAACGGCACCACGCCAATTCTCAACCTCGCGCCCTTCGGCACGAGGGCTAACAGCGTAATGACGCACGCCGAGAAGCTGCAGCAGCAGCAGCGCAAGCCTATGCACTTTCTGAACGCGAACTCACAGCTCGACCACGGGGCTGCTCCTCTCATCGTGAACGGCACTACTCCAGTCGGCGCAGTAAAGCCCATTGGCGCGCACGATGGCCCGAAGCCACCAGCAAAGAAGCAGATCACCTTCTCGACGGACATCATCCCTGGCAAATGGGTCGGCAATCGCTATTTCCTGCTGTCTAACGTGCACAAGGAGGACCTGCTCAAGGGCGGCAGCTTCAAGAATTTGAGCGAGGACGTGAGTGCACTCGTACCGCAACCCCGTCCGTCAATCAACTGACAGTCTTTACAGTGCGACTGGGAGCTCCAGCTCTACACCTGCGAGGCCGTCAGGAATGCTGCGACCGGCAAGTTCGACTACTTTCTGGTCTTCAACGACCTGCGCGGCGCTGCTCACGCGTTTGATGAGGCTTGCATGTTCATCGATTGCAATAGCTGCGGCTGGAAGGCCTCGTGGTCAAGCTACCAGGAGCTCAGCTCCGCTGTCGACAACTCTGGTGCAGTGCTTAAGACCAAGCTCTACTTCTATGAAGGTCAGGTCGTGTTCTTCGCCAGCTTCAAGGGCCCGTCTGCCGAGTTCACCCTTGAAGGCGTCGAGGCTGCCGTCCATAAGGTCGCGGAATCCTACGGCCAGATCAGCGCATTCCAAGAGTTCGAAGGCGCTGAGCACCCGCGCATCATGTTCCGTGCGGAGTATTTTCGCATCACTGATGCCCACCGTGCGCTCAAGGAGGCTACTAAGGACAACCCGCAGGTTGAGAAGGTATACAATTCTCCCACTACCATGTCCGGGTTCTTGACAGCTGACTGACCATTGTACAGAAATGGCACATCCATGCGGAGGAGTACATGCCGTCCCCATCATCACCTGTCGATGGTATGGCGGTCGCCTTGGCCGGCACTCATCTGAGCACGCCGCATCGCACCCACAATGGCGCCGAAGTCAGCCCAACCGGCCGTACAGGCTGGAAAATCGACGAGCACGGCAACACCATCCCAGTGCTTCCAAAGAGGACCATGCTCAGCTACGGCAACACCTGGACTGCCATGCCTCTCGTCCCGGCCTATGGCGTCCCAGGCATGCATCGGTTCTCCGAGCCAGTGATGGGTTCGCCTGGCATGATCTCCACATTCACGCCACGCTCCGGCTCATATCCTGGTGACAACTCGCCCATGATGCATGATGGCCAGCAAGGCTCGCCTACCGGTGGTGGTCGTCCCGTTCCTGGCCCACAGGCCGTTGACGTTAAGCGCATCCGCGATGGTATTGATATGCGCACGACCTTGATGCTCAGGAATATACCCAATAGGATGATGGCCAACGAGCTCAAGGCCATCCTCGACAAGAAATCCTTGGGCAAGTACGACTTCTCGTACTTGCGTATCGACTTTGAGAAGGGCACCAACGTAGGATACGCCTTCGTCAACTTTTCGCACGCTGAGCACATCATACCATTTGTTGAGGAATACATGGGCAAGCAGTGGGCGCCGCCGAACAAGCGTGTCGTCGAGCTGTCTTACGCTACGATTCAAGGCACAGACTGCCTTATCGAGAAGTTCCGCAACTCGGCCGTGATGTCCGAGTGTCCGCATTACCGTCCCATGATGTGGTACACTGACGAGAGCGCGCCCTCACCCGACCTCGTTGGCACGCCAGCCAACTTTCCAGCTCCGAACAACAACATGAAGCTCCAGCGTAGCCACGACAACGCAGGCCAGGTTGGCCTCTACGCTCCCCGCTCGGTTCGCGAGAGCCGTGGTAGTCGTGGTCGATCGCACTTCGATCGTGGCACGCCGCATCAACAATACGAGGACGCATATCATCAGCAGATGTCGCCCTCAATTCCACACAACTTCGGCCACTACACGTACCACCCGCAGGGCCAGTACCCAGCCATGCATGCTCCTGCCCCACCTGCGTGGCAGATACCCGCCTACGCCCACCCGAGCATGATGCCTGGCTACATGCCGAGTCACCACATGCCCGTCATGCCATACGGTCACGGCTTCACCAACGTCGATCCGTTTTTTAATGGCGGCTACCAGAACTCCAATGGCTTCCACCACGGCAGCCAGCGTCCATTCGGCACGGGTCCCGACGTTCCAGAGTCTCGTCGTCGCACCATCACTAATGGGTACCTTGGGTACGCTCCCAAGAAGCACATGGATGGTGGTCCGGTCCAGCCGCCGGCTGACTTTCACGTGCCGCGCATCCTCAACGGCGAGCAGGAGTTCATGGATCGTACGAACACTGCCGTCAATGGTGATCAGGACGCACGCCGCAACCCGAGTCCTCACCAGTTGTAGGCATGTTTGGCTGATGCCTTGATTCTCTTTGGAGGATTGGAGACAGCTATGACCTGGATGTGATGAGAAGACCTTCGGTTGGTGTGAAGGTATGCTGGACGAAGATATCCCAGAGGCAAAAGTACCTCGTCGCTATGCTTTCTTTCTGTTGATCATGAGCGAAGCACGCTGTACAGCGATGCGAGTCTGCTGGTTGCCGCCGCGTCGGTGATCGGGCATGGCGACTAAGGCTCTCGGTTTGGGTGTGCTTTCATGTTGACAGTGCTTTAGCACCGAGAAAAGGGAATTGCGGGTAGCTTACTGGTGAATGCGCAGCTAGCAGATAGATGAGCTGGTACCGACCTTTCCCAAAAACGATGTTGTCGCCTCTCCACTTTGTTGATGTCCTTGTGCCGGTGACCTGCCTTCTTCCGTACGGCCACTGCCACTCGGAGCTGACAAGACACATAGCAGGGCTTACTTGAGATATAGGCTTATCTTGAAATACATGTGTTCATTCTCGATACATGGTTGATGATGCTGTTATTCATATGCCTTTGTGAAGGTTTGAGAAAGCCATCTCGGAACGCGTCAAACCCGTGTCGCGACCGCGGAAGTCAAGCAAACTTTCCCATCTGCAATCGCAGCATTCCATCCTATCACGCCTTCCAGCACAACGAACCGACCATGCCGCGTCCACTAATATATGTCCTGAACTGATTGCGGTGCAGGGAATATCTACAAGATGGCGCGAAGCCGAAGCGCTCGCCTTACGGCGTTGACGCTGGCCAATGTCTTACTCCCTGTCGCCATCTTGGTCTTCGCGATCGGCTTTTTTCCGTTCAAGCCTCTGTTACCTGGTTTAGCTGTGTTTGAAGAGGAGGATGGGAATGATGGTGGGCAGCCAGAGGCGGTGTTTGAGCGGGTGGTGTTCATGGTGGTGGATGCGCTGCGCAGCGACTTTGTGTATGGGTATAATAGTGGCTTTGAGTTCACGCAGAGGTGAGATATAAAGATGCACTGGGAGTGGTGAGAAGAGGGAGACTGATGGGTGCATAGTCTCATCCGCGATGGAGCAGCCATACCCTTCACAGCGCATGCGACTCCTCCCACCGTAACCATGCCTCGAGTCAAAGCCATCACGACCGGCTCTGTCCCCTCCTTCGCAGACCTGATCTTCAACCTCGACGAGAGCGGCTCAGGCTCCACCCTAGCGACTCAAGACACCTGGCTCGCGCAAATCAGAGCAAAAGGCGGAAATCTCGTCTTCTACGGCGATGACACCTGGCTTCGTCTCTTTCCCGATGACTTCTTCGCCCGTGCAGACGGCACGAGCAGCTTCTTCGTCTCGGTCAGTAGAACTGGCCCTGGTATGCTGTCTATAGAGCATATAGCTGAGTTATGCAATCTGTTTTCTTCTAGGACTTCACGGAAGTGGATCATAATGTTACTCGTCATGTGCCTGCGGAACTTGCGAATGATGACTGGAGTGCGATGATTATGCACTATCTGGGGCTCGATCATATCGGGCATAAGACGGGACCAAGTGGACCGAATATGTTGCCGAAGCAGAGGGAGATGGATGGGATTGTGAAGATGGTCTATGAGGCTATGGAGAGGGAGAAGCATCATGCTGATACGCTGTTGGTGCTGCTGGGCGATCATGGGATGAATGCGGGTGGCAACCATGGTGGTAGTGGACCGGGTGAGACGGAGCCGGCGTTGTTGTTTGCGAGTCCGAAGTTGAAGATGAGAAGGGAGAGGAGGGAGTACGAGAGTCCGACTAAGCCGAAGGATGGGACGGAATTCCATTATTATCGTAAGGTGGAGCAGAGCGATATCGTGCCGACGCTTGCTGGTTTGATGAGGTTGCCGGTCTCAAAGAACAGTCTTGGAGTATTCATTGAGGAGTTTACGAGCTGCTGGTCTGCGAGTAATGGGCTGAAGCTGCTGCACGAGAATGCGAAGCAGATGAAGAGGATTGTGGAGGCGGCATTCGGCATCGAGATTTTCGCTACGGAAGTGAGCTCCTTCAAGCAGCTTGCAAGCACTGCCGATGAAGGATCCTGTGATGCGGCTACAGATGCTGAGTCCGAGCTTGCTTGCAAGTGGGCTCTAGCTGAGCTGTCCACGCAGCAACTAGGCCGTTCAGCAGCGAATGCCGATCGCTTGCTTTTGAACTTCCTCAACGCGGCTCAAGAGACCCTCAGTAGTGTTGCCAGCTCTTACGACATCCCCAAGATGGTCACCGGTATGAGTATCTCTGCTCTTGCACTTGCTCTCGCGATCACGTCGCTCACTCAGCTCTGGCCGCCTACTACTGCCGGTATCTTCTTCACCTTGACCAGTCTATTGGACGGCGTCATGATGTTCGCCAGCAGCTACGTCGAGGAAGAGCAGCATTTCTGGTACTGGCTCACACCTGCCTGGACTGCAATACTCACCATTAGGAGTCTGACTCGCAGCAAGGAGGGCCCAGCGAGGCTGTCTTTGGCAACCGCTGGTGTCACCATCCTCGCAGTCCATCGCATCGCTATTCGCTGGAATCAGACAGGTCAAAAGCATGCTGGTGAGCCTGATATCGTGCATGCCTTCTTCCCTGACCACCATGTCATGATGTGGCTCTTGATCCTGGTGACACATGGCTACCTCGCCTTCCAGCTCGCTAGACGGACGCTTCTCGATCTCGTGGCTCCGGAGATTGCTGCTGGCATCGCTACTGTCCTGGTTCTGCCGGCCGTTGTCTTCAAGCTCAACTTTACGCAGGCTGATGCGCCCGAGCTGGTTCAAGGCCTTGCGCTCAAGGTTCGGGAGTGGAGTGCGCCGCTCAGCTTGGTGACGCAGGCGCAGGTCGCATTTGCTCTCTTGTCTTTGACTACCATTGGAGTGGTGGCAGTCGCCGTGAGCTTGGCTCGAGGGACTGTGTTGTCGAAGCTGGCAGTGAAGGTGACGCTTACCGAGCGGCTGCACTACCTTTTGAGCCTCTTTCTGGTTACGCAAACTCGAGCACCCAACATTCCGCTCTTCCTCGGTCTTGAGCTGCAGCGCCTTGCTTTTCAAAAGCTCCTGGCATCGCCAGCTGAGCAGAAACCTGGCCGCAATGCCACAATATCGCCTTCCGAGCTGGCCACCAGTGTCTTGCTGCTGGCTCACACCTACTTCTTCTGCATCGGCGGCTCGAACTCTATCTCTTCTGTCGACCTCAGCAATGCCTACAATGGCGTGGCGAACTACAACATCGTCGCCGTCGGTGTCTTGCTCTTCGCGAGCAACTGGACGGGCCCGATCTACTGGTGTAGTGCTGCTGTCTGCTTGACCTTTTCCAAGCTTTCGGTGCATGTTGGTGCAGCAGCGAAACGGGATAGACGGCGATGGATTGAGGAGGAGCGGGAGAAGTTGCGGAAGGAGGCGCTGGGCGGTGGTGCGGTGCATGACGAGGTGCCGGAGCTTTATGAGCATTGGTTGGTGTATGTTTCGTGCATGACTGCTTTCATTGCTGTTAGCTTGTTGGCTGTCATGGCTGCTTGCACGGCTTTGCGGACGCATTTGTTCATTTGGACTGTGTTTAGTCCAAAGTACCTGTATGCTATGGCTTGGGGTGTTGGGTGGCATGTTCTTGTGAACATTGGGTTGGGAAGCTTGTTGCGGTGGTTTGGACAGATAGCATAGCGTGGGTGTGTCTTTCGTGAACTTACTTTTACTGTCATGTCTTTTACTTGGCCGTGGCATTCTTTAGCAGGATGGTTACGCCATCTGGTCCACATAGCTTTTTATATTGTGGCCGAGTCCACAGCTTGTCATCCGTACCGTCAAATCTACTATCAAGGTAGTAGGTTTCCACTCTGGCGAAGAGTTGCCTCACCGTAGTCTCCTCTTCGTCACTCCATTCTTCCAAGAACCGAAGCAGGAAATCACGTAGGTGACCCCGGTTATAGCACTCCTCATCCTCCAGGCGACAAGTCTCCTCATCGCCAGCGGACGAGGCGAGTACTTCCACAGTGTGGTCTTGCTGCTCTTGCACGAACTGCGGCAAGCTAGCCGGGCAGAAGCCGGCGTAGCAACACTCAAGGACGAAGAGGAAGTCGCTGCTGCAACAGTTCGCTGCGAAAACCTGCAGCGCTGTGAGGTCTATGCCGGCCGGGTGATACTGCGAATCTTCATCTTCTCTACAATGTCGCTGTTAGTTGTGACCTACCTCTGAGCACCGGAGTGCCCTGTAGACTGTGTGAAGTATAAAGAAATGAATATTCAGGAGAATTGACCCTTGTGACAGTACAAGGAATAAGAAATAATACTCTTCATCAGTTCTCATCACCATCACTAATACTCACATCATCGCAACCAGCGAATCTTCATCGGCACCGGCATGTCCGCTATACGCGACGATCCAGAGCATGCCTGGTTTGTCCTTGCTCCTCAAAATGTCCATCACGGCTTCTAGCCGATCTTCTTCTTCTTTCTGTGGAGTCCCCACAAGGGCAGCCCCCATCGTGACCTTATGGACCTCAAAGCCATGCTTGTCTGCAGCATGCGCGAAGAAGCGGTCCATTGCGTAGGCCGTTTCGCCTGTCCAGCCGAGCAGCAGGACAGCCACGTCTTGGTATGGATGACCAATACCGAGGGAGAAGCGGTCCGCCGGCCAGATGCCGTGCATGACCATTGTGGCGAGGTCGGATTGCGTTCACGGGTTGATCTTGGTGGTGGAGGTGAGCAGGAGTAATCCGCGAGAATAAAAAGTCCACAATATGCGAGTGGAGATCAACAAGGACTCGCTCGGCGATCAATGGCAACGATCCGAAAAGCCAACAGGGTCAATGCGCCGACCTTCCGCCGCAGCAGAGAGGCCGTTCTATCACCCGCATGAAGCATTGCAACATAAGATACCATGATAGATAGGGAAAGCCGAGCAAGGGTCCAGAGTGTCCAAAACAACCATGAGTGCTGCATATTGTTCCGGGTATCTGCCAAGGTCACGTCGAAGACCAGAGCCGCCAAGAAACACATGCCACAAGACATTGAGATCATATCCACATGAGCTGAGAAGCCAACATCGATACTCCGCAACAGCATTGCATTAGAGAAGAAAGAAATGGATTGCCAGTGAGATGAAAGACACAGCCCTCAATACTCTGAAACCGATTGTACCGCCAGTGAATGGACCTAAACCATTGCTGAGATGATGAGCGGGATCTCCAGGCGGTATTCCAGGCTTCAGAGGGACGCGATGCTCGAGGTCGAGCAAAGCCAAGTCAAGCCGAGGGCTTGCCACTTCATTTTTCAAGGCCACGGTCAAGTAGCACATAGGTAAGAGGGAAGTAGAATGGTTGTATCGTCCGTAACATGGCGCGGTCCTATATAAGTCGTATATCTCCTGGTCGATTGGCATAGCTCGCAGGTTCGAAACCGCAGAGCGGCAAAGTAGTATGCGTTTCATCTTTCTTGTTGTCCAGAAACGACGGAATCAAGGCAGCGCGGTCTATGCTCCTGCTGTAGCCTCAGTGTTGCTTGCCTGCTGTTCACCCGGAGTCAGTTTCGTTTCAGGCAGCGCTTACCAGTGCAGTCTATAATGTGACAGTCCCTGCGCCTTTGCGGACACTGTCAGATGCACAATTGGAAGGAAAGAGCATAGATAGAAAGTGCAGTCATTCAGACCATGTTCTGTTGGGTGTGTGCACCATTGTATGGAAGAGAAGCTACTAATAAACCCAAAAAGCAAGAGGTGAAGTCAAGCTTACTCTCCCGCTGTTCCTCCTTGGCTGTCCATTTCCGACCTTCCTACCATGCCATTGGTATTGCTCCTATCCCTCCATTATCTTTCCAAACGGCTCCTTGGCCTTTTACCGTCCTCGGTATGCGAATTCTCGACACTGTCATGTGGCCTGTAGTGCGACTCTCGCGGTCTGCTGGAAGACGTGAGGTCTACATCGGCGACCTGACGTTGACATTGAGTCCGACTAGCGGCCGCTGCGCACATGTAAGGTTTGCGGAAGATACGGGGGGCCTGCTGCTAGCTTCGATCTGTCCGGATCAATCTATGAGTGGTCGCAAGCTGAGAAAAGCGGAGCCCGCTGGTGAACGTCGGTCGTGTCCTGCCCTCCCCCATGCTCCTGGGCCAGCAACACCGTATATTGTGTATGTAAATAGATAAGGTTGCTCTGCAGACTGCGCTGAGAAACCTCCATTTCTTAATATCGTCATCCGACCTCTTGTTGTGTTGTTTCTTGGGAGTGTGGGCTACAGCGGCCAAGCTGGCGCCAAGACAGTAGAATGGCGGCAGCGAGCCTCACCTTCGCTCTGATGGGGGCAGCCAGTTCATCAGGGCCTCGATACGTGGCTTCTATTTGCAATTACAAGGCCAAGCAGCTTTCACTGCTTTGAAGCGCTCTACGACATTGTCGAAGGCTCTCCAGTACTGTCGGTGAAGCCGCTGGAAGAGCCGCTGGAGCCTCTTGAGCGTCTCGTTTGGCACGAAAGCTGCTCAAGCACGATGCGACGAACAAGCGCCGTGTGCGCTTGCTGCACTGGTAGGCATCCACGCAACGCGCTGACACTCTGCGTCCTCATTGGCAGCGCGATGCAGACTCCACAGACGGCAGCAGGAGCAGTGGCATCACGGGCAAGAGCAGCGAGAACACGCAATGGAGGACCGAAGGCATGAACATCTGCAGGTAGGGACACTTACAAGCCTGGCAAGCTGAGAATCGGCGGAGGAGGGTGAGACCGGCCATCAGTGGCCCGTATACTGCTTGATGGCGGCAAGACTGCGTAGACCACTGTAGTGCTTGATACAGCAGGGACACGGCTTCAGAGTCAACGTAGACAGCTATTGCCAGCACAGTGGTATGCAGGTCCGTAGCATCCACACACCAAAGCAGCGCGCCGAACACTTCCGCGGGATGGCCTGGCTGGCTCATGCAAGCAAGCGTTTGCATACCACCTATCCTGGCGGTCTTGACGCTGAAAGCACCTTCGCAACCCACTCAGCCTCCGACAGAAGCGCCGGTAGCCAACAACACCTAGCATCGGTGATAAGAGCAGATGGATGGAATGCAATCACAGTTGCTGCATGAATGCTGGCCGCCAATGAAGCGAGCTCAAGATCACGGATAAGGCTACTATTGGCCTGCGGCAGATTGCATATAGACCTGAGCGCAATGCATCAGCGCTCCGCGTTAATTGCGAGTAGCGACAGCGGTCTGTCAAGCGAGGCATGCGTGTGGAGAGCGGTCCCAGGCCAGATGCGGCGCCTCTGAGTACGCCGGATGTCTGAAGATAATTGCTGCACTTCGCATGCGATGGCAGAATCAAAGCAAAAGCTCAGACGTGGCGCTGGAACGTCCAACACGGTGACGGCCGCAGAGACAGTGAACCTGATAGCCAGTTGCACTCAGCACGAGTTGCATACCCACGGACACGGTCAGAGGAAAAACGCTGCTGCTGAGCTGCAATGCGCGTTTGCCAGAAGCAAAATTGGTCAACAGGAGCGTCATCAGATGATAGAATGTCACTCCAAGCACACTGCCAGTATGCAATATCTCTGCTGAGCGAGCGCGGCAATTTGAGTGGGTCGCTGGGGAAAGCTCATTGCGTGCGAATCAACAATGTCCGACTTCATGCGCAAGCACTTGCCGAAGCGCATGATTTGTGGTGGTCTCGTACATACATGAGCGGTACTACCACGCCCCAGTACGAACGTGCCTGAGGATGGCGTCCTACGGAAGCCCTTGGCATAGTGTGTAGGCGTACTTGACCTCGACACAAATCTTGGCCACCGACAGAGGGCTGTTGACTCGATACAACTTGACAAAGCAGAAACTGATACTTGCCTGCTGGCTTTTGACGGCTGACATGGCTGAATTTGCTGTGATGCTTGAAGTGGCTGGCCATGCTCCACTCCTTCGCAGTCAAGGACGAGGAATTGGGCCGTTTGCTTAAATATAGTTGACAGTGCATTCCACTGTCGGCACGTCAAGAGCCGCTGAGCATTACAGATCAATTGCTCTGACTGACGTACTGCGAGTGCCTTCTGCAGTCGTCGATGATTCGAGGCACCACGACACGTTGCAGATGATGATTGAGCTAGTCGACTGACCCATGGCGCTCCGAGAATCTGATGGCTGTCTGCGCGTATATGAATGAAGCTCATCATGCCGCCTATCGCCACATGCTGTGAAGATCAGATGACTGAAATGAGAAGTACATTGCTGGTCCGGTTAGACCCACATCATGGACAGCAGCAACAGAGTAAGCCGCACGCAGCGGATCACTGTGCAGTAGAGCACGGCTGCGTTCGGCAGAGCTGCACAAGGCCTTAAAGATTTGCATGCTGAGATCAGGCCCTTGTCAGCACCCTTCTTGGCACTCTTTGGTCTCAGAGCTGCGCTCTGTTTGCATAAATCTGGCATTGGCTCTGTCGAAGGTGCTCAGCCGACCATATGCTGCCATAGTGTTTTCACGACGTCTGGTCCATGGCACTCAGTGCCAGGGTGGCAACAACTCTTCACACAGTCTCAGTCAGCAGGACCTGTGTCTGGTACAGCCTGTCTGAACGACCGCTGTCATGTCTCGGCTGCTGCTGCCAACTGCGACGTGTCGACGATGACGTTGTCCGGGTTGCGCAGTCATCAGTGGTTCACCCAAATGCTTGAGACGAGGCAGCCGTATCTCTTCCTCACACGCTGATATGTGTTTGTGGCTGTGTCGAAACGATGAGACCTGGTTTCTGGTGCCATTTGGTCTCTGGTTCAGCAACCCGTGGCAGGCGCTCGAGCGTTTCGATGTCGGGAGTAATACTGTCTACAAGGCCAAGAAGACGTTCATCTCGACCCGTCTCTCCACACCCGAGATCACGTTTGAGCAGTGCAGTCTTGGCTTCACATATGGCCGGCGCCTGGTTGGTCACAGTCTTGCCGTGCCGCTACGTATATGATCCCTTCTAGACATGTTGAGAGACCAAATACGAGATGGCAGCATTGGCATGCTCGAGAGCACTTTCAAAAGCTCCTGACTAAGATCTAAGCGTTTGCGTTGGGCCGCGATGTGGTGTGGTCGATATGCGCTTGACACCATCTCGTTGTTTGCTGAGAATGCAGGCTCGTTATGGTATCCTTCCAGCACAAAGGCCTGAACGGAGGAACTCGCTCCTTGCCTTCGCTCCGACTCTTCACGTAAGCTCCGGAAGTGTCTGACCTTGGGCCAGTCTAGTACCGGCATGACAGCTTCCTCCTCTTTCGCTGATTTCTTGGGTCGTATCTTGATGTGCCTGGCCGTGTTCCCGAGCGACCGGAAATGGGTAACGCGGACAGCTTTCGGGAAGCCATCGCGACAGTAGCTCGACGATACCGGCAGAGATCAGAGCTACCAAGCCAGTATGCCCGATCATGAGCGCAACTTCTCCTCCCTGTCCAATTGTCCAGACTCTCTAGGCGTCGTATCGATTGGTGCTTGTCTGGTGCAAATCTGCTCTGCGCGGAGCGTGAGTCGCTCTATGCTTTTGGACATCAATCTTGCAGACCGTTTCCTGCAACTCTGAGCAGCTTTACTGGAAGACTGGTTGTAGCATTGCTCGATCTCCTGCTGTTGCTCGCGGACGGCGGTCTCGAGGAAGTTCGTCAAGGTATTGGCAGTCACGCCTGAGGTTATTCCGGCACATTTAGTCTGCGGCTGCTGTCCATCATGCCATGCTCGAGGCGCCAAACCACTGCGTCTTGTCCCATGCCCTTGCGATGCCGGTTACAATTGACCAAGCCTTGCGTTGCGGTTGGCGTTGGCGTGCGGCCCAGTCGTTCCGCTTCTCTTCTTGTCGATGGGCGTGCGTGCGCTGCGAGGCTTACGAGAAGTGCTTGCTACCATGTCTTTTGTGGTCGACGCTTGCTGCTCCCTTGCTTGCCATGCTGCAATTTGAGCTTTGCGTTGGTGAATCGTATCCATGGCCTGCTGCCGCTTGCCTGCTCGCCTCCCCGTCGCTGGCGCTCGCGTTGCTGAGGCATTGGTGTCCTTCATCTCCACCTCTGAGTCGATGCTACACCGAATGGGCTGTGCCGTGCTTCCTGTGCTCGAGCAGATTGTTGTGCGCATGCTCGGTGCGAGGCGCGCCATGCGTCTTTGACCTGGTGGGCGTTCGCTTGCTGCGCAAGTGCGCGGCGTTTGTTGCAGTTTCAGCTATGCCATTGGAAGCAGACTCTGCAGCAGGGCATTCGCCGTCTTGAGGCAGATGTAGAGTGTCATGCTTTGGGCTATCGGCGGCAATCCTCGTAGCATATCATTGCTGGCCGTCGAATTGAGCCGTTGCTCGTCATGCTGCACGAGTATCGTTCGCCTGTCCAACGCCCGCGCCATCTGTTGGCATCTTCGCGAGCACCTTCTTGATTCCGGTATTGTCACGGAAGAAGCGAACCGTCTCGTGGAGCAGCCTGCGCCGGAAGTCCAAGGCGTCGTTCATCCTCAACGGCCCCTTGTCTTCGAGCACGTATATCCCACCATGCTATCTGCAGGCGTCCGATGCCCTCGCTCTTGCTTCGGCTCGGTATTGCTGGTGTTGTCGCGAAAGCAGCAAGGCTCAAGGAGCCGCTTGCAGCCCAGAGCAGACTGCCGCCACCCAAGCACCTTATACTCGCCAAGCACATCCCGACCTGTGCGTGATAGGCACTTCAAGCGTTGTGTAGCCTCCTCTTGCCACGCTTCTCGTCCCCCTGCCTTCGACTGCCGGAGCGCTCGGCGGACGGTGGTGTCGTAGACGGCCGTGACCAGAGCCAGAGCCACTTGGCACAACGTACTGCGAGCTTGATCTTGCGAATGAATGTCATCGTTGCTGCTCTCTATTCCCCTGGCGTGGTGTTTGGTCTGATTGCATTCGTTCCCTCAATGCCAAAGGCCCTCGCCTGTAGGCTTGGCGGCAACTCCCGCGGTCTCGCAGGTCTACCATCGGATGGCCATAACACAATGGAAAGGCGATATAAAACACACTTATTATTACGAGCTCCATCTACAGATCGAGGGCTACCTTCGCATATGTATATTGGAGTTATTCCTCCAGCATAAAGATAGCAATGTGATGGAGATGGTGGTTGTTTCTGCGCTCGCATGGCCCCTCCAATCCGGTGGTATGTCGGCACCGCTTTTGAGTGTATATATACTTATTTTTGAGCTTTACTCAGCACATCCGAGTAGTGGCACAGTCGGCTGAAGCTGTGTCACGAAAGGGTAGTTGATGGACAGATGGCTAACCAACCTCTCAGATACCAACCACGCCTCGATTCGACCCTCCGCCGCCGCCGCCGATGCCACGCTGCTCGCTGCTCAACCATTTGGTTCTTGCTAAATCATGCTAATTCGACTCGCAGATCAAGTAATAAATCAAGGCTCTGCCTCATCAAGATATCTCTGATATCAAGCATTCTTTTTTGCCAATATTCCCTTGGCCAGGGTTGATGGTATTGCCAGGCGTATGCCTATTCTTTTTGCCGCAACGATCACCTACTACCAACGAGCAAACAGAGGGCTCAATTGCAAAAAGGTTGCGAGTTCGATTCAACATCATCTCGCTCGCCGGCAAAACAACGACTTCCGCCTCATTGCGGCGGCTATCTTTTTGCCCTCGCCAACAACATCTCGCCAAGAAGAAATCCATTCGATATAATAATTTTACGAGCAGATTGCCCCGAATTCGTAGATAAAGCACATATCAATCTTGTTACATGAACATGCGATGTGTCTTTTTGCAGAACAGGTAGGCGTAGGACAAGACTTTCTTCCATCGGCTGCGCCAAGCCCACTTCCGAGTTGGTGAGCGCCTTCCTTTTCAAATCGCACGCTGCTTCTTCACAAACCTTGACGACTTCCCGCACTCGCCTGCGAGTCACTCACTCATCAACACGACATCTCGCACTCACACCTTGACCAGTGAGCTCGAACATACTCTACACCAGCAAGCCGCTCCCCTGGTCGGCTGACGACGCTACGCAGCACCCGTCACGTGCCGTCAAATACGAGTTCAAGACGCTTGCGGTGGTCATGTCCAATCATCAGCGTGAAGCGACTGTCTGGAATCGCAGCGTGAGCTCTACTCATGGTTGAAGGCATTCAAGCTTTCCGCACGCCTGCTGCGATCCTCGTGCGTGCCTCCGTGCGCCTGGTACGCTTCAGTTGCCGCTGTTGCCTACGGCTGGAAGTGCAGAGCAAACAGTGTCTTTGTGCCAGTGGTAAGCCTGAAAGAGCTTAACGACAAACATTGGCATGATTGCTCACCATCTTTCTGTCCGCAGAACCGCAGGCACGGAGACTCCAGCCTCGCTGAGCTCACCCACGGCGCCCAATGCCGGCTCACACGCTGCAATACCCTCCCGCTTGAGCATGGAGACAAGCCTCAACCGCCACGATCAGATCCCGCGTTCATCGCTCCACGGCCAGCTATCAGACAACGCTACGCTGCGCGGACACGGCATGCCGTTGCCCAGCAACGTTGGTGACAAGCTCAGCCTGCTTCCACTCTCACAAGTGCATTGACAATGAGGCGACCATCAACATCGTGAGCCTGGCATCAAAGCAAAGACACCGCCATCAAGCCGCTGAGACCGGCGTGCCGGCGTTGAGGCCATCGTCAACCTTCCCAGTCACCATCAATCAGCTGAGGCTCTAATCAGACACTGTGAGGCAGCGTCACCCCACCGAGGACACCATCAACCTGCTGAAGCTAGCATCACCGCCATTGACCGCGCATCAGCAACAGTGACGATACCAGCAACAGTGACGATACCAGCAAGCTTGATATCGCCAGCTGACTGATGACCGAATGAATATGAAGGCGTTAGTGGGACTGGAAATATGGGACCCGCGCCTGGCTGGATATGAATGCTGCTGCAGAAGAAACTATACCGGGGATGGCTGACTCATCATCGCCTTTCACATGAACAAAACACCGCCTGCGTCATTTTGCGAGGATATGTATTGTTTGGGCGGTCGATACCACCCTCGCAATACTGGGTAGGTCAATGGTAATGGCACCGCTTTGGATATGAGCAATGGCTAACACGTTACCAGGCTTGCGTCTCCGCCCCTTTAAAACTTTTGGCTCTATTTTTGAGCCAACCGTTCCTGCTCGCCTACCAATCTATCGGTGTGAGGGCCGGCGTTCGGTCCTCAAACCATTGCCGCTGGAGCAGTGGGAGAAGCTGTATTACGCCTGCGTCGTTGGGGAGCTCTGGAATGGCAGAGCCTCCTGGACTCCTGGAGATTGCTGGCCGCACAGGAGCGATGATAAGGCTGCGTGGCTACTCTGTCGTGACCGGCATAGTGGAGGATGCTATCACGCAAGACTTGGCATCGATGTCCGGCTCTATGGTCAACTACCCGCAAGAGCAGTCCTGCTACAAGACCTGCTGCAGTCGTTGCACGTGGTGCAGGTATGGAGAGACATGTGTTCGCGTATCTCGTTGCAGATGAGGAACAATGCTGAAGAGGGCTCATCTGTCCCGGTTGACGAGTCAGGCTACAGTCCGGAGGCTAGAAAGTGCTCACCTCTTATCTGGCGTGGTAGATACTGCCAACGATCTTACTATGCAGGAATCGCCACCGCACGAGGTTTCCGGAAAGCGAATTTAAAGGCTTTGCCGCGGGTAGCGGTCTGCGCAGTCGAGACAGTGTTCTGTTGTTCCAGCTTCCCTTGATATGATCGGGAGTAAGCAAGGGAATGCTACATATCACGTTGCAAAGGTTACGATAGTATCAGTCAAGACAAAGCAAAGCTCAAAGCAGATGTGGTCAAGACTTCTTCACTGCCTGGCATATCGCTGCACTTCCATCACTGGCTGGCGTCTCGCCTGAACAAAACTCACTACTACACTGCCGCAGGCTTCTGTCCCCATACAATCTCGCTAGATGAACACGTCAGCTGAAGCCCTTCCTCAACTCGTGATCGAATTTATGCTGCTCGGTCTTGCTCACATTTGCATATAGGCATGTGCCTTCCTGGCTTTAATGTCCCTCACTACCTCTGCGACATGCTTCCTGACCTCGTCTTCTGTCCAACCCAGTGCAGCGGTGTAGATCCTCATCGACACTGTCTCGACTAAGCGAATTAAGTCCTCCTCGAACATTCTCCCTATTCGCTTCTCGCGCTCGCCTTTGGGCCACGGACCTATCGGAAACTTGGTCGTGGCCGTGGCAATGTTCTGAAAGCCTGTGGCTTGAAAGACAGAAGGCACCGCCGCGAAGGCTGCGATATCGATCCCGAGCTTCTTCGAGACCTCATTGGTCGCCTTGATCCAGGACATGAATGCTGGAGCAGCCGACAGGGAGTCATCGTCAGATCTGAAGGACATGCTATATTCCTGAAATTCCACCCAGCCGCCTGGCTCTAGATTGTCCCAGATGATGTCGATGAGGTTGGGCCAGGATTTGACACCGACATTGATTGCGCGGCTGTGGACGTAGTCGAACTTCTTGTCGAACGGCCAAGGTGTCGATGTCATGTCGTGGATAACGAAGTTGACGTTGGGTGGGCGTGTGCTGCGCTGGATAGAGCTGAGATCTGCTCCAGTGACTTGACATTTGGGGTATTGCGATGCGAAATCACATGCCCAGGCGCCGGTACCACAGCCGATGTCAAGGGCGGTCTGAGTAGTTGATGGGATGGGAGCCAAGTGCAGGCGTCCGTCCAGAGATGCTTCCCAGATCAAGTGCTGGAGCTCTAGGCTTGTAGTCAGCATGATTTGCTGATAATCACTCCGTGCCACATGCGACTTACCTAGCCTGCGGAATTCGGGCTCATCGTGCGGCAAAACGTACTTCTCAACTGCGTGTCCATGATGCTGATGACCAGATTGCAGGCCGCGGTCGACTGGTGCGACCGTCCCTGTAGATTCCGACAGAGTACTGGGATCTTCATCGTAGGGCGGTGGCGACTCTGGCTGAGCATCATCCAGGCCTTGATCAGCAGATATATCATCGCGTATCAATTTTGAGACGTACGTCAACCTCAAGGACTTGAAGCACAAGTCTTGGTATGGATTGCTCGGACATGCTTGCAGATGGGCGTCTTGTGGTTTTCAACTCTGAGATATGGACTACTGCTTCAAAGCGATATGTGAATCACCAGCTCCTGCATGCAGGCTCTTGACGTATCGTCCTCAATCGATCAGCATGAGTGCACAGTCGTGGAACGGTACCATATGGTAGGGAAAGGAGCACTTAGAAGTAGGGAGCAGGTACCCGATGCACCCGGCGACAAAAATAGAGCTGTAATAAGCACAATGTGAATACATTGCTTTTCTGGGCATGCGACTTCGGCCAAGAAGTGGGCAGTGAACGCTGGAGCTGTTGGCGACTTGAGCATGCAATGCCTGCAAGCAAGGCACTTGGGCCTCCACTAAATCCAGCATCCTTGTCGACGAATCGAGCTACTGTGGAAATCATCGTCTTCCTGTGCAGATAATGCTCAACGCAATGACAGTCATGGCTTTCAAGCCGATATCACGAGGAGCACCACCTGATCATTTCTGCACATCGACGCCACACAGGAGCACACGCCAAGACACTCTCCTACTCAATGCGTTGACTGTGTGACCTATGCCAGTACTGAGGGCCAGTCATGCCATCAGCCAAGGCCGACCGCCTTCTTGACCTTCTTCATGGTCTTGGAGGCACTCTGCGCCGCCTTCCCCGCTCCTTCTTCCGCCACAGCCTCCAGCTTCTTCTGATCCCGAACAACACTCTCATATCGTTCCCTGATAGGCCCAACAACGCCACAAACAGCATCTGCTACATTCGCCTTCAGCAGCCGCATACTGAGACCACTCAGATGCTTCGCAAGCTCCGCTGGATCAGCAACGGTCGGATCATCCTGTGCGTGATACAGCATCTCTACTAGATTGCTGACACCGGGCCTTTGCTCTGGGTTGAAAGTGACGCCTTCGATAGAGTCGGTGATGGCGCCATTGATCTTCTTCCGAATAACGTCGTCCGCATCGGTGAGAAGAATGCGTGACTTGGGATTAGGATGACTCTTGCTCATCTTCTTCTCAGGCTCGGTCAGGCTCATGACCCGCTTCGCCGGACTTATGAGCGTCTCTGGCGGTGTTAGGATCTGCTTGCCATTGCCAAAGCTTTCATTGAAGCCATTGGCTATCTGACGTGAGAACTCCAGATGCTGGGCTTGATCGTGTCCTACAGGCACATGCGTGGCGCCATGCACCAAGATGTCGGCCGCTTGAAGTACTGGGTAGGAGAACAGCCCCAGCTTCAGTTTCTCGCCACCATCCTTCTCTCCCGATGTCTTGTCCTTCCACTGTGTCATTCGTCCCAGGTAGCCAGTCGAGGCTTGACAGGACAATATCCACATCAGCTCGGCATGTGCAGGTACATGACTTTGGTGGAATATGGTCGATTTGCTCGGGTCCAATCCAATTGCAAGCAACATGGCAAGAGACTCCTTTCTCCATTGCCGCAATTGCACAGGATCTTGGCGGATGGTAATGGCGTGGAGATCTACGAGTGAATAGATGGTTTCTGTGCCTGAAGGCGACTCATTTTGCAAAGTTACCCATTGTCTGAGTGCACCTAGATAGTTTCCGAGGTGCGGCACGCCTGTTGGCTGAATGCCAGAGAAGATCCTCTTAGGTGATTCAGGAGGCGAAGTGCTTGTCGCGCGGACTTGGCGCTTCAGGCCATTGCTTGCATGGGTCGTCCACTCCTTAAAGATGACATGTTTGTACAGTGCCTGCCCACGCCTCAGCGTGCGGCTAATCGATGTCATCAAAGTCTCATGAGAGTCCAAATGGTTGAAGTGTCGAAGCAGGCGAGCACTCGAGTATGCAATAGCGGAAGCATTCCGTCGATACTCCAATCAGCCGGCTAGCTCGTGCTCTTTACCCACTATCATATCCTTCACCGCAGAGCTTTGCAACAGTCGCACAGTATGGAGGATGCTATGGATGTCGACGACTTTGAAGGACGGTCCAACAGCTTCTTGAACTGGCTGCAGCAGAGCGGCACCACTATATCTCCCAAGATCCAACTTGCCGACCTTCGAGATCAATCTGCCGGCCGTGGTGTACTTGCCAAGGAAGATATTGGTGAAGACGAGGTGTTGTTCACGATTCCAAGATCTGCTATACTGACAGTCGACAACTCTGGTCTGCCTAATGAGGTCAAGAAAGAGCTAGACGACCCATGGCTTTCACTCATCGTGGCTATGATATATGAATATAACCTTGGCAGCGACTCAAGATGGAAGGCCTACTTCGATGTATTACCAAGCGAGTTCGACACACCAATGTTCTGGAGCGACGAGGAGCTCGACTATCTCCAAGGGAGCGCCATGAGAGAGAAGATCGGCAAGGCAAGTGCCGACGAGGCTTTCAGCACTAAGGTCGTCCCCTCGCTTGGACAGCACGCCAAGGCCTTCAAGCTCGACGGCATGAATAATCAGCAATTGCTTGACCTATGCCATCGAATGGGTAGCACAATCATGGCATATGCCTTCGACCTCGAGAAACCGGACATCGAGAAGAGCTCGGCCAAGGATGGCGAGGATGGGTGGGAAGAGGATGAGGAAGAGTCAGAGGCATTACCAAAGGGCATGGTTCCATTAGCAGATATGCTGAATGCAGACGCGGACAGGAACAACGCCAGGTTGTACTACGAGGAGGACAACGTGGTAATGAAGAGCATCAAGTCTATCCAAGCTGGTGAAGAGATCTTCAACGACTATGGACCACTCCCCTCTGCAGACGTGCTCAGGAGGTATGGATACACTACACCGAACTACGAAAAGTACGATGTCGTCGAAATATCGCTGGACGCCATCAAGGACCAGGACAAGGATGGAGCTCAGAAGTTGCAAGAGCAGGATCTAGACGAACGCATCCACTACCTTGACGAGCAAGGTGTTGTCGATGATGCTTTCGATATCAGCCGTGCGGGAAACGAGGATGGACAATTTCCAGACGAGCTGTGCGTTCTTCTCAACGCACTTGCGCTGTCTAAGGATGAGTTTGCGAAGCTGAAGAAGAAAGACAAGCTGCCCAAGCCCAAATTTGAGCCCGCGGCTGCTCGTCTGCTCTCAGAGATCTGCCAGAAGCGTCTCACGACGTACCTGGCGCAGCCGTCGCAGGATCAGGCTAAGGCACTTGAGGCAGACAACAGCAGGACTGCACGTCGAAAGCGAATGGCTTTGCAGGTCCTGAAGGGCGAAAAGGAAGTCCTGGACGAGGCGATCACGACTTTGTCGAAGCAATTCCCTCAAATGACCAATGGCGGCAAGCGCAAGGCTGAAGACGCGAATGCCATCAATGGCAAGAAGCAGAGAGCGAAATGAGCTGGTTCTGGGTGTGGACTGTCTTTCAAGGGGTATCTGCCTGGCTCTACTTATACTGTACAACAATCGCCAACAAGAAGAGCTCATAATACATCACCAAAGTCGCCAAAAATTCGGCAAACGTCGATGTTCAAGAGCCACTGGACGATGGCTGAGGATGACCATGCGCGCCAGCCGCAGCCATAGCGGCTTGGTGCTGAGCCAGTACCATTCCTGCCTCGTTCTTCGTGGTTCTGTTAAGCGCCACTCGATAGTCGAAGGTGATGCGCTCGCTGACTGGAAAGTATGCCGGAGTGTAGTCTTCGTCGTCAGAGTCGGCGTCTGATACCACGCCGCTGGCAAGCTGGAACGACGGCTTCCTCTTTCTGGACTCAAGCCACATCCTGCCACCTCGACCCATCCTGAGCCGGCAAGAGGGCCGCGAAGCCTGGTGTGACTCGTCCTCGTATTGGATCGCTTCAAGCTCTTGGTCTGAATCGTGCTCTGGGAAGGCGCTCGGGATGTGGAAAATGTGTGCTGGCTCTTGCCAATATTCTGCTCCTGCAGTCGCTTCCGCTTCCTGGTCTGTCTCGCGCTTGATGGCAGGATCAGTGACAGGAGCATCTGCCATCTCAACGTCACCGGTCTGACTTTCTTGCCGTGAGGGTAGGCTCGGAGGCGGCGTTGGATAGTTGGACCCGTCGAGCAAGTCTTCAGGCGGGAAGGAAGCCCACTTGAGCATAGGATCATCTCGTGGCTCAGGTGGTGGTGTGATCGGGTACTTGGTCTCGTCGACCCAGTGCTGGTTCCACTTCTTGTGCTGCTCCTTGCGGGCCTCAATGGTATTGATGACGAATGCGTCAGCTTCAGCACGGAAATCCTCAAGCTGGGCAAGATCGTTATCTGGCGCTGCGCTTCTAGCATCTGCGCCAGAACGAAGGCGAATTGTTGGCCCCGGACGCCCTGAGGCATCCGTCGAAGGTCGGGCTTTAGGCTTGACAATGCGCTTCTGATCCACCAGCAGCTCTTCGTCGTCGCCCTTGTCGCCGACGATGTTCTGAGCGACTTTGACCTTCTTGAGCTCCTTGCGCTCGTTGAATACCTTGCGAGCAACTACCAAGGATTCCATGTTGAGCTTCTCGCGCTGATTCACCATCTGCAAGAGCTGACGGGCTTGCTCCATCTCGTTGCGCAGCTTCTTGAGCTTCTCGACGACTTGCGCATCCCGGCCACGAGTCTTGCGCGTTTGCCGCACCTCACGACGACGGAAGCAAACATACGGATCTGAGTCATCGGCTTCATTGGCAGTGTCCAGGACCCTGACCTTGATGGCTGGCATGAGTTGTGGGTGCCCAGTCTTCTTAGAAGCCCAGTAGTCATATATCGGCTTCAGCCATTTCTGCGCTTCTAGTGGAAGAGGGTGTGAGATACCATCATCCTGGCCATTGATATTGCGTTCCATCTCCTCCAGTGAAAGGATAGGCGCATTGTCAACGTTAGCGAATGGTTGGAGCCTTGCGCTGGTCTCCTCGAAGAAGTTCATCACCTCTTCGAAGGTGTCTTCGCTACATTGCCCCAGCTTGTCTTTCCGGCTGTGACCGTTGAAGTCTTTGCCGTCATTGAGCTTGGCGAGCACTTCGACGTCTTCATCGTCCATGCAATACGGGCATCCTATACAGTCTTCTACGGTGGAGCTGAACCTGATGTAAGTCGCCGGCTCCTTGAAGACCTTCGGGTAAAGGGCGTCATAATTGACATCTTTTGCCCGAACGGCGTCTGGTGTTGGGATGTAGTTCTGCTTGGCTGACTTTGCGCCCAGCGCAGCAGCGTTGGATGCATTGATGACAGCTTGGAGATGGTATTCCTGAAGGCATTAGATGGACTGTGCGTGGTAGGTAACGGGAAGGTGAGACTTACGATTTCTTCTCCCTTCTCAACACCAGTCTCTACCGACGGAAGCAGTTGTTGCGATTCATCGGGCTGATCCTCAATCTCACTTTCTCGTATTATGCGGAGCCCTTGTTTTGTGTTGAGCTTTCGTTGCCGGACATGTCGGGCATTCGTCGCTCTCGTTGTCGACATCCTTCACTAGAGCCTCAGTCTCTAATGTCCGCCTCAGGCACACAAGGCCCGTGCGTCCCCGGTCGCAAGAGTTTTGCGGTGCGACGACAGTGCCAGCAAATGCGTGTGCTTGACGTGTTTTGATGGCAATATGGGTATCATTAGATAGCTGACGACTCAAGCCGCATTTTGGTGTGATTTGAATGATTTTGGAGATGGTTTCTGGCGTAGGCGATGGCTGCTCGTACTGTGACTGCTCGAATGAGGTGCGTGGTTGCTTGGGGAAGGCTCGGCTGACTAGCCCAAAGCGCTCGGTCCCCGCTTGAAGAGAACCTTCGGAATGTCATCAACAACTGTCGATGCGAATTTCTGGAGCTGATCACGCCAACATAGGTCCAGTGAAAAGCTATCTAGATACACAGAGATTCAGTCAATGCTGATGCTTCGCCAGCGCGATCGCGACGACTGGCAACGTCGGCAACGACTCCAGCGACTTCTCGGTCAATTTGCGGAGAACAACTGTCAATACTTCCCTCGGTCTATGCTTTGTCCCTCACATCTTCACCAACCGCCTTCACCCACGCGCATGCTCTGCTTCTAAACATCTCGAGCTTTGGCGGTGGAAGATCAACAACGTCGGCGAACAGACCATACTGCAAGCACCATGTCTCTGGCGCTGTACCCTCCACGACTCGGACTGGACTGCCACATCTTGAGCACATGCTGCGCTCCATTGGCTTGCCACTGGAGGTATCTTTGTCTTCATAGATCACATGCGTCTGTCCGGAGATCGTGACGTGCTTTGCTCCTTCGGGTATGATGAATGCGTAACTCGCAAGGCCGCCAGACCTTTTCTTACATGAGTTGCAATGGCACATTAGAGTATCCAGATCTAATAACGGCTGGTCGACGGTGACCTGAGTCATTGTAAGCATTGACCTTGATGGTAAGGACTTATGCGGCGCACCAACCTCGACTTGTCCGCACAGGCATTGGCCTTTCGTCGTCATCTTGTATCCGCTCTTCTAGATTGATATACGCACTATTTCTAAGCAGTACAACAATATGCTTCTGGTTCGTACGTGATGTTACTGATACATGTATGCGAGTCGCAAGAGAGCGCGGAGGTTCTTCACGATGACGTAGCGAGAGGCTCATGCTACACGAAGCACATCTCACTGGACTTCACGACAACATCGAGATCAGTACACTCAGCACACACAAGATTTTTTGGCTGAGCGATCACCATGTTGAAAGTTCATCCATGAAGCACAGAGACTCAAGCGGTATACTGCATCAGTGCCATTGAAACCGCATCAATGTTGATCATGGAGGGGGCGTCATATTCTTAAGCTGTTGATTAAACCATGGATCGACTGACCACACGCCTCGCAGTCCAGGATGCTTCTGCCCTAGGCACGATCAAGCGAGCATCAAATAATGATCAGAATCAACTATGGTCTGAATTCTAATGCGCTCATCTGCTCAGAGGCCAAGATCTGGATATGTACTGCCGATATCACCCCATCTTATGTCGGAGAAAGTGACAGAAGTGGTAGGGTTTTCTTTCACAATTACCTCAGGATCCCCTTCAATACTGTCGCATGGTCCACTGTCGCCGCTATCAAGCCAGTTCATGAAGCCGCCCGGCTCTGTGTCGATCATATGTCAGTGGCCACTCGCACTATGGGTGGGATGGTTTACATACGATTCCATATGCAGAGGATCGGCACCATGCCTTGCTGCAATGCCTGACCCATCTGTGCCATACCACCTACCGACTGGAAAGTTGGAGCTGTTGCGGCACAGTAAGCGTCAGTGGCTGAGCTGATTGTTCTGTCGTCAAATTGCACTGGAGCACTCTGGATGACTCTTCCATCTTGCGCGTAGTTTTGCCTGACTTCGCTCAGGATACCTCCGGACGTCTCGGTGACGAACTGGGTGATGACGGTAAACGGCCGAGTCGTGTCGACGGTCTTACCACGCCCATAGAAGTCCTTAGCGCCAAGCTCAAATGCGTTGTAGCCGCAGCCATTGGCTGCACATGCCGCTTTGCAAGCTTTTGTGTTGCACTCGAACAGGCCGTCTTGTTTGCACGGATGCAGCGCCAAAGCCGTGGCTCGAGAATTGGCTTCCCAGATATCTAGCTCTGCGCAACAGGCACCTGAATTGTTGACATTTGCGACGCCGTTAATCCAGGGAGAGGCCGGGCATCCAGCATCACAGTATCCGCAGCCGTAAGCTGCACCTGCTGGATTCAGGTCGCTGAGCCCGCCAGTGCGGTCCATGGATGATAGGAAAAGGGCGCCATTCTGGCCTGTACTCAAGAGTCTGATGTAAGCATTGCTCTCGCCTATGAGTACTTGCGTCGAGATGACTTGCCGCAAGGAAGATTCGACACATCGACCGTGAAGCTGAATTCCTGATCCAGCAGCTGCAGGGACACATATTGTTGATCTTCATCAAGCAGGTATAGGCGAGGGTAAGAAGGAATCTCAGCTCCGTCTATGTTCAGCCATTGTCGGAGCAGAGCTGAGTTATTTCCTTGCATGAAGATGCCGTGCTTCTCGTAGTCCGCAATTCCATCGATGGCACATCGTTCCCCACATGCCTCAACAGTAGGACATATCTCAGTGTTGAGACCGCCGCCGCTGGTGTTGAGACAAGACTGTCCAGTTCTTGTGTCGTTGATTTCCCGATATAGCGCATCGAGGACTAGGTAGGTGTTCTGGCTGACGCATCCGCCAGATTTGGTACATTTCTGGGTCATAAATCTTGGATGCTGTTCTGGAGTCGGACCACGCTTCTGTGCATTGCTCAAGGTGGAAATAAGCAAGATGGTCAAGACTGCGACCTGCCATGATGGCGACATGTCGGCCTCCGTGGAGGACCTCGAATGCGATGTCCCTTTCGACTCTGCAGAGTCAAGATAATAGTAAGCGATGGATAGAGTGGCAGTGTGCACGTCACGCCCTCATATCGTGTATCGTCCAAGCATGCTTGACCTTGTCACAAAGAAACTCTAACCAAGCAGAGCGTTCAGCCAAGGCCTAGGCAGGATGACCGAGAAGATGGAGCTTGAGATTATGCTAACCAGTCCCTGTCAGACATCGTATGATCGATATGGAAGGCAAATGCTAGTCGTTCAGTCTTCATCGACATCGTGAGGAAGGCGTTCCAGCCTCAACCAAGGGTCAAAGTGTTACCCGCAACGCCCTTCACAGCCGCCTCCACATTTTCACCACCAAGCAAAGTATACTTATATGGGACTGAGGTGAGCGTGCCTTTTGGCAGCTTGTTAGAAGTCTCTCCCCACTTGTTCTGTTTGACGACAGCATAGCCCGTAGTGTCGCTGTACATGTTGGCCAAGCCATGTTTCACGGCTGTGGCAAAGTTATTGCTTTCGACCAGAACTTGTGCACCATTGCGGACATCAATGGCACTGAATTGATTATCGAAGAGAGAGTTGAAGACGTGGACTGAAATCTGTCAGTGCTTCGGTAACCTGCTAGCAATGGTCTATGGACTTACCTTTGCCGCCTTGGACCAGCGGCGTGCGACTGAAGATGTTTTCCCAATAGTTGTTCGCAAATGTCACCTGGAGAACTGCATCCTTGTCGCCATGACCAGCCAGACATGCCTTGTAGTGGTCGTGGAAATAGGTATTTGACACAGTAACGTAGTTCGAGTCGGCCGATATGTCGACCAGTCCGTCATAGAAATCCTTGCCGTGGTCTTTGTCTGAGCTGAGGTCGAGGTGATCCAGCCACACGTTTCCTGAGGCCTGAATGCCAACGGCGTCGACCATATCTAGCGCAGAAAGTCAGTGACGGCTCTCGAACAAGGGCAGGTCTTGCGCATACTATCGCCATTTGACTTTACTTTCGAAATAGCAAGGTTGCGAATGATGACGTTGGAGGCATGATTGACCACGAGTCCGACGCCAGCAAGCCTGGCTTGGGAATCTTTGCCAAGTATTGATTTGTTGCTGCCCACACGGACAATCCCACTGCCAGTAATGGTGCCAGAGACGTAGACGACGGCCTTTTCGCCGCCTTCCACGGCAGCTTTGAGCGCGTCGAGGGACGAGACAGTAGTGGTAGATCCACCTTGCCCGCCGGTGGTGCTATATTGTAGACACGTCAGCCAAGTGCCTGGGGAGAAGCTGTTGTCGAACACAAACCCTCGGTTGAGTGAAGCATAGCCGATGGGCGCGTCTGTGGAGTTAAAAATGATTGTGTTGTTCGTAGATGAGGTCGTACAGTTTGTGCTACTGGAGTAAGCTGAAGGAGTGGGAAAAGCGCAGGCCAGCTGCGCGATCGCCGCCAGGGCGCCTACAATCATTCTGGACTGCATCGTGGGGAGAATGTACTAATGAACGTGGAGCGACCAATGCGCAGATGGCTAAGTGAAGAAATGGAGGTGCTCCAGACCCATCATCGTGGAGACGAGTCTTTTACATATATCGCAGAGCGGACTGACAGTCCCGTGAACGGCAAGATTCGTGGGAGCATTGGCATTACCTTCTCCCATTGCTGCACAATGAGACAGATTCATCATCCTCATGACGGACTGCCAGGAGCGCCATGCCCATGGTGGCGCTCGCCCGCAAGGTGGCCAAGAGAGCGAAGGACCTTATGCAGGCAGGAGGACTAATGCGGAGGAAGGATTGCTATTCAGATTGGTTTTGCTGAACCTGCGATCCCACGGGTAGTTTGCGGGTCAAGATTGACTCGCGGCTTATTCTTGTGCACTTCGTGGTGGCCTGTAGCAGAGTGACAGCCCCAATGTCCGGATTTTACCCAGGTCTCCATTCTACTTGGCTGCGGGTTCGCGAGGGCACATGAGTATTCCAGGTTGCGCGAGTTCGAGGATTTTGGCCAAGTGACCCGCAATCTGGCAGTGATTCAGATTCGCAAGAGGGCCTATCTTGCGGCCATGGCATCGTAGGCGGTCGTCAAGCAGGACTACGTGACAGGTTGGATTGAGGGAAGATGAAGGAAGATGGCTACCTCCATGACAAGTCTTCGAGCGCGACTTGTGGCCCAACACGAATTGTGCACTTTGAGGTTACAAGCGCTGCTGTCTCGAATGCACCAACTTGACCGGATACTTCCCACCAAGCATGCAGCGTCTGGCCCAATATGATAGAGCAAGAGACCCATATGAGGCGTGAGATGCAGCCTGGAGCACAGCTGGCTGCCTCCTCAAATGCGCATTCGTAACGTCAGTCAGCGTGCGGCCACCTGATCATGCCTAGCCTCGTGGTGTTCATTGCGCCCGGATCTCGACAGAAAGTACATATGTACATGACCGATGTGCTTGCAGGTGTCCTCATCTGCGCCGTCCCAAGTACACCAAGACCCGTTGGACGGTCAAATAGGAGGAAGGTAAGTTCAACTAGTAAAGTATCCAAGCCACCACCTCGAGCACGTGGGCGCGACTTGCACAGGTGCGGGTCATCTAAGACGCATCCAACGTATGCACATAAGCAAGATGTCACTACTCAATACAAAGATGTAAGCGCAACTTAGGTCATGAAATGCTTCAATTCAACAGCCGTGCTTCCGCAGTGCTTAAAATCCATACCCGATCACTGGTCCGAGCTATGTCAGCAACATATACGCCAAAGAAACTCATTGTAAGCAAAGCGTTGTTGAAACCTACAATTGAGCATCCGCTGACCCCTACATTAAAGGTCTGTTGCGACGGCACATGGAAGAACAGCGACAGCTCTGTCTCCCTAGGCACCGGCATCTCCTCGCTATGGAGCGGCAAGAGACAGGTCGCCACTAATGTGACGAAGATCTCACAGGCAATCCTTCCCCTGGACGACGAGGGAAAGCAACAAATCATCTACTACCAAGCAGGCGTAGGCAGCTCTGGTAATATCATGGAGCGTGTAATAAGCGGAGCCTTGGGTGTCGGCGTGGCAGCGAATATCAGCGAAGCGTACTCATTCGTGGCCAACAACTATGTCGACGGCGACGAGATCTATCTCATTGGCTTCTCCAGAGGTGCATTTACCGCTCGATCCATTGGTGGCATGATAGGCGATTTTGGGCTTCTCACGTCTGCTGGCCAAGGGTATCTGTCTGCTGTCGTCGACGACTGGGAACATGCCGGCCAGGCTGGCTACAAGACTAAATTGGCGAAGCAGATGTCCGACTTCACGATCCCGGCAGCGTCTACGTCCGAGCCAAAGGCATATGTGAAGCAGTATCGAGCTGAATTACTCCGGTTGGGTCTAACGCGGGACATGATAATACCTATCAAGGCGATAGGAGTCTGGGAGACCGTTGGATCCCTGGGTGTCCCAGTCAGTCCATTCCTTCAGCGCATCGGCTTTCCCCTTATTCTCAGGTTCTACCGATTCTACAACACAGATCTTGGCAGCAATGTGGAGAACGCCTTTCAAGCTCTAGCTCTAGACGAGAAGCGGGCAGCATATCGACCCACGCTATGGCAGAAGCTGCCTGGTATCAAAGCAAATCTGAAACAGACCTGGTTTCCTGGCGTCCACAGTAATGTTGGTGGCGGCTACACAGACAGTGGTCTCTCGAACAACACGCTTGCATGGATGATGTCGAATCTCGCGCCTTTCCTCAAATTTGACCCTGACTTCATCCGACGGCAGTATGAGATGAATCAGGCAATATTGAAGAAGCAAAGTGTACCCACAGCAGCCCTAAAGTGGGCGGCAGGTCAACTAAAGAACACGGCTTCTGGGCTGAGAGCGCTGCTCGGAGTGGTGGTGAGGACTCCTGGACGGTATAAGGTGCTGAACAAGGAGACTTTGAGGATTGTTGAAGGATCGCCGTTGCAGAATACTAACGAGCATGTTCATGTTTCTGTGCGGTCGAGGGAGTTTACTGGTGGGCTTGATGAGAAGGACAAGGCTGCTGCTTATAAGCCCAAGGCGTTGAAGAGGAGCGAATATGAGCTTCTTGATCCGCATGCTGAGCCGGGGAAGGCGTCTTGGCGGTATATTGGGAAGGGGAAGGATTTCAAGGATGAGGTTCTGCCGGAGGATGAGCTTGGTGTGTTTGAGAAGGAAATATTTCAAGACTATGTTACGAAAGCGTAGATTGAGGATCGCTTGAAGAGAGTAATGTTATACTGTCTGCTCATGAGGTGGCACCAGCTTGATCTGCCTCTATGCAGAGGGCGCTCACCCACCTATATCCAGTCCGGAACAATGATTATCCGCCACATGAAGAGAACATCCTGTTTTCAGGTTCTAAGTCTGCAAAGATCACATACCATCACGGTCACCTCTATCACAATCGCCAACATCGTAGTCTAGTTTCTCCACAGGTTTGTACCTTCCAAGTTCCGTATTCCTGCACTCTCCTTGACCTATAGTAGATAGAGCTCCCCAGTCCCCCGCCTCCTAATAAAAGCAGCCTCACTTCAAAATGGCTTCCGAAGAATGGACAACCATCACGCACAGCCGCAAAGGCAAACGCAAACATATCAAGATCCCCCCTCCTTCAGCAGCAAGCCCACTCGCATCCTACGCCCCAAAATTCCAACCACAGAACCCGGAAGACACGGACCTCACGCTTGAGAAGCTGCGGGCGAATTTCGAGGCGCAAATGGGGAAATGGAGGAATAGCAACTCTCGCCGCACTCTCCTGCACCACCTCGATAACGTTCGGGACAACGGAATCTGGGATCTAACGAAAGCCTTCTGCGTCGCTTCGGGGAGTTTTAGCCGCTTGAATCAGACGAATAACCGGCGCGCGTTACTCCAATTCGCCGCTTTCGTGGATATAAGCCGTCACCTTGAGGGGAAGAAAATGCTGCTAGCTGCCTCCGAGACTGAGCGCACGGCAGCGGCGAAGGGAGGGATTAAGCGGTTCGCGCAGGACCCGGCGTATACGGATGTGGATAAGGCGTTCCTTGAAGATCTTGGCGTGCAGGTCGTTCCTATCCCTCATCAACACCCCTCCTTCCCTAGCTGGATAGATCCCCAAACTTTCGTCTTCGAACCCTTCATCGAGCGCCTCCCTGCCATCTTGCGGGAACTTTACTCCAAGGCGCCGGGACTGTATATTGGGTCTGCGTTTCCGGAGGCGGAGGGAGGGTTTTTTACTACTACTGCAGTCAGCGATGCGAGGGGCAGTGCTGAGAGGGAGGTGGGGGGGAGGAGGGTGGGGGAGAGGGAGGGTGTGCACGGGGAGGAAAGGGTGAGGGAGATGGAGGTGGAGGTGGAGAGGGAGAGGATGAGCGAGGCGGCGATAAGGTTTGTAGAGACCAGAAGGCCGGGGAAGTATTTTCCGAGGTTTGAGGAGGATGAGGGGGTGTTTGAGGGGTTGATGGTTTATTGTTTGCCAGATGGGGAGGAGGGGGAGGAGGCGGAGGATGGGGATGGGTGAGGTGGGTGATCGGGCACGGGGTCTAGTGGTGGGACATTACTGCATGCATAGGGAAGCGGCGTAGACATTCTTGACTTGCATCGGCCGCGCAGTGCATAGGCTTAGTCATGTCGTATTGTATGGAATACAGCTGCTCCCTACCCACGCTATCATCCTGACAGACAGTACGGACATCATGACGACGAAATTCTTCCCGCTAACTACAAGCATCACAACAGTGCACTGCAAAGGAATTCATTCACTTCACACGAGCAGTCTCGATACATACCCCACTCCTATGCTAATTTCTACAACTACAAAGGCACCACCATCATCTGTCGACTCTTAAATGCCTAATACACCCCAGATCCATTCCACAATCTCACTCCTCCTCATCCTCCTCCCCACCAGCAGCCACAGTCTTCCTCCCACCCATCTCCCCCTCCCCCTCCACTTCCTCCTCCTCCTCATCCTCATCCTCATCATCAACAACCCTATTCCCCCTCTTCCTCGCCGGCTTCGCGACCGCCTCCCCATCCTCCTCATCAACCATCTCCAAATCCTCATCCACACCCGCTCCCGGCGTCTGCACCTGACTCCCACCACCACCACCCGGCGCCGAAACCCCACCATCATTCTCATCCTCACTCGAATCCTCCACCATCTCACTACTCTTGAACTTCGAATTCGACTTCTGCGCCTGCCCCTTCCGCTCCAACTTCCTCTTCTTCTTGCGTCTCGGCGCCTCCTCGTCATCGCCCGTAGCAGGAGTAGAAGTCGCGCGGCTCTTGCGGCCTTTCTTGGTGGCAGCGCCGCCATCGACATCGGAGTCGAGCCCGAGTCCATCGCTGTCGGAGTCATCGCCCTTCTTCTTCCGCTTCTGCCTCTTCTCCTTGGGCTTCTTCTCGCGCTTCTTGCGCTCGCCGGTTTCGGCGTCGGTGGTGTACTCTGCCTCTTCTCTCGCTTTTTCTTCCTCCATACGCCTGCGGATGAGGGCGCGGTCTTCTTCAGCGATGCGTTCACGTTCCTCAGCGATTCTGCGACGTTGCTCGTCTGCTTCAGCGGCGGCTTTACGCTTCTCTTCCTCGCGACGCGCGATTTCTTCTTCACGCTTCCGCTTGGCTTCTGCGATTCGCGACGCGTTCTTGGTCTCATACTCTTTTTGCTTCTCGAGGGCGGCAGACAGCTGCTTGCGCATGGTATTGCGACCCATGTTCGCACGGGCTTCGAGATCGCCGCGTGGGAAAGGTGCATTCGGGTTCTTGGCGATCTCGGAGAATGCATCAATAGCCTCTTCGAGACCGGCGCTGATCTCTTCGACGTCGAGCAGAGTGCGCTGTGATTCTGGCAGACCAGCCAGGAGCGTCGCAAGCTGAATCTGCACAAAGGCCACGTTGAAGCGGAAGCTGATGTTGTCTTTCGCAAGCTCCAAAGCCTGCTTTGACATGTCAAGCGCAGTCTTGTACGCCTCCAGCTTCTTCTCCTGCCGACCGCGCATCAGCCAGACACGACCGAGACAGGCCAGTATCTGTGCATCCGCTTTGCCGGTGTCCTTGATGCTCTTCGCCAATGCCATCTCGTAGTTCTCGATGCTCCTACTCCATTGCCGTGTTTCCGCGAAGACATGGCCAAGGTTGATATGCACAGATGCGCTAGCACCTTTCAAGCTCTCGCGCACTTTGCTGAAGACCTGGATACCAGCAGCAGTGTCACGCTTATCTTCCACCATTGCGATACCAAGACCTTGAGCAGCGAATGCGTTTTTCGGGTCCAGCGTGAGCACCTTGTCGAAGAACTCAACGGCTCTCATATAAGTCTTTGAGCGGCGCTCCTTGTCCTGGTCCGTCTCACGACGCATTTCACGTGCGACTTGCAAGTGCAGATTGCCCATGCCAGTGAGTGCGTAGAGGTCATGCTTGTCGTAGTTTTGCAGAGTGTGCTTATGGTGGCGTTGCTCCTGATCCTCGTTGAGTTGATTCGTTCGCTTCTTGTGCTTGTTGAGGTACCAGCCGTACAACGCACGGACTTCGAGATTTGCTGGGTCAGAGTCGAGTAGTTCTTTGACAGCCTTCGCACCTGCCTCTGGTTCACTGTTGAGGCTGATGTAGGCGAGCCGTGAGTTTGCGTCGATATAGTCCGGATGACGTTCAAGTAGACCCTGATACACCTTCTTTGCCTCATCATTCAGACCCTCGGCCTCGTACGTCCGTGCCAGGTTGTAAGAAATGGACGTCACGAGCGCATCTGTGTCGACGGCCTCGTCACGCTCGCCCATTTTTACACACGAATTCAGCGCAGTCTGGAAATCTTCTCGAGCTTGCGTGTATTGTGACGCCTGGAAGTGGAAACAGCCAATGTTGTTTAGCAGCTGCGGACTCAACAATTCCCGCTTGGCTCGCTCCTCTTCTTGCGCGTCTCCCATCTCGTCCGGCAGTCGTTCGTCGTCATCTGCGATCTCGTCGATCTCAATCTTCTCGACTTGCTGCAGACATGCCAGCGCACGTTCAGGTGCATCCTGCTCGTAGAGTCGCGCGAGATTCAGCAGCACTGCGGAGTCTGGCGAAACTTTTCTCTTTGGGTCTTTCCACGCGACTCTGACTTGCTCAAGCAGACCGATCGCCTTCTTGTGCTCTGCGCTCTTGTCCTCTTTGCCGCCTGTCGCCTGGTTGGCAAAGACGTCCTCAGCATATAATATGCCCAGCAATGTCATTGCTTCCAAGTTCTTCTGGTTCTGCCCGGCACTTGAGATCATCTTCTCTAACCTGAACTTGGCGCCATCAAAATCCTTCATCAGCGTCTTTAGCTGCGCGGCGCCAAATTTGGCTGGCAAATGTCCTCGCTCGTCGCCGCCACGAGCCTGATCTGCTTTGAGGTAGTAGTCTGCCGCTTTTGCCATGTCGCCCTCGTAGTGCTCTTTCCGCGCAAGGAGGTACCAGCCGTCTGAAGCAACCGCGTTGACGTCCGTCTGCTCGATTGCGCGACGAGCCAGCCGCTCTACATTGGCCCAGGCTTTTCGTAGTACGAAGTAGGAGCCAAATACAGCACATGTCATTGCATTCATCGCGTCAAGCTTGAAAGCGGTCTGCGTGTGCTCGGTCATGGCCTTCTTGTACAGTTTTGCAAATTCAGGGTCTGTGGTTGGATACTGCCCGCTTTCGTCCAGGTAGCACAAGCCTAGCAAGACATGGGCAATCTTGCTGTTCTCGTTGAGGTCCAGCGATCGCTGCCATGCTGACTTTGCATGGTTCTTGTAGCCCAGCTGCCACAGACAGCATCCAACCCCTATCCTTGGGTCAGGATCAAGCATGTCCGGCGCCTTCTCGAGAGTCTGCTGATATAGTGCGAGAGCCTCGGCAAATCGGCCGAGGGAGAACTGCGCTCTCGCCTTGCCCAGCATTGCCATCACATTCTTTGCGCCAGATGTCTTGTATGCCGCATCGAAGCATTTGGCCGCCTGCTTCAGTGTCTCTGCTCTTTCTGAGTGCTCATTGCCAGCTTTATATGGCTGCAGCGATGCGCGCAACAGATACAGTGTGCCTCTCGCTAAATTGAGCGGGGGATGTGACGGGCTGATTCTTGAAGCATCGTTCAGAATACTAGTCGCCTGATGCAAGAAGTAGTCCTTCGTCCGATCGTCCTCTGTCTGCTGAGTGGGCTTCACACGCGGCGCATGTCTGCACTTCCACAGGAACATCCAGCACAAACACACCATGATGCTCAGCTTGTCCTCGGGCTTAGCTGGTCTCGAGTTCTGTGCGCCCAGCGCTCTCTGCAGCAGCTCGATGGCGATGTTGACCTTGTTCTGCTTCGCGTATGCCAGCGCAATCGTGATCCAGTAATTCTTGGCCGCATTCTCACTCTCCAGCAAATCGCACAGCTCATCGATGTCGTCTTGCAGCTCTTGCAGAGTGAACTCGACCACCTCGTCGCCGTCTTCACCGCGCACGGGGATATCGATCTGCGGCGGCACCTCGGAGAAGCGATCGTACTTGTGCTCGTAGTAGCCATTGACGCCGTTGACGTGGCCGTTCTGTGTGGCCGCCATGTTGAAGGCAGGAGGGAGGGAGGGAGGGAGGGAGTGAGGAGGTCGGAGCTGGAAGGGTGGGATGGATTGCTGATCGCGGTCTATCTTGTCATGCTGGTGGAGTCTCCCGGCGCTGAGTGAGGCTGCGCTGGTGGTGGGTGAGTGGGTGCGATGAATTGATGGATCGACTCGTTAATGTTCAACTTTCTCAAAGACCAAACGCGTGCTCGTAGCTAAGCGAAACCAAGGCTCGACAAGGATCGCCGACGCTCATGCACCCCACACGGCTGCTTCCCGCAGAGCCTCACTCGCAGGTGCTCCACATTCACAAGCCAGAGACAGCCCCCAAAGTAAGTCATGCGTCAGTCGCATTGCAGTACGTTGACATAGTAGAATTGAGGATTCATTAAGGGGCGAGGTCTGGTCGCATCGGAGTTAAGGAGAATGCAGTGGACACCCCGGCGATAGCAGTCCGGTGGTCGAGCTTGGGGAAGCCAAGTCATCATTTGGGCTTGGACAGGAAGCAGGCACTGGCTTATACCAACGGGAGGTGGCTTAATTATAAGAGAACACAGCCAACATGTCGTACATGCGCAATCAGGCCAATGGCATGCCCAGCTACATGAATGGTGCGGCCAGAGCTAGCGCGAGCCGACTCGGTCAATTCGACTTCGACACCACTCCCGACACGAGTGCAGATGAGCGATCACGATCCAGGGGACCAGGTGGATATGGCGGCATGGGAGGAGCGAGCCACACAGCACATGTCCAAGGTCCGGCCAGAATAGAACGCGCACATCGTAGAAGTCGCGATGGATATGCAAATTGGAGTGCGAGTCGAAGTCGCAGCCGTGGTGCTACAGTCTCAAGATATGGGGCGGCGGGGAGTCAGGTCGACGAGATCATGCGGTACATCAACCAGCAGTGGTCGTTCATGGCTAGCGACGAATGTATACCCATCAAAGTGGCGTTACAGCTTATGGATTCCTCGTCATTAGGGCTGCAGGAGCAGTACGACCAATTCCAAGAAACCCACCAACAGCTACAGAATGCGCTCAAGGTCATTGTCAATGAGCACCATCAAGGATTCAACAGCAGTATTGGTACCTTCCACAAAATCCAAGCCGCGATACATACCAGTCAGCAGAGAGTGCGGTCTCTAAGAGCGGGATTGGTGCAGTCAAAGCAGAGTCTCAGCACTGCTAAGCCGGAGATGAGAGCGTTCGCAACCACCAGCCAGAGTTACGATCAGATGCTGCAGATTCTTGGCCAAATCGAGCAGCTACAGGGTGTTCCCGAGCTGCTTGAGGCGCAGATATCGGAGAAAAGGTTCTTGGGTGCCGTGGCGACTTTACAGGAAGCTCTCGTTTTGATTAGGAAGCCTGAGATGGACGATATCGGCGCACTATCCGATCTACGGGTCTACCTCAGCAATCAGGAGCACAGTCTGACTGACATTTTGATCGAGGAGCTGCACAGCCATCTGTATCTCAAGTCGCCGTATTGCGAAGAGCGATGGAAAGCGCATTCGAGGCGAGAGCTCAGCAGTACTTCCGTGATGACAACGGAGGAAAGAGCTATGCATACATTCTTGGACCAGTACGACGGCTCGCAGGTCATGCACGAGGACACTGCGCGAAACCCGGAAGCAGATACGTTCTACTACATTCAGCTACTTATAGAAAGCCTGAACCAGCTAGGCAAGCTGGAGGCAGCAGTCGATGCAATAGATCACAGAATGCGTCGAGCTCTTCAAGGTGGTGGAGCGTTCACACTCAGAAGTGGAGCAACGACATCCGGCGACCATGCGATCTGTAGCCACTCGACATCGGCACCAAGCTCTTGGCGCTATTGGTGCTGGACCTGATAGCGAACGGAAGGATGTCCTGGAAGATCTGCTTACGACGCTATATGCCAAGTTTGAGGCGATCACAGAAGGTCACCGAGTGCTGCATGACGTTATGAGCGCGATCATCAGGCGTGATGGACTGCAGCAGAACGCCGCGGCACTCAACCGATCGTTCAGAGAGCTATGGAATATCTTGCAGAGCGAGATCAGATCGCTGCTGCATGATCATCTTGCCAGTAGTGAGGCGGTTGGTGCGCAGCGCTCCAAAGACAGGTATGTATCATTGTGGTGTCACAGTATTGCTAGGATGCTGATCTAGAGATTTGAGAAGTCACGCAAGCCAAAATATCTTCCGACCGCAACCTCGAGATCGAACACGGAAGATCTTCGCACTATCAAAGATGAACGCCAAGTCGACAGATCTGATGGCCGAAAAGGAAGACCTCGAATTCATCCTCAAGTCCTCAGTGCCTGGCTTGGTTAATGCAAACGCTGGCCATGGTAAGAAAGATCGAGACGACGAGATCATGGCCGACAAATCCGCGACTGGCCACAAGCTATTGGTGGAGCCTAGCGTCTTCAACATGGGAGTCCTGCTTCCTCCCTCGTTGACGTTTTTGAATCGACTAAAGGAGATTTTACCATCACATGGATCTCTCGTGATGGCAAGCACATTGACTTCATTCCTAGACGACTTCTTAGTCAACGTCTTCTATCCGCAACTGGAAGAAACACTGGTCGAGCTATGTAACAGAAGCATCAACAACGCTGACGCCTTTCAGCCAGACCCAGACTGGCAGTCACACAGCAAACGACCCGTCTTCAAGGGCACGATCAAATTCTACGAAGTCATGGAGGTGGTGTGCTCGATGCTGGATAGCCTGCCACACGAGCAAAGCTTCAGCCAGCTGGTAGTCGCTCAATTGCGAGCCTACTACGACAAATGCTTCAGCTGGTCCAAAAGCCTCCTGCAACGCGCCACAACGCAGCAAGACGGCCAAGTCGGCATCAAAATGCGCCTCGCCGCGGACCTAGCCACTACAGGCGACGTCAGCGACTGCGCTGTGGAACTGCTAAAACTCAGCACCACAAACGACTCAACCGCCACCCAAGAATCCCTCATCCTCGCCGAAAAAGAATCCGCCCTCCTCATCAACCACGCCAAAACCCGCCGCATTTCTGAAGCGGACCTCATCTCCGACCGCAAATCCCTCGCCGCCCTCTGCACCCTCCACGTCAGCATGAAATGGCTCGCAGCCAAATGCTCCACCCTCCGCTACATCAGCCCCAAAGCCGTCGACATCCACAGCGACGCCTCCCCTCGCCCGGACGCCCCCAAAGAACGCCGCTGGACCTCCTCCTCCGCGCACGCTAATGCTCTTGAATCCGCGCCGCAGACTCCTTACCTCCCTCTCGACGAGCAGACGGCGCAAGAATTCGACGCCGTCGTTGGCTCCTTCACTGAAGTCTCCACCCTCGTCCTCCGCACCCTCCACATCGATCTGCGCCTCCACCTCCTAAGAGGCATTTACGCCGCACTAGACAAGTCATACAAACTGCGTCAACCGTTCACGGACCCGGACGCGCAGATCCTAGACCTCAGCAACGACCTCGCGAGTTATGACGCCGAAATCGCAACCCACCTCCTCCCCAATCAATACACCTACCTATCCCTCAACCTCCACATCCTAGCTAACAACGCCTTCATCTCTCTCGTCAGTCTAGTGCGGGAAATGGACGACTACGGTAACGAGCGTATGCAGCGGAACGTCCTCGTTTTACAACAGCGACTGAAGAGTATGGAGCCGTTGAGATCTTCTCCGGGGGAAAGAGGGAGGAGCAAGGATCTGGTGAGTTTGGCTAAGGCGGGCAGGTTCTGGCAGATGGGTGAGGCGGGGTGTGCGGTTATTGTTCGGGAGGGGCCGGGGGAGGGGTATGAGGGGAGGGAGTTGAAGTATTTGGTTAGGCTTTGTTGGACGCCGGAGAGGGATGCGAGGGATGGGGGGGTGGAGGAGTGGGTCGGGAGGCTGGGGTAGGTGGGGGAATGGGTAGGTGGGTAGGTGAGGGGTGGTGAGAAAGAGGATTATACTGGATTGATGGTTTAAAAAGACCGAGAGGCTCCGTGTCTTTCGCAGGTCGAGTTTGGCGAGGTGAGAGTGAAGTCAAGGCTGTCTGTGTATTGATCTATTTGGCATATGATGGATGAATTACTGACTGACTGACTAACCGAATGACTGATATAACCGCTCAATTTCGCATAATCAAAAGGTCATCTTCTCTCCGCAGCAAAATCACCGGCATGCACCCTCTCCAGTCTCTCGCTACTGCCTACCAGCCCATATCGTCGACCAGCCAACCAGGAGGAAGGAAGGGACGTGCTCTCAGCGTCTTTTGAATCGAGTCCATGGCGCCGCCGCTACTTTGAAGATGGTGGGTCGTGCTCCTCC
Source organism: Teratosphaeria zuluensis (assembly GCA_007113905.1). Classification (NCBI taxonomy): domain Eukaryota; kingdom Fungi; phylum Ascomycota; class Dothideomycetes; order Mycosphaerellales; family Teratosphaeriaceae; genus Teratosphaeria; species Teratosphaeria zuluensis. The sequence continues at coordinate 158,608 of VCMQ01000024.1, forward strand.
TCAGTGCTTGGAGGGGGAAGAGAGAGGGGGAGAGAGAAGGGGAGGAGATTGCTGCACATCCATCAATCATCGTTGCTGGAGATTCGGCGGCCGAAGAAGAAGAAGAGTAGGGAGGGAGGGGGCAAGACGGCCCGTTCTTGTCATTGAAGGTCGGGGAGGTTTTTTCTTGCATTTGAGCGAGGCAGGCTGTGAGCGGGGCCATCAACGACTTTTCGTCTGCAACAGCCGCACATCTAAGTAGGTGGTAGCGCACGAGTGTACGAAATGAGGAATCGTGTTTTGACTCCGATTTTTTGGGAATGCTCGTCGGCTTCCTAGTTTCCATGTAGTGTGGTTCTGGTTGCGTGGCGAGCGGTTGTTGGTTTTGGGGAGTGGGTTTCAGAGAGGCGATATGTTGCGTTGCCTTTTAGCAGCATGAAAGTGCAGGAGATGGAGTCGTATTTCACCGATCGGGTTTGGAGGCCGCAGCTGACGGTGTGAAGCGGCAGAGGTGTTGGTGAAGGGGGTTTAGGGGGGTAATTGGCGGATGGAGAGGGGGATGGAGGGGGGATTGAGGGGGGAGAGAGAGTCAGGGGAGTGGTTGTTTTAGTCATTCGATCGATCGAGTGGTTGATTGCGGGTGGTAGATGATGGATTGAGGTCGGAGAGAGATTTAGAGGAGTGATTGTGTTAGTCAATAGCCCAGTTTGATTGGTCGAATGGCTGATGCGATTGCTAGATGATGGAGGGCTTCACTCGGGTCTTTTGTACACGCTGGTTAGCTATGGCGGGATGTCGGCGACCTGGTCGGGTCGATCTTGTTGAGCAGTGGGTAACGTCACGGAAGTCATGGCATCGGTGGGTATGCCATGGATGGCGATCTGTCAGTCATTTTCTTGGCTGCTACAAATCGCCAAGTCAAAGGAGCACGACCGATCGATTGTCTTATGCGCCAGCTATTGAGTCAATCGGAGCTTGACGGGCTGCTAAGCTGACTCGGTGAGCATATGGTGGCTTTGCGATGCGCACCTTCCTAATGCATCACCACTGCTAATTCGCACAGTCACACTACTGCAACAAAACGCAAACCCTTCACCAAAAAGGAGATCAACGATAGAAAGCCGACCCAGCAAAAAGAGACAATTCGAATCACCGAACGCTCCTTTTATATCTTGAAGATCGCCGTCGGCATCATCGAGGTTGTGATCACCCGCCACGTACTGCGCCCTTGTTTTCATTCAGGACTCGGCCTCAGCCTCATTATTATCCCGCCAGCGTAGACCTGACCATGCTCTATTTGCGTAGCGCCAATTGGCGTACGAGCGATGCGGTACTGACTCTTGATCACACAAACAGTCTAGTCTAGACTCGCCCTGTGAGGTGGTTAGTGAGTGGGTTCGAATGGGGGGGAGGAAGGAGGGGTTGTTAACCACTAGCACATTGGTGGGGCGATTAAGGTCTATTTCGCTTCTGTTTGGTTGGAGGGTTGGAGAGGGGTTAAGGGTTACATTTGGGGGTTTGAAGGGTGGAGGGTTGGGGGCGGCATGGGTTGTGTGAAAGGAACGTTGCATTTCGGGGATTCTTTGGGCGGTGCTTGGTCTTGGTGATGGTAGAGATATTTGAAGGTTGGTATCTTGAGTCGCATGTGGTTAACTGAAGCAAAAGCGGTCTGCATGTGTGCCTTCGCGGCGCCGTCCACGCTGACACAAGGTTTCCACTGGCACTTCCTTTAACCAACAGCAGGATCAAACAACAAGGACAACGACAAAGGACATCAGTAGAGCAGTCACCACTCGCGACTCGATCAATGTGCACACATACTACACTTTCAGGCAACGGAGCTCATCACGTATCATCAGGTACCATCACTCTGCGCAACGACAGACAGTATGGACGGGTCAATCGCTTCGAACGTCCCACCTTTCTGAGACACATACTGGCCGATTATGCATCGGCCTTTTAGCAGCCACCATTAGCTACACCGGCGAGAAGAACGAGAAGCTCCCTTACCACAAAGGCGACTTTGAGCAGACTTACAAGATCAACCGGCCTTCGACCGTCAATTTCTTGCTCATCTGCCTCCCACCTGATCGCGGTCGAGACGTATGGCATCTTCGATAACATGCGCTGGCTTATGCTAGCATGCACGAGGATATCACGAGATGGACGAGGATTCGGTCTCCACCTTGTCTCTCGTCGGCTGTCTACGGCCTTGCGCACTTCTTGCCGCGGTCGGTGGCTTCTTCGTCGCTCGCACGATATTGGTCCTGGCGTACAGGAGGGAGGAAACTGGGCTGTAGTACTCAAGTGGGACATCAATCAGCGAAACGTACACAGATGACGCTTACGCTATTCTGTCTGCAATCTTCTCCATCTCTCGTGCTGCCCTGACTGCCCGCAGCTTACACTCTTTCTGGAATGCCGAGACCTCGCCATCATTCTCATCAATACCATAGCTCTCGAAGCCCTTCTTCCAGTGCTTCCAGTCAAGAAGAGAGATTTCTCGTGCACCATACACACACGGCTTCTGCGAAATCTGATCATAGCATTGTACACCATACTCATGGATCCACTCTGCAGCTGAAAGGACATGAGCGTCCTTCGGCTTTGGTTCAGTAGCGACTATTTCCTCGTTGTGTAGACCGAGGGGGTTCAACGAATCTGTAGGCGTTGGAGGTACGCCAAAAGCTTCGTCCATAGTCCAGATCATACGCTGGACCCCGTCTCTGAGCAGCCCAGCTGAGAAGAGCGCAGCTTGGAAAGACTGGAAGTTGACATATCTCTGCGCACCTTCAAATTCGAGGGCTAGGATAGCGAGTCAGTGGGTCGATTTGCCTGACAACTGGTTGCACTTACTGTTGATCCAGTCTCGTAGCGTCTCTGCTAGGGTTTGATATCTATAATCCGGATTGGTCCCGACTCTCTGCAAATGTACATCAACTCCGTCGTTGTGTGCACCGCAAAACGAAACGTACTTCGCTTCCAGCCTGTGTGGAAAGTCTTGGTGAGACCATCACCTTTTCAATGATGGACACTAGGTCATGTGTCTGTCTCGAGCCATAGGGTATCTGCTCGGCGGCTTCGTAGCATGCCATCAAGAATCTACCCACTTCCTGTGAGTACAGCTGACTTTGCGGCATGAGGATTGCAATCTTCTCTGCTGCGATCGATAATGGTGTCGTCTTGTCGCCCTTTCCGATCAAGGCACTTCTTAGTACATCCATAACCTGGTCTTCGAGAGGGTCATCTCCTGGGTCAGCGAGCACGAGGTCGAATTGAGCTTTGCATTCTGCGGCCATTACGATACGCTGCGCGCGTCTGAATGAACGATGAACGTCTCTACTTTGAGCCAACAAAAGGTCAACCCTTCGTTGACGAGAGAAGAGGGTAAAGCGTGAGAGACGCGTCATCATGGCTTTTACCTGACAGCAGTGTCGAAGACAAGAATAGCACACCGTTAGCCGCCGTCCGGTCGAGCTGTGTCGCTGCAGAATAGCTTGGCATTCACATGGTCGTTCAAAACAAGCGTAAGTGCTGTGCCTCAGAAGTAAGCGCGAGGTGCTTTGCAGGACGAACCTGATTGGCTGCAAAAGACCCCCTTGCAGCAGCATTGAGAGTCAAAAGAGTCACTGAAAGCTGCATCCTAAGCATCGTATACTGTCAAGTTCTACTTACGCAGATTCTTCGATTTTGTTCATCGCCTTTACTGCCCGAGCACTGACCTCTCTGCCCTCTTCGAAGACGGCGAATTTGCATTGGTCATTGTCTCCGATAGCCCAGAGTCCGAAGCCCTTCTTCCAATGTCTCCATTCATCAAGCGTGACACGACGAGCACCTGATGCTGCTTGCGATTGCCGTATGTGGCGGTAAAGCTGTCTGCCGTATTCCTGAATCCACACAGCAGCAGCAACGACGTTAGCCTCTTGCGTGGTCTTGTCGGCAACCGTTTTGTTTTGGTTGCTTGAAAGGTAGGCAGGATTTTCCGCCGCCCCGAAAGCCTGCTTCAGGATCCAGACTGCATCGACGACGCCGTCCTTTAGAATTCCGAAGGAAGAGACGGCTGCCTCGAGGAATTGGAAATTGACGTAGTTCCTTGGTTCTTCAGCGATATTGCCGGTGAGGCCTAAGCTAGCGCATAAGTACAGGCACAGCAAATTCGGAGTCAACGCCTTGATTTGTTACTTACCATGATACCAATCTCTCATGGTCTCACCCAGCTTCTGAAAAGTGTAATCTGGATGCGTCTGTATGTTCTGCTAACAGATGTCAGCACAGTCCATGTCATTACTTCATCCTCAGTGGCTCACCTTGACTTTTGTCGACTTCGGGAACCTGGCCGAATTCATCACCTGTTCGATGATCGAAACAAGCTTATATATCTCCTGCGAGCCATAGGGGATCTGCTCAGCGACTTCATAGCAGGTCTCGCAAAAACTGCCTACAGCCTCTGAGTACGGCTTGCCCTGTGGCAACAGCAATGCTATTCTCTCGGCGGCAGTCTCTGTTGAAGTCTGCTTTTCACCGTTACTGGCGAGGTTGCTTTTCAAGATGTCGAGGATCTGGTCACAAAGTGGATCTTCTCCAGGCTCTGCGAGCTGTAATTGAAGCACTTTCCCGTCGGCGGGAGTCATCATGTGACATGCGAACGGAATTTCCAAAGGCAGTAGCAGATATTGTCAGGGTTCTTGTATTGTCTTATGAAGAAAGTTAACAAGCTGTTGTTTGTGAGGGTGCACCACTATATCACGAAGGACACCATAAAGCTGATGATCATCACCGCTGCTAAACACGGCCACGCACCACTCTATATCTTGATTCTTAGACCATGGAGCCTTTTCAACCTTTACTGCGGTGATGTGCTGTGCCGCGTTTGGGGAAAGCAGAACCTGGAAGCAAGCGCTAGGTGCACAGCCCACTCGCCGTGTGATTGGTCAAGTGAGACCCGCTTGCGCATATAAAGTGCTATCAACCACTTGTATGTTGATCTTGACACGAGCATCGGAAGACGCGCGCTTAATGCTAATAATAATGATCCCTAGGCTCGAGGCTAGCACAATGTCAAGCTTCAGATCCAGTTGCTCCATCGGCGACCTCATTCTTGACCTCAGGCAAGCGCTACTGGTTACAGATGGTCTGTGTCCAAGAGGCACGGGTGTCATCCATTGCTAGCGGAGGATGCTGGCTCTGGCACCACGAAGATTAAAGCCATGAGGGTCTCCCAAACCGAGCATGAAGTAGATGCCAACATCGCCTGTAACATTTCCTCAGTATCTGAATCGCTGCCCTTCTTGCTCGTTTTGTTCTTCTTTTCGTTCATCGCGATCGACTTGCTGGACAGGTCGGGGCTCGAAGTGTGATTCGTGATGTGCTTTGGCTCGAAGAAGAAGTTGCAGGAGAAGTATCATCCCGAGCCACCTGTGGTGAGCCAGACATCACTCTTCGCAACGACGCCAAGACTGAAGACTGACTGAGCACAAGGCCTACCGGATCGGCCGAGATGGTGATGACCCATCGAAGTTTACCTATCGTAGGTACTCAAGCATAAAGCGCCATAACGACATTGCTCCTACGCCGGTTCCACGACCCAATGGGAAACATCGCTTTCCCAAAGTACACAAAAACGTAGAAGGCTTCTACAGCGTGCCAAAGGGCGGCATCTTTGAGTATCCCAGTATGCCATGGAAGTATGCCGAGCAGAATGCTGCCGGCAAGGTCAAAAACATCCAAAAGGACGGAAGCTGGGTCCAGAACGATTGGATCAGCCCGGGTTACACGCGGACCATTACGGATCAGGGCAAGCAGATCCAAGGTGTAAGCTTTCATCCTACAGGGCATCCGGGCAGACATATCAGGGCGGCGGAGATCTACAAGTCGGGCAGTGTCTATGAGTACCAGGAATCCGGGATGGGCGCACGTCAGAAAGTCCAACACAAGGTCCCTAGGAAGGTTCGCAAATGATTCGTCGTTTAAAATCGCAAGTGTTCAAGCGTCGTGCTCCTGGAGAGCCAGTGTAAGAATTTACATCTGTTACGCCACACCTTCTCAACGCGCTCCATCTCGACAAACGCCCTCCAGGCCCATCCCTGACATCTTTCGCTCCATATAAGTCCATCGATTCCAGCCTCATGTGCGCAGGCTATCTCCCGGAAACGATCCGTGACTTCTTGCCATCGCCCACGCGGATTCTTCCCAAGCCAAGTCGCATCCTCTCCCTTATTTCTAATCTCATGGTAGAGTCGCCAACCACATTTCTCAATCCAGATGGCAGAAGCAACCACATAGGCTTCCATGCACATCTGCTCGGCCTCTGTTGTCGGCAACAGCTTTTCATTACCGCTCGTGATGCTCGCTGCCGTGGACTTAGACCACACTCCGATGATGCCATCGAACCATCGTCCCAAACGGGCGCGAAAGCCGTCGTCGATCTCTTTTGCTGGAGGAAAGGCTTCGCGAAGCGTCCAGGCTATCAGTGTGTGGCAGTTCATTATGCCTGCGTCGAAAAAGCATGCGGAGAAGTATTGATAGTTAAGATACTTTTCGCCGTCCTCTTCAGGGCTCTTTCCTTCACGCATTACTTTAGCAGCTCCTCGTACACGAATCGCTTACATGACTCACCAGTCCACCGGTCGTACATCTCCTCTTTCACCTTCTGGTACCTCCACGGTGCATGATCAATGCCATTGGGACAACGCCTTGAGAACCTTTCCGACTGCAGCACCATCTCGATCAGCTTGACTAGCCTCTCATGAAGCATGGCGTGTGAGTTGTAAGGAATTTGTTCGGCGACCTGGCAGCATGTGGACGTGAAGGCCGCCACGTAAACATTGTAGGTCCCGCTCGCCGGCAATATGGCTGCAATCTGTTTCGCGGCAATCGCCATGCTCAAAGCAATCTTCTCATCGTCCATGCCAATGGACAGAATGTTGTTGTCTTGTAGAACAGCGAAATAGCGATCGTCATGAGGATCTGCGAAGTCTTCGAGTTCGAACGTGAGGTCCATGATGATGATTTGCAGCGATTTCGTTGTGGTGTGTTTGTCTCAGTCGAACAAGCGAAGTATGAGCGTTATATGGGCGCATCGTTTGCGAGTACTTGAATGATAGGCGAGTCATCACTGGCCGCTCAGCATTGCGCCCATACCTGCCTCAGGCATCCAGGCTGAGCATTCGGTGTCGCAAAGCGCTCACCTGTCGATAAGCGCCCATGATCGCAAAGTTTCGTCCAAGGCCTCGAATTCCTGTAGTACTGTTGGGCTTGCAAGACCGAGCGTCACAAGCCTCATTGACGCCGGCATATGCCAGTGGCAAAGGGGGCTGTGAGGAAGATAGCGGGTATTGTACAAAGTCTACATCTTTCCGTACTCACAATACGCTTGCATGGCGCCTAATTGACAAGCTTGCCATAGAAAGGTATGCCCAGCTGTGTCAGCAACAATCTCGCATCGCTGTCAGTCTTTGCCGTCGTCTTGACGAAGACGTGAAAACCAGGAATCATCTTCGGCGGGTACCTGCAAAGCACGTCAGCACATTTCACTCGACCTCACGAGCTCCAAAGCAGAACTCACGCATCGTAATTGACCTCCACCTCGGGAAACAAGGCTGCCTCCTCACTCGTAAACCCAAAGGCCAACGTCCCACTCTCATCTCCAGTACTGCCCTTCACTCCCCTCCAATCCTTGATCTTCGGCATGACCACATCCACACACTTCCCCAAGAAATCCCACATGCCCTCTCCTCTCAACTCACACGTTGCGCTCAAATACTGTCCAGCCCTTATTCCAAACCCAGCCACGCTCTTCTTCGCCGCATGCGTCGTTGCCCTCACACCGGTGACAGCCTGCAACACCATACCCGCCACGTGCAAGTGCGCACTATCGTCCATCGCGTCCTTCACCATTGTGTGCACTACGATCTTCTCTATGGTAGGTATGTTTCGGAATGTAATTGGTTTTCTCAGCGGGCGCAGGACATCGCCGCCACGGGGCCCGCGAAGAGGTCGGTTTTTGTAATAAGGGCTCTCGCCGACCCAGGGACGCAACCGGTCGCCTTTCTGGTGTGGGACATGGCCGGGCGGGAAGTGGGTGTAGGCCAGGGTCATAAAGTCAGAGGCGAAGGTCGAGTCGTAGGTTTGTTCTACTCGCGGCAGGGAGAAAGGTCCTGGGACAAACTCCCGCGAGCCTGGATCAGACGGAGGAAGCGGTTGGTGAGGGTGGAGGGGACCGCGGTAGTATCGGGGCGAGCGGTATTGGTATCTATTATGCTATCAGCATCTTCTTGGGTGCCATCGCAATTGATGATAACCATACCTGCTAGGCGGAAGACGCCTCTGCCTCTTCCTCGCCATGCCCGCCGGATCAAATGACTTTGATTTGGCATTCTCGATTGCGCCGTCATTGAGAAAGTCAGACTGCTCCAGCTCGTTGGTCTCCTGCTCTGCGACTTTGGTTACTTCCGTGGCGTAGCCTCGACATTGTAACTTCGCAACCTGATACAATGGCCCCTTCGAGGCCTGGAAGCGCCTCAAGAACGCCTGCGTGACTTCTTGTAATGCCATGATGTGGGTGTCAGTGTGGATGGATGTCGCGTTGATGCTTCATCAAATCTGGAGTCGCGCATGCGCTCGCATGAGTCATGCATGTCATAGGGTTTGAGAGCACAATGTGCAATGCAAGGGAATCATCACAAGATGGCCTTCTGGCCCAGACGCATCATCACATCGGGTTCCGACTCGCATTGTTCAAGGCAAAAATGATCATGGCCAAGCTATACATCAAGCACCAATCATCATTATCATTCATTGCGCCACCTACCAGGGTCGCGCCATAGCTATGCATAATTCACTGCCGTCGCGAACGCCTCGCTATGCTCAAAACAGAATCTCTATCCTACCATGCCACCTCATTTCTTCTTCCTCAGAGTTTGCCCTTCGCCCTTGAATTGGTTCTTCTGCTCTGCTTCAGCCTCCGCCTGAGCCTCCTTGTTTTTCAACGGCTTGATCTCATAGCCAAAGAAAAGCTTGCCTGGCGGTAGCCGCAGTGGCTGCGGTCCATTGCGATTCCTTATCGTCTTTGGCAGCGCGCCTGCGGGTATGCTCACACCTTGGGCTCCCTGGATGGGTGTCGAAGTTCCCGGGGTTGACGCTGGTGTAGAGGCGACCGTCGAGTTCTTGCCTTTCTTTGGCACCAGCCTGTTGCCTATACCAGAGAACACTGCAGAGGCCTTCGCATGACCGACTGCAGCGGTATCTGATGATGGTGCAATCGCAGAGTAATTGATCGCCTGTGCCATCGTGCCTTGACTGTGTATGTGCCCGCCCTTCCCAGCCATCGCGCTGCCTACGCTTCTTGGCGTGCTTGTTCCGCTTGTCTTCTTCGGCTCTTCATAGCCCACCGGTGGCGCAAAGTCAACCTCGAGATCCGTCTCCTGCACACTGATCGCCTTCTTTTCGCCTTCTGGCTTGACCTCCAACACCGCTACCTCGTAAATCGTGTCGTTGTATGAGAAAGTGAACACGTCGCCCAGCGTCAAACAGGAAAAGTTCCGGAAGGCGGTCTCAAGCACAGCTTTTGGATCCGAGATGTCGAGGAAGTTGGTATTCTGCGCTTGGAGCTTGATGAAGGAGCCAGGTGGAAGATCCGTCGATCGCATCTGCAGTAGATCGCCGGGCTCTAGCAGTAGAGTCTGCATAAGCCAGAACGGGAGGTAGCACCTGCCTTCCTCTGCAGTGAACTCCAAGACACCAGCGTGCGAGCTCTTGCCTTTGGCGCCGTTTATGACCTCGAATAGCATAGGATATGTGATATGTAATTGCGTGAGCTTGTCGAGCGCAGACGCTGGCATAAACATCTTGCCGCCATGGTTCGCTGTTTCTCGTTCTGGACCAGGCATCATGGCAATTGGGTAGCATCGGTAATACTCGTCGAATCGTCGCGGTCGACCGCCACGCGCCATCATCGCACGGGCATACATGCCGGCGTCATCGTCGCCGTAGCCAAAGCCGTACGACATATTCGCGGTCTGTAGGTGGTGGTGAGTTGGGTTGATGTTTGCTCTGAATGGTCCAGGCAAGTCGAAGCCCGACATGTGAGAGCTGTTACGTCAGCAGAATACCTTATCGATTATGCAAAAGTGCCTTGATGATTTTCAGGCATTCCAGCCTTCACTCATCCTCTTCCCATCTTTGCCGCTGCTCCTCTGTCATACATCGGGTTTGGCTGGAAGGTGATACACGTTGGCTTGACACATTTAGCTCACTGGTTATCGAGTACGATAGACTCTCAAGCAAGGGTGTGAAAACAGGCTAGATCTGGGAAATCGCCGGCCTACCTGCACATTTGATCCACGCATAAGAATGACAGCAGCGGCAGTAACATGTATCCGGTAGCGACGTCGCACGAGCTTTTCAATGACAAGTCGATCTGAGCTCAGCTGCACTAATAACCTCCGAGGCGCAGGGGCATGCACATGAGGTGCCACATGTGTTCCATCTGCCATCTGACACTGCAGCATGTCGTGTGGCATTAATTAGACCACGCGCCTGAGTAAACAATGTCTTTGATAAACAGACGTCCGAAGGCTAATATCCACATGTAGGCTACCGCCAGCATAGTAGGTCAACCAAGCCTATCTCTAGCAAATGGTTTCAGCCAAGCGGTCGATCCATGGGTTGTGAGATGAGAGCTGTCGCACTCGACGACCATGTAGGCAGCCCTCGTGCAGGTTGACCAGTAACAGCGGTACAGCGTGCTCGCGCTATACACGTTGAGAGCTTTGTAGGCTACTCTTACAGGCTGCTTGCTGACCTGCATTGTTGCGGGGCCTGGCTCGTCCTCGGTGCACATTATTGCTCAATGCAGCATGTGAGGGATTGGTTACTGGCGCAACGATATGGAGAGGCACCTTGCAGCATTACCACCATGCTCGATGATTACGCTTCCATCAGGAAGAGCGGCAAACGCTGTTCACACGAGGCCTGTTCATTGAGTACAAATAGGCCCAAGGTTCCTGGTTCCTTTTGATCTCATTCTCATCGTCAACTCCAGCGCACCATCACCAATATCGTTCCAGTCACTCGTTGGTCCAACACACAGAACACGTCCAGCGAGATGGGTCAATCAACGTTCACTACTTTCGCAGCCCTCGCAGTTGGCGCTCTTGCTCTTCCGTACGCTTGCGCGATCCGACGTCTTTGAGACATCTGCTAATATAAAGTATGCAGGTACACCAACACCCCTACCTCTAACGACACCGTCTGCATGACCGATGATCAAGCCTACACAGTCGCTTCCAATTTTGGCTCTCTCATCAGTGCTTACTCCAATGCCTCTGCGAGTGCGTACCTGACCACCAATTACACCGACTATACCGACTCAGTGACCGAACTTCTCAACGCCGGATGCAACGGCCCTTACGTGCTCGGTGAGGCGACCTTCGCAGGTCTGGCTGCCTTTGAGGCCGGCCAAGGATCTCAGCCGAATATCACTTTCGAGATCCTCAATGTTTGGTATGCCCTGCCCTCTCTCAAGCCTTCAGGCTACCTCATACTAATGCCTTGGATCAGGCACAACTGCGACACAGTCACACTCCGCTGGAAAGGCCCAATGCCAAACCCTGACACCTCATCTGCACCGGCGATCCAAGAAGCCGTCCGCGGTATCATCGTCCTTGAGACAACGTTCGCAGGCTCAGATGCTCCTGAGCCATTCTTGATCAACACTTCTTACTCGGAGTTCAATTCTGGTGCGTGGTTGGTCGACCTGGGCGTCTTCGTGCCGCAGAACTGCTCGAGCCCACTCAAGAGGGATCTGGTTCGGAGAAACTTGCCTGTCATGATGCGCAAGCATTAAAGAAGTCTTCTTAGTATGCCTGTGAAACTTTTCATAACGCCATTTAGCGATTGGGAAAACGGGAAATTGTATTGTAGATACTGAACATAGAATTTGTGCACAGGCATGTATTCCAAATATATACTTACGATTTGCAAATGTGATTCATCAAGGCGATTGGCTCATGATGGATGCTCTTCACTGGCTGCATTGTCTGAACGGCTGCGTTCGACCGACCGTTTGAGGTGATCACAACGAGTGGCTATCGATGGGACATACACTGAACAATAAATCTGGTCTCACCCGTACGTCAACGATCACTTCCGGTGACCGCATGTGCTGATAATACATTGCTTGCGTACTACTTGGATATTGAACAGCCGGCAAAATTCGGCGATATATCGGGGCTTGTTTTCTGCACTTTCTCTCTGAGAAGGCGCGTTTGCTTTGTTCTTGCCATGTTTGACATGTGGATCGGGCACGCTTGCCGGGTGCCTGCTTGATCATGACGCGACGCCGAACGAAGCTGGTGCATGTGCTTGAATTTTCGCAGGTTCTCCGTCAACACTGACAACCCATCCAGCCAATTCAATTAACAACTCTTCAACTTAAAGCGGTCGTCTGAAGCCCAGGCGAAAGCCAACGATGGCCGAACCGGGTCGATCTAACGACAGTGTCAAGCGCACAGGTGTCCGTGCTGGAATGCCAAATGGCGTCAAGAAGGTTGCATCTATCAAGAAGACTGGCTTAGCAAACGGCAATCAGAAGACCACCAACAAAGGCATCAAAGCTGGACGCCCTCCCTTGGCCAAGAAACCGCTCGCTCAAGTATCAAAGAAGGTCACGCATACCAAGATCCGTCAGTTCCATCAGAGCCAAAAGGAGCTTGCGAAAGCCGAAGCCAAAGGCGACGAGGTCAAAGCAGAAGAGCTTAGGAAGCGTCTCGAGGACCTCGGCGGACTGCAAGCCTATCAGCAAGCCAGCATCCTAGGACAGTCTCAAGACCGCGGTGGCGACTCCTCGATTGTGCTTATGGAATGGCTCAAACCTAATGCAGCAGTCATGAAGGACCAGGAGCCGAAGCTGAGACTACTGGAGGTCGGAGCGTTGTCGACTAAGAATGCTTGCTCGAAGTCTGGACTGTTTCAGATCGAACGCATCGATCTCTACTCTCAGGCCGACGGCATCGTTCAGCAGGACTTTATGGAACGTCCACTCCCGACCCACGACCACGAGCAATTCGATATCATTTCGCTCTCGCTTGTGCTCAACTTCGTGCCGGACGCCGAAGGCCGTGGCGAGATGCTGAGACGTACAACGCAATTCCTTGACAAGCGCGCGCCACGAGAGATGCCAGACACACTCCAGAACACTTATCCAGCGCTCTTCTTGGTCCTGCCAGCGCCGTGCATCTCGAACTCACGTTACATGGACGAGGAGAGGCTGATTCTCATCATGGCGAGCCTTGGCTACGTACAGCTACAGCGCAAACAGAGTGCGAAGCTAGTCTACTATTTGTGGCAGTTGAGGGATCCGCCAGTGCCGGAGGAGCAGAAGTTCACCAAGACTCAGGTCAACCCAGGAGGCGGCCGTAACAACTTCAGTGTTGTGCTCAACGGACAAGTGTGAAGGCAGACAAGTACGACTCAAACGAGATGACGATGTGAGTGCGGCATGGAGCTATACGCTACAATTGCATATCTGGAGGAAGGAGACGCGAAGGAATCAGACAAAAGGTAGCCAGCCCGATTGACCGACGCAGTAAGGAGAACTCAGTCGTTCAACTCCATTCGGCCGGGTTGCTCTCTTGATAGGCCCAGTATCAATATGCTAGGTAAAGGTCGGGATGCATGACTAGCGATCGAGATACACCGGGCAACAAATGAAAGCTCTATAATCCGGATCCTGGAGGAGGATGAAGCATTAGAGATATGTTCTCCACTGGTGTATTAGTATGATAGACGACGACCATGGAAGCGCATACATCATGTTGTCCATGCATACCACAAAGACTAAGTTGAGCAATGTATGATCAGTCAATTGTTGAAGCCTCTTGACCTTCTGCCCGTGGTACTTGAATACAGCTGTTTGAAGCAAGCAGCAGCATTCCCATGTATGACAATTGCCAGAAGTTGCTGTAAGCATGTGAAAATATTGGCAGGAGCGAAGCCAAAAGCGTGGCGCTTGGTGCACGGACCATACTCGGCGTTTGATGCACTTTTCGCCGAAGCTTGGCGCCCTAGCGCCCACATCTCGAAAGCTGGAAGTGTAAGACTTTCCACGACATTGCCGTCGACGTCGACTCTCGCACACACCCACCATCTCCCACTCTTTCCGCTACTAACCCGCCAACATGGCTGTAGGAAAGAACAAGAGATTGTCAAAGGGCAAGAAGGGCCTGAAGAAGAGGACGGACCCGTTCGCCAGGAAGGACTGGTACAGCGTCAAGGCTCCGTCGACCTTCAACATCCGGGAGTACGTCTAGCCCAATTGCATACACCCGAGCGATCATGCGCACGAGAGATGCGAAAGAACGAGCGGCGCAGGACATGGACATCAGGAGTGAGGGCTAACGGATATTGCGCAGTGTCGGCAAGACGCTTGTCAACCGCACCACCGGTCTGAAGAACGCCAACGACGCCCTCAAGGGCCGCATCTTCGAGGTTTCCCTCGCCGACCTCCAGAAGGACGAGGACCACGCATTCCGCAAGGTCAAGCTGCGGGTGGACGAAGTGCAGGGCAAGAACTGCCTTACCAACTTCCACGGCCTCGACTTTACCTCCGACAAGCTGCGCTCGCTCGTCCGCAAGTGGCAGTCGCTCATTGAGGCCAACGTCGTCGTCAAGACCACCGATGACTACCTCCTCCGTCTCTTCTGCATTGCTTTCACCAAGAGGCGGCCGAACCAGATCAAGAAGACCACCTACGCGCGCAGCTCTCAGATCCGGGCGATCCGCAAGAAGATGACCGACATCATGCAGCGCGAGGCCCAGGCCTGCACACTCAGCCAGCTCACCACCAAGCTCATCCCGGAGGTGATTGGCCGTGAGATCGAGAAGAGCACACAGGGTATCTACCCTCTGCAGAACGTAAGTCTACACACAACAGATTCGAAAACTGCGAGCGCACTCTAATCCGCTTCTACAGGTCCACGTCCGCAAGGTCAAGCTCCTCAAGTCGCCAAAGTTCGACCTCGGCAACCTGTTGTCGCTGCACGGCGAGTCCTCGACCGACGACGCCGGCCACAAGGTGGAGGGCAACAAGGAGTTCAAGGAGCAGGTGCTGGAGAGCGTGTAGATGTGGAGACCTTCTGGTATTGCCAAGGGTTGGCAGGCAGTGGTAGACTACGAGGAGTACGGCGGCATGAAAACGGTATAGTGCTGTGCAGAGCCATGGCGTTGGCGCTGCATCTGAGATTAGCACAGACGGAGCGCATTTTCATGGGATGCTCCGGGGTTGCCATAGGTCTTCAAATCATGTTCTGAGCACCTTTTGGCAGCGTCCATCTCTCTCGGCATGCGTTGAGAAGAGTGTTGGCATCCCAACACGAGTTCGACATTGTGTCGCGTGCCGTACTGCCCTTGATAGCCATATATACACTGCTATGTTCCTGTCACGATGCATTTACGATAGACGTCCATGTGCAATTACCCTCAAACATCGTCTCAAAAATCCAATCCTATGTCTCATCAACATATGCTGCCCCACCATCGCGCCTCCAAACTTCCTGCTGCCAGAAAACAAGCCAGGAAATAAAACCGTCCCTTGAACAACGCCATTTTCCCCATCCCTCCCCCATTCATCGTGCAATTCAATTCCATCAGCGTCGGACCACCAAATCTAGCTGTCATTCAATTTTAGGACCACTACTGCGACCATGGCACCACCGAAAGAGCTCAATTTCATCACAGGCAACAAGAACAAACTCGCCGAAGTGCAGGCAATTCTCTCCTCTACGCCCGTGACGCTGCAGTCGCAGGCGATTGATTTGTTAGAGATTCAAGGCACGATTGAGGAGATTTCGAGGCATAAGGCGAGTACGGCGGCGGAGGTGGTGAGTGTGCATCAAGATTGTAGAAAGGTCACTTTAAGGGAATTGCGAAACTGATGAGATGGGTATTTTTAGGTTCAGGGACCGGTGTTGGTGGAAGATACGTGTTTGTGCTTTGATGCTTTTGATGAGCTGCCGGGGCCTTATGTGTATGTTCAATCTCTTTTTTCCTTTCATTTGATCGATGCTATGATACCTAGGGTTTACATGCGAACTGCTACATCTTCGTACACTTGTCACGCTTGCTGCCACTGACGCTGCCTTTCGATTGCAGGAAATGGTTTCTCAAAGCCCTTGGCGTCCAGCAGTTTCATAAGCTACTTGCTGGTTTTGAGGATAAGGGCGCGCAAGCTGTTTGCACCTTTGCATATTGCGAGGGTCCGGGCGCGGGGCCTGTCGTTTTCCAAGGGCGTACGAAGGTATGTGCTGGTCCTTCTCCCTTCTGCGCAATCGACCTTTGTTGACGTCCTGCAGGGCAAGATTGTGGAAGCAAGAGGTCCGACTGACTTTGGTGAGTTGTCCTATTCCAAGCATGGCAGGTGGGATGACTGCTGACTTCTGACGCTTACAGGGTGGGACGCCTGCTTTGAGTATGAAGGCCAGACGTACGCGGAGATGCCCAAGGCGGAAAAGAACAAGATCTCGCATCGGGGCAAGGCGTTGGCGAAGCTGGTGGAGTGGTTGAAGCAGGAAGCGTAGATGCTAGCGTCTCCTACCCATGCATGCTAGCATGAGATTCTCCGAACGCTCGACATCAGAACATGTGCATAGCGACCTCAACCATGCAAAAACATCGGGTCATCCTCATCCCTCTTCCCCTGCGCCTCCACCTCTCCACCCTCCTTCCCATGATCCTTCTTCCACTGCTTGACCCACGCCTCAATCCTCTCCACATTACTATCAATATCCTCCGTCTTCTCACTCTGCAGCTCAACAACCATCCCCTCATCATACGCCTCCCGCGCCTCATTCAATAACACCTCCATAATCTCACAGTCCATATTCTCCTCCAGTTTCTTCCCCGCATACCCCCGTCCCTTCAACCGATCATACAAAATCTCCGTCTTCGGACACCTGACCACACACACCAGATCTATGAGACTCGGCGGGAACAGGTCACATGCGTGCCAATCGATTATCTGCCCGCCTTCTTCGAGGTCGTTTTCGATTACATCTAGCAAGCGGTCTTCGTCTACAATCTTGACATTAGGGTCGTCGGGATCATCTGATTTCTCGCCAATGGAGTGTTTCTTGACGACGTCGTTGATGTCGAGGTGGTGCAGACCGGTGCGTTGAGCGAGCTCGGTGCAGTGGGTGGTTTTGCCGACGCCAGGGGTGCCGGTGATGATGATGTTGGGGTCGGTGCGGAGCATTTCGCGCGGCATAGTGGTGGTGAGGCGGCGGGTGGTGTGGCGGAGGTGTGGGAGTGGGCGGAATAAAGGTCGTAGTGGTAGGCGCATAGAAGTGGGATGGTATGTTTGGGGTGACGTCAAATTCTGCAGCGCGCTTCACTTTTGGGAGCTGGAGAAGCTTTGGGATACTTTATTCTGTCGCTTCTGCATATACTCCACTACGCTATCTCATTCTCACCTGATACTGTCTACGGGCGCAATGCTCTCCTCTCGCTCTCTGCTACGAGCCACACAAGTTCTGCGATATCCTACAGTAGCCCCCTCCATCTCTGCCCGCGCATTCTCCACGACCAAGCTTCCCAATGGCATCTCCCTCGCCTACGATCTCCACGAACCTCCCAAAGGCAAATCCTCTAGCAATGCTCCTCCAATCATCTTCATCCATGGCCTCTTTGGCTCGAAGAAGAACAACAGGAGCATGAGTAAGTACGCTCCCAAGCATTTCACCACTCAACCACCCAAATCCTTCCTCACACTCCACGTAGAGTCTTCGCCCGCGACCTGAACCGCCCCGTCTTCGCTCTGGACATGCGAAATCATGGCGACTCCTCTCACGACCCGCGACACGACTACACCGCCCTAGCCGAAGACACCGAGCTCTTCCTGCAAGAACACGGTCTTGAGAAAACAACTCTGATCGGGCACTCAATGGGCGCAAAGACCATTATGACTGTAGCCCTTCGTAACAAAGTCAAAATCTCCAATCTCATCCCTGTCGACAACGCTCCCGTCGACGCAGCCCTCAAATCCGACTTCGGCAAATACGTCCAAGGCATGCGCCAAATCGCCTCTGCAAACGTCACAAAGCAAAGCGAAGCCGACGCAATCCTATCCGAATACGAGCCCGCGCTGCCTATCCGACAATTTCTCCTCTCGAACTTGGCGAGGGATAAGGAAACGGGCGTGCAGACGTGGAGGATCCCGATCAAGTTTCTAGCGAACGCGTTGGATAATATGGCGGATTTCCCGTTCAAGGATCCGGAGGAGGCGCAGTGGAAGGGGAGGTGTTTGGTCGTGAGGGGCACGAGGAGTCATTACGTGAGTGACGAGACGTTGCCGATTCTGGGGAGGTTCTTTCCGAGGTTTGAGGTGAGGGATGTAGAGGCGGGACATTGGGTTATCAGTGAGAAGCCGGAGGAGTTCAGGAGAGGTGAGTTGAGGGTGAGAGGGGTGGGATTTTGTGAGATTGGGTTTGCTGACGTTTTTTTGTAGCGGTGGTCGACTTCTTGCAGGAGAAGGAGTGAAGTTTTGTCCACGCAAATCCTGGCTGCATGGGTTCTACGACGGGAGAATGCTTGGGCGAGGCATTGTATGATTGCATGAGCGCTGGCGTCCTGGTATAGCATAGAAGGCTTAGAAATGCGGGTAAGAATGGGACTTGTTCGCAATGTACATTGATCTCTACAGCAGCGTCGTTTCTGCAACATTCAACTCTGCTGGCAAGCGTGCTCTCAGCTTAACACGTCCATCCGAAAGGCTAAAGCATGATCTGGCCATTCGATTCCAACTCATCATCGCGACTTCCCTAGCTGCTGAGGTCTGACGATCAACTGCATCTTGCCTCTGAGCCAGCGGCATTAGGAGTACAGGGGTTCCTGACTGTACGGCACGGATTTGACTAGACATCAAACTGGTCAGGACTTGAGTTCGCAATTGAGGTCCTTCATCGTGGACCAGGCCATGATTGCACTTACAGCCGAGCACGGCAAACCCTGGTATGGGCCGCCCTCGCCCTCTCCTGGGATACAGTTTCCGGTGCCCCCGCCTACGTTGAAGCAGCTCTATTTTATGCAGGTAGTAGTCAGCTTGACTATCTGATGGACTAATGAAACTTCATGGCTTCGATATGTGCGAGGAGGTGACAACGTACCCAGCCCCAAGCAACGGAGGCGAAAAGCGTGATGAGCAAGGTGGTCTTCATGTTGTCTGATGTCGTGGACTCTTGGTCGGTATGGAGAGCGTTTGTTCATCACGGTCACAAGTGCAATTTATATATGCTGTATGTCGATGGGCAAGAGCAATTGCCAAGGCCGTTTCCGGAGCCTAGGCATGGGACACGAGCACCTTGAGGTATGGTCCTGCGAGCGGTCTCGCAAAAAGTCATACAGTGTGTCTTATTCCTATGTAGTAGCGCATGCGACGTTGTTCATCATAGGTTGTGGCGTGTCTTAAGTCGGCAAGACAACGGGACGCTGCTACTATGGCTGCAGATCAATATGCCTCCGCGGACTTCGCGGCTATAGCAATCTACGCATGATGACAGAATTGCACATCGCTAGTTGAGGCAGCCAAGGACATCGTGACGCAAGACTGCCATTCTGCGAGATCACAGGGCCTTGCCATCTTGGGCTCCAATTCTCAAAGCGTTGTTTGGTCTTTTCAATCGTATGAGCTTAGCGGTGTGCAGGGAGGATAGATCTAGCACATGACCAATCCTAGCCAGATGTCTGAGACTAGAGCGTTTCCCCGTAGTTGTCGAGAACCCACTTTTGGTACACTAAGTGAACAATGCCATGGCGCATGAATAATGGGTCGTACGCAAGCCAAGGCGTGGTATGGGATCGTATGATTTTCCAGCGGTTTCAGAGCCTCTGCGAGCCTGTCGTGGAGCGGCTTCGACGGCGCTGTTCTCATGGTTTTTGACTTCTTTACCCGTGTTCTGGAGCGAGGTCAATGAGAACGTAAGTGCTTGGCTTGCCTGCTTCTCGAAATGCTCGCAGAACGTCGCAACGCCCCGTTCTCCATGTCACGTTGGTAGTTTGCGAAACTCTGGTGTCATCTCAATGCACGACTTCGCTTGCTGAATACTTGAACATGACTGGGAGTTGAGGGCGGCAGGTAGTAGGACCAGCAAGTCAGGCTTAGTAATCAGTAGAAAGACCTGTTCGACAGAACCATCAGAACAATAATCACCTTCCTTCCACTTTCTCTGAAGTGCCAAGCGTTTCTGGAGAATCCTGTAGTGATCTGACATGTGGGCACCTGTGGGAACGGGATGCTGACGTTTGAGTAGCCGTGGTCAATGTCCTGCAGGAAAAGGCGTAAAGTAAGACTCATTCGTGCCGCTCGCGACTGAAGCAAAATGCTTGAGTAAACGAGGGATGGTGTAAGTGCATGAGCGCTGGCATTCTGGGCGAAAAGGTCTTAAGCAATGCGGGTGAAGGGGATAGAGACTGTACGTTGACGTTGTTGGCAGCATGTCAACCAGATTGTCTCACCATGCTGGCGAGCAGATTATCAGATTGACTCGAATGACGGCAGCGATTGATAACGATCCTAGCTCAGCCTTGCCGCCTGCTTGCGCGCATCTAATGGAGTATGATTAAAGAGCATGGAGAGCATGAGAAAATCGAGACTGTTATCACTTGCAAATCCGAGTGCCTTGTGCTCTTCGATCGTATTCGTGCATTTCCACTTGTCCACCCACCGAGACGACTGGTCTACAGCTTAGATATTATCGGTCGTCACCTAAGAAGCATGGCTCCCATTCCCAAACAAGCGTCACCGTGCAGCGTTCACCACAGTCACTGGCATCGCTAGAGAGGCCAAGCTCTGGCGTACCAGACACGACCACTACCACACATCGTCCATACAGATATTCCGCGAGACACCTGGTCAACATGATTCTTTGCCCTCCACGATCCATGAGCGTATAGAAACCTTCAAACTAATTGTGTGATTTCAGCCTGATATCCCATTTGCGACGCCAAACGACGCTTCTTCGTCTTCCGCGCGCATTGCTTGTGCCTGCTGTAGGAATGATCTGCTCATTGTACACGCCATACCGGATGAGCGCCCGAGGCAAGATTGGCAATGGTGCGTTTCGCAGGAGCCCTTTGCTTGCTCAGCAACTTCGGAAGAAGCGATTTGCTTCCCTGCGGCCCTTCACGGCACCAAGCTCAGCACAGATAGAGGAAGAGACCTTACCAGACTATAAGCATGAGGACTTCTATCCGGTCCGGATTGGCGAGCGACTTAACACACGTTACCATGTCATCGGCAAACTTGGCTACGGCGCGAATTCGACGGTGTGGTTATGCAGAGATCTGAAGTATGTGCAACCAAAGTGCAGTATCATTGTTCGCTCCTGCATACTGACGTGGTTTACTAGCACGACACAGCATGTTGCAGCAAAGGTATGTACTCGGACACCTCCTGGCGGAATAAAACGCGAGGAAACGCTGTACGAAAGATTGAAGAATGTCTCTACGAGACATCCTGGCGCAGCGAGCATTCGCCCAGCGCTGGACATGTTCGACCTCGTCGGCAAGACTGGAGACGTGCACGTATGTTTGATTCATCCACCGCTTCAATGTACCTTGTTTGCCTTCCAAAGATTAGGTCGGCGGCCAGCATCGCTACCGCTAGGGGTTGCAAAAGCAGCTATGAAGAATCTGCTCGAGGCGCTCGATTTCCTGCACACAGAGGCCAAGATAATACATTGCGGTATGATATTTCTGTCATCTGGTACAAGCAATGACTTATCGTCTGCCGCCAGATCTGAAGCTGTCAAATCTGATGTTACAAGTCGGGGACGAGAGCGTTCTTGAGAACTTTGAGGAAGCAGAGAAACGGCCACCAACCGCGTGCAAAATTGTTAGCGAGGACCGAGTTATTTATACCTCCCGAGCGCTCCGTCAGCCACGTGCACACGCCTATGGCCCTCCTCTACTGTGCGATTTCGGAGAAGCTCAGATAGGCCTCTCGCAGCCATGGGCAAACATTCAGCCAGATGTGTACAGAAGTCCGGAAATCCTCATGCAATTCGAGCGTTACAGCTGTGCAATCGATATATGGAATGCAGGCTGCGTAGTAGGTCATACATTCTCTTCTGGTCTTTTCTTGGACATGCAATGCTGATGGATACATTAGTTATGGGACATGCTAGAAGTAGATCATCTGTTCGATGGCCACGACCAGGACGATCAACACAACAATCGCCTTCATATGTCTGAGATTGTGAGCTTGCTCGGCGAACCGCCAGCAGACTTTCTGCGACAAAGCCCGCACACATGGCGCCTCTTTGACGAGTCTGGTAAGCCTTTGTTTATCTGAGCGGTCATGTTGACTTTTTGTTGACATCGAATGTAGGCAAATGGTGTGCTGAGCCAACGATCGTTCCTTCGTCGCTGACAAGCACGATGAAGCATTGTCCCGAGCATAGTAGGGCGCAAGTTGTGGACTTCTTGTCTGCAATGCTCCGCTGGCTGCCAGAAGAAAGAGCGACTGCGAGAGATTTGCTTCAGCATGCTTGGATGCAGGACATTTCATGAACAGCTCCTGCCCGATCACGTTCTGCAAGGCTTGCTGTCCGCCTCCCTGCCACGATCATGATGTTGAGACTAACGGCGACGGCCCTGTTGAGTCTGGCAATATTACTTGCGTACAACAAACTCGGCGACCGCCGCAAATCTAGAAGATTCGAAGGGCCGCGGCCATCGTGACAATCCACGCTCAAGTGGGTGCACTGTTCATGAAACAAGAGTGCAGCGACTGTTGCAGCTTCAATGCCTGCGAATCTGTCTATCAGCACTTTTGAGCTGGTCTACGGGAGTATTTCCCACAAATCCCATCTGCCACAGCACACGCCGAACCGCAACTCGCCACATGGACTACCGCAGCCAAGACGAAATCATTTAAAACAGCACCTTCACCATATCGGTTTTTCTTGCCCCGGCCTGCTGCTACGATCATGCCTGCCCTGACAACGGAGCCCCATAACCGTGAGCATACCCCACTCAAGCAGCTAACTCGAGCGGCTGCTACTGACGGACTTCTACTGGCGAGGGCCTCGGCGTGGGCAGAGGCCTCACGGGCCTCGATGGCGTTGAAGGCCTTGTGTGCGGCGTTGTAGATCTTGTCGACGTACTGGCGCTTCTCGTTGCAGCCCATGCCCGCAGCACCGCAGAAGGTGACCGCGCCGCCCTTGACGCGTGCCTCACGCTTCTCGTTGCAGCCCATGCCCGCCGCGCGCGCAGAGAGCGAGGCCGCCCTTCGTGCGTGGGTCGGCAATGGCCTCGGCGACCGCCTCGGCGGCACGCTTGGCGACGTAGCCGGCTTGGCCCTTGGTGGCGGAGAAACCGACACCGTTCTCGAAGACGGCGCGGGGGTAGTTGGAGCTGGAGTCGATGGCCGCAGCCTGGGCGGCGACTGTCAGCAGAGCGAAAGCTGCCGTGTTGAATCTCATGATGGGCGATGAGGTTTTGGTTTTATGTTTTGTTGTTTTGTTTGATCGATTGGGGTGAGAAGATAGAGCAAGTCTTGAGACTGCCTAGATTATGTTGTACACGGATTAAAGAGTGTATGTGGGTGGGTAGAGGTGGTCGATGCAAACGGTCGAGGGAGGTCAGAGCTATATGTGAGTCTGTTCTAGGTTGAAGACCCGATATGGGTGTCAATAGAGACATGGGATAAAGACTTGATTGATGAGATAGGTGTGGACGCATGATCACCAGTAAAAGATCCGGATAGATTGCGCGGGGCAGATGAACCCGACAATAAGCAGTCTCTTTGGTGAAGGCTTATTGAGGAAGAGACAACGGCGGAGAGCTTCCTAATAGTCAAAGACCTCGCGTGGCAATGGCGAGGTGCTCACGAAGTGGACGAGACTGATGGCCGTCAGAACGGGCTGGCTCCGTCAATGTCAGACATGCCACGGAGCCGCTGAGATTATCGTCCCGGCGAAGAGGAGACATCGAGCACATTTGACAGATGTATTCTGGACAACTCAAGCCTCCTGTGCCTAATGGTTCATATTTCGTCCGCGGCACTGTCTGTAGTTCGAGATCCTTGCGAGGTATTTGTGGCGTCCATTGTATAGCTGTCAGCCTCCTGTCCAGATGTGGAAGTTGCGAACAAGCCCTCTTCCGAATGTTGGTATCAATAGCCTTTGAGGCCTATGCACTCAAAGGAAATTGAGGAAGGTCTCTGCCACTGTGAGCTTGCCAAACAGAGAGGCACCAATGTCTTTTAAGCTCAAATCCTGGGTATAGGCATCGTATTCCTCAGCAACCTGGTCATTCCATGAAAGTCGCGGCACGCGTCTCTTAGAAGACGGCTGTAGCTACACCGCACACTGGTGGTGTGACATAAGGCTCAGAGGCTCATTCGTCCTAGTTATTTTTCATTTATTTCAGATACAAGCGCTGCGAAGCTGTGCATGATATTACTGTGTATGTGGAGATGGATAATGGTGAGAGTTGTAGGATGAAGTCGAGCCCTGCAGATGACATGTGAATGGGCCGGGTAAAGCTTTGACCAGGTTCCAGCGATGCCGCTCGAGCTTGCCGCTTCGGGACGTGCATGCTCGCGTGGCAGAGCAACTGCAAAGTTGAAGCTTTTGAGCGCTATCTATCTGTCTGTACCAATACACAAAACTACCTTCGACCATGTTTGCACGGAGCTCCCAGCGGGCTGCGGTATGCATTGATTATCTCACAGAATAACATGCCTCAACTGACCGTGCGACAGGCTCTGCTGCGAAGCGCGAACCAATGCGCTGCAAACCCTTCGATAGCTGCTCGCTGTACGCCCGCCCGACGCACCGCCTTGATCGATAAGCTGTAGCAAGACATACTGATGAAACGGGATAGCATACGCGACGGTGCAGACGGACATCTTCAAGCCCACCAAGTTCGGCGGCAAATACACCGTCACCTTGATCCCTGGTACGAGCCCCACGCGAAAAAAGCAAGCATATCAGGCACAGCAAGCTGATACAACATGATCCCAGGTGATGGTGTCGGCGCCGAGGTCTCCGAATCAGTCAAGACCATCTTCAAAGCCGACAACGTCCCCGTCGAGTGGGAACAGGTCGATGTCTCCGGTGTCGAGACTGGCGACAAGCACTCCGAGGAGCTCTTCCGCGAGTCCATCGCCTCGCTCAAGCGCAACAAGCTCGGCCTGAAGGGTATCCTGCACACACCTGTCGAGCGCAGCGGCCACCAGTCCTTCAACGTCGCCCTGCGCCAGGAACTCGACATCTACGCCTCCATCGTCCTGATCAAGAACATTCCCGGCTACGAGACCCGTCACAAGAACGTCGACCTCTGCATCATCCGTGAGAACACCGAGGGCGAGTACTCTGGCCTTGAGCACCAGTCCGTCAACGGCGTCGTCGAGTCCCTCAAGATCATCACCCGTGCCAAGTCCGAGCGCATCGCCAAGTTCGCATTTGCTTTCGCCCTGGCCAACAACCGCCGCAAGGTCACCTGCATCCACAAGGCCAACATCATGAAGCTTGCCGACGGCCTCTTCCGCAACACTGTCAAGAAGGTCGGCGAAGAATACCCCACAATCGAGACCAACGACATGATCGTCGACAACGCCTCTATGCAATGTGTCTCCCGCCCGCAACAGTTCGACGTCCTCGTCATGCCCAACCTCTACGGCTCCATCCTTTCCAACATCGGTGCCGGTCTCGTCGGCGGTCCCGGAATTGTGCCGGGCTGCAATATGGGCCGTGAAGTCGCAGTTTTCGAGCCGGGATGCAGACACGTCGGTCTCGATATTAAGGGACGAGACCAGGCTAACCCGACGGCATTGATTCTGTCAGGAAGCATGATGTTGAGGCATCTGGGCTTGGACGACCATGCGAACAGGATTAGCAAGGCGGTGTATGATGTGATTGCCGAGGGCAAGACGAGGACAAGAGATATGGGCGGTGATGCGACCACGCACCAGTTTACGAGGGCGATTTTGGACAAGATGGAGACTTTGTAGAGGATTTGATGGATCGAGATTGCACGAGGTAGGGTGGTGAGTGCATTTGTGCTGTCCGACAGTCTGCTAGCGTGTATACAACTTCGAGCATTTCCGACTGATTTGCGACATGATGCCATTCATTACACGATATGGGTCTCCAATTTCGACAGATGAAAGAGCATAGATGCACACGGATTGCTGAAGCTAAATTTGATTGCCTGACCCTCTTGACTAGTTAGTTCTACTAGAAAGCACCACCCCTTTCGCACGTCGCTCATTGACAATGCCCAGAGTCACACAGCAGCTCGACAAATGCACCATTGCCCTACCTCATCCAGAAAGAACCCGCTGTTTGCTCTCTCCGATCAACGCAGAACGTACAAGTGCATACCACTGGGTTTTCCCCTCCAAAGAGAAGACGTACGCAGGCCTAGTCCCAAAAACTCAACAGGCAAGCAAATCGATGCTGAAGAAATCCCTCTTCAACCTAACCCTCGCCAACAAAGCGCCCCCAACAACTTCCCGCCTCTTTTTCGTCTCATCCACCCCACCTCCCCTCCATCTTCACACCACCACCACCAACCCCCCAACCAGAAAAAAATCTCACCTTCCGCCAACTCACCTCAGCGAAGGCCAAGGCAGAACTTTTGATTCTCGCCTCCCCTCCCGATTCCCTCCTCTCCATCACCATCATCATCATAATCATAATCATCATCATCATCATCATCATCATCATCATCATCATTATGACCAGCAAAACCCCCAAACAACCCTCCCTCACCGCAACAACAACACCCTTATCAGCACCACAAGCATCAAGGCACCCGCGTCGCCGTCTCCTTCGCTCGTTCTCTCCCGAGACTGACGCTCATCGCTGCTTTCTTTCTTTCTCTCGCGCAATATAAATCCTTTACCCCTACCTCTCCTCGGCGTGGAGCGGGAAAGGGATCGGTTTTATCCATTCTGGTCCACCTGGGGGGCGAGTTGAGGAGGCGAGAGAGGGGGGTTGTGGAGTTTTGGCGGGAGCGGACGATGGGGGTTGTTGAAGAGGGGGGCGGGGGTGGAGGGTTGAGGGATCCGCGCGATCGGGGTGGAAGATTGGGGAGGCGAGGGGGAAGAAGGTGGTGAGGAGTTTTGAGGGTGAGGAGTTTGAGGGTGAGGTGTGCGTGGCGTTTTATGCGGCTCTTACGCACGGAGAATTTCTTCTAGGAGCGAGGTGGTTGGGGGTGGGGATAAAGCGCTCATGCAGACAAACGTGGGCGGGCTATCATGTCATTCGTGTGGGGTATTGAGGAGTTCTTTTTTTGGTGTAGAGGAGTTGGTGTTTGGTAAGGATGGAGGGACGACGAGCAGATTTGGGAGGACTTGGGGGCGTTGGTTGTGGAGTTTGGAGTTGGTGGTGGTGATGGGGAGGTTGAGAGCGGGTTTGAGAGGGTGCAGGAGATGGAGATGGAGATGGAGGTGGAGGTTGGGGGGAGATTGGGGTATGGGTGTGGAGAGGGGGTTGTCGGGGAGTAGGGAGGAAGGAAGCAGTATAGGATGGGTTTTTATGGTGAGGTGTTGTTGTGAGGTTTGAAACCTTTGTTTCGGCAGGATTATGTCGGCCTTCTCGCGATGTACCAGGGAAATAATTCATTGTGGACAATGTAATTGTGGCAGAATGAGCACCATGATACTCCTACACAAGAACAAAACTGTCCCATCAATGCCTAACACCATTGACCCCATTCACCTGCCCGGGACCCCTCGGCTTCCCATTGACGACGATCTCCTGCGGTGGCGGGGGAGGCGGAGGCCCAAACGTCCTCGGCGGCACTTCGATGCCCTCCTCCTCTGTATCTTCCTCGTACTCCCCTTCCTCATCCTCATCCTCATCATACTCATCTTCATACTCCGACTCCGTCTCCCCCTCCATCTCATCTGCATACTCATCTACCGCCCCCTCACCCACCTGACCACCCGCCACGCCACTCGCAGCACCATACGATCCCTGCTGCATAGCTCGACACAGCTTCTTGAGCTTCTCGTTTTCCCTGGTCAATCGATCAATCGTCTGCTGACTCTGACTCCGCTCCTCAGCCATTTGAAAGATGTTTTTATTCGTTGCTTCCTGCTTCCGGGTCAAATTCAGGTTTTCCTTCTCCAGACGCTTAGTCTTCTTGGACATTTCTTCCATTTCTTTCCGGAAGGTGAGGAAGAGGTCGTTGGAATTGTTGAGCGTGTCTTCTACCTGCTGTGGGTGTCAGTCAGTTATCTATGTACCGACTCGATGAAGTAGTCAAAACCATGGGTGGCGAAGAATCGATGATGGAATGTGACGTACCTGCTTAAACTTCTCAACGTAGACGTTAAGCTGGCCTCGAAGCTCATTCTCCGTTTGGCTGAAAGTGCTGACTTGTCGTGTGAGTTGGTGGCTTTTGGACAACTCGCTTTCTTGCGCCTTCTTGAGCTGGTCATGCCGGGCCGTCTGATATGCAATCTCGAGATCCTTCATGCGCATCAGACTGTGGAATTGCAGCTCCCGCAGCTCATATTGATGCAAGAAGCTGGTAAACTTCTCCCGGAACATCTTGTCTTGCTCCATCTCCACGGCCTGCCGTTCTGGTGACCGTCGGTCTGCCACAACCTCTTCCACATCCATGACCATGCCCTCCAGCTTCCTGTGCAGCTCTTCATTGCGATCCGCCGACGACTCACGCAGTTCCTTGACCTCCTCCTTGAGACGCTTGTTCTCCCGCGTGAGCTCCCGTGACAATTTCTCCAGCTTCTCTTTCAATCCGCGTTCTTTGGTGCGCTCCTTGGCGATCTCCTCCTTCTCCTTCTGCAGCTGGTCACCCCGCTTCTTCGCCTTGGTGTGCTCGCGCTCCACCCGCTTCATGTCTGCCAGCAGCTCTGTAAACTTGCGCTGGAGCACATCAAGCCTACTGTTGTGCGGTTCCAGCGTGTTCAGCATCGAGGTCAGCTCGCGATTCGCCTTGCGAACCTCTGCTTCAATCTCGGCCGTCTCATGCGCCGTCTCTGTGCTGGACTGCTCGAGCTGCGAGATCTTGGACAGCAATGCCTTGTGGGCGTCGTTCGGGTCATTGCTGGTGTTGGCGGCGCCTTTCTTGTTCTTCTTGTTGCTTTTGGCCGGCGCAGGGGCGGTCGCGGGAGGCGGAGGTGGCGCACTCAGCGAGGCGTCGGAGTAGTCCATGGAGGCGGGCGAGTTCCTGGCGGTGTTGGACGGCAGCGGCTGTTGGTTTGCGACTGCCGCCATCTTGTCCGTTGTGTGCGGGTCTTGAAGGGTGTTGCGATGCTGCGGCGAATTCGGCCTCGTTCTCCGGTCGCGTCCAGCAATGAAATGCGGACGCCACTCGTTAATTCTCCGTCTTACACCAATATCCCAGATGCTTCCACACGCTGCCGCGTGCGGGATTCTCTGCTCGGCGTAGTAATGGGTACGTCGAGGGGTGTAAAGCTTTGCGATGTCCCTCCTGTCGGCATCTGAGGGCTGCACTGCGGCGCAATAGCAATAACACTCGACCCGCCCTTCGCTCTAGATCTGTCTTTCGGCGTCCAATATACCAATCCGCACAATGTGTATGTCGTTTCGAAGGGTCTCGAGAAGGGGCGAAGCGATGGTAGCAATGACGGGGTCGTCAATCTCTGTCTGCCCTGGATGCCTGCGGCAGCTTGGGGTCAGGCCAAGCACAGTATGATCTGAGTTAGCAATATATATGCGCTGCCCTATGTCTGCTCTGCGACCAGTGATATTCCCAGACCAATTGCGAGGACTCGAGGAGGGACACATGCAGGCGTGCCGATGCAGCAGAAGCAATCCCACGATGAGAGATGCAAGAGCCTCTCGCTACCCCAACCAATCACGAAGCAGCCGAGAAACATCCAACGCCAGCGAAACCAACGAGATGTCATGGACGTCGCGTGCGATCAACCACGTTGTTATCACGATTTGTACTTTTAGGAAGGAGCGGGTGACGGAGTAGGGAGGACATCACCATGTTATCGACATTGCGCCAGGCGCGCAGTTCACGCCTCGTGGCGCCACATGCCGGAGCATTACGACAATCGTCGAGAAGAGCATACGCCTCCGTCACGGATCTCTCGAGTCTACCACAAGTCGGCGCAAAGCTGCACGGCTTCACCTTGCAACGAACAAAGCATGTACCGGAACTGCATCTCTCAGCGTTGCATTTTGAACATGACAAAACGGGCGCCGAATATCTGCATGTGGCAAGAGAAGATCAGAACAACGTCTTCAGCATCGGATTCCAGACCAACCCACCAGATGCAACTGGTGTACCACATATCCTTGAGCATGTCACGTTGTGTGGCTCGGAAAAGTAAGCACGGGCACGTCTCAACAACAGGAGGCGGAGGCTGATGGTAGGTGTAGATATCCCGTTCGCGATCCCTTCTTCAAGATGCTCCCTCGCTCTCTGCAAAACTACATGAACGCTTTTACTTCGTCAGACTTCACTACCTACCCTTTCGCCACCACCAACGCGCAAGATTTCCGCAATTTGATGTCTGTCTATCTTGATGCTACATTACATCCCCTTCTCAAACAATCAGACTTTGTCCAGGAGGGATGGCGGATAGGACCGGAAAACCCAAAAGTCGAGAACGATGAGGCAGGCAAGAAAGATCTCATCTTCAAGGGCGTTGTCTACAACGAGATGAAAGGTCAGGTGTCAGATGCGACCTACCTGTTCTACATCCGGTTTATGGAGCAGCTCATACCAGCACTCAATAACAGCGGCGGTGATCCACAGAAGATGACGGACTTGACATACGACCAGCTTAAGAATTTTCATAAGGAGCACTATCATCCGAGCAATGCCAAGATCTTGACCTATGGCGACCAGCCCGTGGAAGGCCATCTGGAATATATTGGTGAGCAACTGGCCAGGTTCGAGAAGCGTACAGTAGACAACGAAGTCAAGGCACCGATCAAACTCGATGGTCCAAAAGAGGTCGTCGAGCAAGGACCACTTGATCCACTCACTCCCCCGGAAGCGCAATACAAGACCAGCACGACATGGGAAGCATGTGACATCCGCGACATCCACGAGTCGTTCGCCCTCAGCATAGCCCTTACTGTACTGCTCGACGGCTACGGATCGGCATTCTACCGCGCCCTCGTCGAGTCTGGTCTCGGCACCGACTTCTCACCAAACACAGGATGGGACACTCACGGCACCAAGCATTTCTTGACTGTTGGCTTGAACGGCGTGAAGGAGCAAGATGTACCCAAAGTCAAAGAGACTATAGCCAGCACCTTACGAGAAGCGGCAACCAAAGGCTTCGACTCGCACAAGATTGATGGTCTGATGCACCAGCTCGAGCTTCAATTGAAGCACAAGACAGCCAACTTCGGGCCGGGACTCATATTCAAGATCAAGTCGCCATGGTTCAAGGGCAAGGATCCATTTGAGGTCCTTGCGTGGAACGAGCTCACAGACCATTTCAAGGCCGAATGTGCCAAGGGTCGTTACTTGGAGAATTTAGTTGACAAGTATTTCCTGAACGACAACACTCTCACCTTCACCATGGTGCCGAACAAGGACTTCGGTGCGGAAGTGGCTCGAGAAGAGTCGGAGCGCCTGGCGAAGAAGGTCGACGAAGCCATCAAGCAGTTTCCAAGCGAGCAGGAGGCGCACAAGCAATTGCGTGAACGTGAGCTGGACCTCATCAAGGAGCAAGACGCCGGGTCGAGTGAGAATGTGGACAGCTTGCCGACTCTGCACGTCAGCGACATCCCTCGACAGGCACCTAAGATCGAGGTCAGAGACAGCACACTCAGCAATCAGAGCAAGGTGCAATGGCGCGAGACGTCGACGAATGGATTGACGTACTTCAGCGCGCTGTCGCTGTTCAAGGACCTCCCAGACGAGCTGCGCATGCTCGTGCCTCTCTTCTGTGACAGTCTCATGCGTATCGGCACGAAAGACAAATCGATGGAGGAACTGGAAGATCTGATCAAGCTGAAAACCGGTGGAGTCAGCTTCGGCTACCACTCTTCCATCTCACCATCGGACTTACACAAGGTCGAGGAAGGCTTGAGTCTTGGCGGCTGGGCGCTCGATCGCAACGTCCCAGCCATGTACGAGCTGCTCCAGACGATATTGCTGGAGACAGACTTTGACAGTCCAAAAGCCAGCAAGATGATCAAGCAGCTCCTGACGACCGATGCCACGGGTGCCGTTGATGGTATCGCACGAAGTGGTCATGCCTACGCTATGCGATACGCTACAGCTGGTCTGTCAGCATATGGCAGAATGGCTGAGCAGACAAAAGGTCTGCTGCAAGTGAAGCTTATTTCCAGCCTGGCAGCGGCAGAGGAGAATCCCGAAGCAATGTCCGAGCTCATCCAGAAGCTCAAAGCCATCCAAGCCCTCGCCATCTCCAACCTCGCAAGCGGCAGCTCCAGAGCAGCCTTTATCTGCGAGTCCAGCGCCTCAAGTCCCAACGAGTCCGCTCTTCAACGCTTCATCTCCGCCACCTCATCCGCAAACCTCACCGCACCAACCATCCACTCCTCATCCTCTGCCCTCTCCCCCTCCGACCTCTCCCTCCCCCCCAAAACAAAAACCTTCTTCCCCCTCCCCTACCAAGTCTCCTACACCGGCCTTGCCCTCCCCACAGTCCCCTACACCGACCTGAGCGGCACCTCCAACGCCATCCTCGCCCAACTCCTAACCTACAAACACATGCACCCCGAAATCCGCGAAAAAGGCGGTGCCTACGGCGGCGGCGCGACCAACAGCGCGACCGCGGCACATTCGGGATGTACTCCTACCGCGACCCGAACCCGGCCAATACTCTTACCGTGTACAAGAACGCGCTCCGCTGGGCCGCAGAACGGGAATGGAATGATCGCGAATTAGAGGAGGCGAAACTTTCTGTTTTCCAGAGTGCGGATCGCCCGCGTTCGGTCACGAGTGAGGGCATGGATCGCTTCCTGCAGGGTATCGAGCCGGAGATGGAGCAGAGAAGGAGGGAGGCGTTGCTTGATGTTGGGAAGGAGGATGTTAGGGTCGCGGCGGAGAGGTTGGCGAAGGTGATGATGGAGGAGCGGGCGAGTTTGGCGCTGTTGGGTGTGGGGAGGGGGGTTGTGGAGAGGGAGGGGGAGGGGTGGGTTGTTAAGGATTTGGGGATGAGGAAGGGAGAGGTTGTGGGTGGGGAGGTGGGTGGGGGAGGAGGTCGCTGCGGCGGCGGCGTGAGAGATGATGGGTGTATGGTATAGCTCCCTCCGCTCTTATATTTGTGTGTATATAGGAAGTTTTTGTACGATATGAGGTTTGAGATTGTTTTTGAGCAGTCCGTGGGGAGGGGAGGGGAGGGGATTGAGGTTCCACCGAGGACGTTTGGGCCGCCGCTGCCGCCGCCGCAGCAGCAGCAGCAGCAGCAGGTCGGCGTCAATGGGAAGCCGAGGGGGACGGGGCAGGTGAATGGGGTCGATGGTGTTGGGCATTGATGGGACAGTTTTGTTCTTGTGTGAGAGTACTCATGTTGCAAGCTTGCTTGCAATGTGCTGTACATTTCTTGTCACCTCACACAGAAGCTTGTCACAGCCAGTGACACGCTTTGGAAAGGACGAACGAAGTCGACAGACAGACCGAAGGAAGGCGGGGCGCCACCTCAACCCCCCCTCCTCACCCCTCCCTACAAACCCAATCTCCCACCCCCTCTCCTTCCCAAACCCCTCCTCCTCAACCCTCACAAACCCCCTCTCCACCTCCCCCGCCCCCTCCGCCAGCACCACCCCACCCACCCCCCCAAAATCTCCCCCCCTCACAACCAACGCCTCCCCCCTCCCAAACCCCCTCGCGAACCTCCTCACCCCACCACCCTCCCCCACTTTCCCACCACCAAAACCAGAAGAAGAAGAAGAAGAAAACATCAACCCCTCCCTCTCCACCCCCAAAAACTCCTCAATACCCCTAACAACATAATACCCCGCCCACACCTGCGCTAACCCCTCACCACCTCCACCCCCTGGATGCAAAAACTCAAGCCCCCAAAACGGCATCCCGCAGCGGATCTGAATCGTCCTCAAAATCGTCTCCCTAACCCTCATATCATCGCCCGGCCATCCCCACCCCTCGCGCTCCGCCTCCTGCTGCAATTTCCTCGTCGTTTCTGAGCGGAAGAAATCTGCTTTCAGTCGCTCGTGTGGTTTCAGCAGGCTCGCAGAGTCAGAATCAGAATCAGAGTCAGTGGGTGGGAAGCCGCGATGCACGAAGCGGTCTTCCTCTTCATTGGTGCTGCTGGAGGTTGAGGAGGTGGAGTAAGGATTTATGTGTGCGAGGAAATGACGGTGGGGGTCGAGGGCGAAGGAGACGCCGACGCAGGTGTAGAGGGTTGTGGTGCCGATGAGGCGGGGGTTGGCGTTGGGGGGAAAAGTTGGCGGAGGTGGGAGGCGG
Source organism: Teratosphaeria zuluensis (assembly GCA_007113905.1). NCBI lineage: Eukaryota > Fungi > Ascomycota > Dothideomycetes > Mycosphaerellales > Teratosphaeriaceae > Teratosphaeria > Teratosphaeria zuluensis. The sequence continues at coordinate 193,003 of VCMQ01000024.1, forward strand.
AAGTCGAAAGTTTTGCCTTGACCGGGGGAGAGGTGGCGGAAGGGGAGTTTTGTGGATGAGGGGCTGTTGGGGGAGGAGGAGGAGGAGGGAAGAGGTGGGGATGTGGTGGAGAGGACTCTGCGGGAGCTGGGATTGACGAGGGGGAGGGCTCGGTTGACGAGCTTTCGCGACATTTGTTTATTTTTGCCTGGTTGCTGTTTTTTTTCTTTTGAGAGAGAGAGAGAGAGAGTTCCGTATCACGATGGAATGGCCTCCTACTGTCTAATAACGACCTGCAGCGTTGTTGGCTGTCATACTGTACATCATTCGGAACGGGCAAACAGTGTTTCCAAAGTCACAACAATGCCCATGTCTGCTTGCCTGTTTGGCGGCAAAAGCCTCCTTTCACAATGTCAGCCATTTCTGCACAAAGACAACGAGCGAATGAAAGAGTGCTCGCTTCGTAGATGTTCGATCCACCTTCTGTGCTTTCACCACGTCACAAGGGATAGAGGACAGATTTTGGGCTTCTCAAGTTCGTCGACAATTCAGTCGAGTTTTAGTCGTTGGAGTTTTAAGTCGTTGGACTTTGACTGTCACTAGTCAAGTACTCCACATACCGACCTTCCTGAGCTTCCTCCGTGAGCCCTTGGTCAGCGAGGACTTATTCCAGACCAAACCACCAACGCCTCGCTAAATCCATCAATCGCCAAACGAAACCCCATCACCTCCCTAATTCCTCCACACCCTAACCGCCTTATCCTGCCCCCCACTCCCCACCCTCTCCCCATCCGGCGCCCAATCCACCGCAAACACCTCATCCAGATGCCCCGGCAAATTCTCCTTTAGTTTCCCCGTCACCACATCCCAAGCCTTCAACGTCGTATCCTTACTACTACTCACCAACAACCTACTATCCGGCGAGAAACAACACTGATACACGGGCCCGACATGCCCACGAAGTGTATGCAGGAATTTTCCATCTTTGGCGTTCCAGAGCTTGGTGTGGTTGTCGAAACCGGCGGAGGCGATGAGGGAGCCGTCCGGGGAGAAGGTGACGTGGTTGACTTGTTTTTGGTGGCCGGTCATGCGTTGGAGGGGATTGGTGGATTTGGAGGGTTCCCAGAGGAACATTGTGCAGTCGTCGCTGGCGGTGACGAGGCGCTCGATGCCGCCGGCGGGGGCGATGGCGGCGTCGTAGCGGGCTTTGGCTTTGCGGCGTTTGGCGTCGACGGTGTCTGGGATTTCTTTTTTGCCTTTGTGGTCGAAGTAGCCGGTGCGGAGGACAAAGTCGGTGGAGAGTGCTAGGTGGTTTACCCAGTGTGCGTGCGAAGTGAGGGTATGGACTAGGGTCCCTTTCTCGGCATTCCAGATCTTGACTGTGCGGTCATGGGAGGCAGAGTAGATCATGCCTTGACCTCCCCACTTGACGCAGGTTACGTTGCCTTTGTGGCCGCTCAATGTCATATCCGTCGTCCGGCTGATGGCGTCCCATATTCGGATCGTGAAGTCCTTTGATGCGGAGGCTAAACGTGGTCGTCCAGGCTCCCGCAGATGGTACGGCTCCCACGATATGCTATTGACCCACTTCGTATGACCCTTCAGCGGCCCGCCTAATGGTGTGCCTGCAGCCGGGTCCCATATCCGCACCGTATTGTCCATGCTGCCCGTCGCCAACATGCCGTCATCCGGCGACCACGCCACCGCCAGAACCCACCCCGTGTGTCCCTTCAACGTATGCTTCGGCGTGCCGGTATCGCAATCCCATATTCGCGCGGTTTTGTCACCGCTGCCCGTCGCCAGCCTCGAAGACGATGCAGGTGAAAAGGCAACAGCCAATATCGACTCGCCATGCCCGCTAATACTTGCCGAACACCTCGTCACCGCCTTGACTTTGAACACCGCCTCCGCCCGACACGGAATGTCAAAGACTTGTTCGTTATTCGTGACGCCATCCAAATACGCCTTGATGAGCTTCTCTTGGCTGAACTCGCCCGTGCCATCTCCGAGTGGGTCGTAAAAGCGGTAAGGTAATCGTTCGCTGGGCTCATCATGACCGAGTAAATTGTTCAGCAGCAACGAGAGGTTCTTCGGCGACAAGTTTGCAAGGGTGACCGACACGACAGGTCCTTGTGCGGCGCCGGTATCTGCATCGCGAAACTGGATGCGATGCGGTGCCTCGGGGATTGGTTCCTGCTCGATTGGGTTGCGCGCCCGCTCGTTTTCTTCGCGCTTTTGGCGTTTCGACGGTGGAGGGAGTACGGTGGCCATGGTTTTGAACGAGAGGAACAAGATGTGTAGAGGATGGTCAAAGTCCGTCGCAAGCATCTACATCGACTCTGAACTTTTTGGGACTCGGCAGAATTTCGTGTTCGGCTTTTTCGGACTTAAGACAAGGTGGATGGTCTGCGAGGCATGAATGCGCGAGACAAGACACCACGAGCAGTATCATCACGAACCAATGTGGACACATCCTGCGTACAACCAGCCGGCTCTTTGAAAGCGAGCAACGCACTGCGAGACGGTCCAGCACAAACAACGATAAAGTGCTCACGGAACACGCCTCACCCCAAACCGAAGCAAGTCGAACAAATAAGTGTCTCCATCACCTTCACGATATTCAGACGAACCCAACTAAGGGCATCATTTCTCTCTCATATCTTCGTCAAATAACACTACATCACATCCCCTACCATCTTCTCCCTACTTCGCCCTCCCCGTCAAACTCTCCCAAATGCCCCCCACAACCCCCTGCTTATTCGCCTTCGACTCCCCCAAACTCTCCCTCCGCTTCTGGTAGACATCAGGGTTCGCTTCGCGCTTGTACTGCTCGAGGCCTTTGAACATGGTTTGTTGAGAGGGGGACTACAATCAGATTAATCAGGTGTACTTTGGGGGAGGAGAGAGAGAGCACTTCTTACATTTTTCCTCCAGCTGTCCTGCGATGAGCGGCCGACACCTTGAGCTGCGGCGGCGCTGCTGTCGTTGGCGGCGGAGGAGGACGACATCGTGGTGGTGGTGGGAGCGATCGATGTCTGATTGCACGAGGTGGAGGCAGATGTCCGTTGTGATTGTATTGAGATACAAGATTGTACAGTATGTTGTGATTTGGACTGGATTGAAGTTTGGCAACAGAACAGAGTATACATCACCTCCCATATCTATACCCCCCCTCGTCCCCTAATCCCAGCATCCACCCATCACATGCCAACACGATGATATCCCTCTCAAGCACTAGTCTACCAAACGAGCCTTACAATCGCCAACCAGCCATTGGCTCAAAGCATATCTGGTCGCACAAATACTCCAGATCCGAGCGCAGATCCACTCGTCAACACGAGGGGGACCGTCCATGATCAAGGTGTTTCAGGACGCACCTACGTCATTGATTTGCGCAGGCCATCGATGGGAATTTAGAGTTTGGATCTGCGCTCGACTCGGTATCATCGCACGTGATACATTGTGCAACGGTCTCAGGCCCACCGCCGTCGTACATGGGTATCGTAAGTCGGGGCGACACAAAGTTTCTCGGTGAGACCTCCGAGAGGGCAGGCAAGTGCAACGAGGCTGTAGCTGAGAAAACATCAATTCGTCCTAGATAGCATACAAATGCCCAATATGCCATTCGCTCAGCCCGTCAAGCGCTGCGAAAATCTCATCTAGCTCACTGCTCATTTGACAATCTTGCACACCAAGTCTTGGCTGTCGACAGAGTCGCCTTCCTTGACACCAAGCTCGCCAATTTTACCAGAGTGCGGTGCACTGATAACCATTTCCTGCAAAAATCATTAGCAACCATATCGAACATAGATCCAGTATCAGTACTCACCATCTTCATAGCACTCAGCACAGCAATTGGATCACCCTTGCTGACCTCACCACCATCCTTGACACGAACCTCGACAACCACACCAGACATTGGTGCGCCGACCTGGCTGCTATCATTGGCATCCGCCTTCGGTCTGCTCGAGTTCTCGACAGCTGCGTGGTTGTCGTCGACAGTGACTTGACGCATCTCTCCGTTCATCTCGTAGAAGACCTCCCTTTGACCAGTCTGCTCGCTAAGTGGACCAATAGCCAACAGCTTCAGAATCAGCACCTTACCCTTCTCAAGCTCGACGCTGAACTCCTCGCCAATCTCAGGCTTGTTGAGGAAGTACTTTGTCGGCAGGACTGACAGGTCCCCGTACTTCTCTGTGAACTTCTTGTAGTCCTCAAAGACCTTGGGGTACATGACGTAGGAAGCCACGTCGGTTTCTGAGCAGCCGCCGTATTGCTCCTTGAGCTTCTTGCGCACGTCGTCAAAGTTGACCGGGTCGAGGTAGAGACCTGGACGCTTGTCCATCTTTCGGCGGTTGCGAAGGGCCTTGGATCGCAAAGGTTCTGGGAAGCCTCCGTACGGCTGACCCATCAAGCCCTCGAAGAATTCGAGGACTGAAGATGGGAAGTCGAGCTGGTCTGCCTTGTCAATGGTCTCCTGGTAGGTCAGGTTGTTGGAGACCATGAATTGAGCAAGATCACCAACGACCTTTGAGGTAGGTGTGACCTTGACAATGTCGCCAAGCAAGTCGTTGGCTTGCTCGTATGCCTTCTTCGTCTGCGCCCATTGTGCGCCGAGACCCTGTTGAGAAGCTTGGAAGATGAGGTTGGTAAGCTGACCACCAGGGATTTCGTGCTCGTACACCTCAGGATCGGGACCGGTCAGACCAGCCTCGAAAGGTGAGTATAGAAGGCGAACTTGCGCCCAGTAGGTGTCGAGCTGGCGGACGTTGTGTGTATCAAGACCCGGGTCGTGCTCGCCACCCTCAAGCGAGGCAAGGATAGCGCCAATGCTCGGCTGCGAGGTCATACCTGACAGGCTGTCGGTAGCCGCATCGACTGCATCGGCACCTGCTTGTGCGCATGCAACCATGGACGCGACACCAGTACCGGCAGAGTCGTGGGTGTGGACGTGGATCGGCAGGTCAGGGTACTTCTTGCGGATGGAACCAACCAAGAGCGTAGCAGCCCTTGGCTTGAGCACACCAGCCATATCCCTAAAAAAACCATCGTCAGTACCCTTCTGTGTCTCATATATGGTTTCTCTTACTTGATGCCGAGGATGTGCGCGCCCATGGCCACAATCTTGTCAACGACCTGCATGTAGTACTCAAGGTTGTACTTCTTCTCCGGGTTCAACATGTCGCCACTGTAGCAAACGGTGCCCTCTGCAACACCGCCGGCCTTGAGTACGGCCTTGACACCAACCTCCAGCTGCTCGACATCGTTTAGAGCATCGAAGACACGGAAGATGTCCATGCCATTCTTCTTGGCTTCGGCGCAGAAGTGGTAGATGGCGTTGTCCGGAAGCGAAGAGTACGCAACACCATTGGCACCACGCAGCAGCATCTGGAACGGGATGTTCGGAACCAGCTTCCTCATCTTCCTGAGTCTGTCCCACGGGTCTTCGTACAGGAAACGCATGGCCACGTCGAAGGTAGCGCCACCCCAGCACTCGAGAGCCCAAGCATTGCTGAGCGCATAGCTGGTCTCCTTGGCAATGTTGCAGAGGTCAACGGTACGGACTCTGGTGGCCAGAAGCGACTGGTGGGCGTCACGCCACGTTGTGTCCATGATCAAGCAACCCTTGTTCGCTCTTACAGCCTTGGCAAAGGCCTCTGGGCCCTGCTCCGTGATCACGTTCCTCCAGCCCTTTGTGCATGGCTGCGAAATGTCGATGTCTTTGCCTGTCTTTGAGTCGGTCAGGACTGGCATTCTGATGTCGCCCTTGAACTTCGATTCGCCGATCTGGCCCTTGATCTGGCTGCCATTGACAGCAAGGTCTCCAAGGTAGGCAAGTAGCTTCTGTGCACGGTTCTGACTACCGATCAGGGAGAAGAGCTCTGGAGTATCGTCGATGAAGGTGGTCCAGGTGCCGCCCTCGATAAACGTCGGGTGTGTCAGAAGTGAAGCCAAGAATGGAATGTTCGTCTTGACGCCGCGAATACGGAATTCGACCAATGCACGCAGCATCTTCCTGCGTACAATCTCGTAAGTGGAGCCGCGGCAGGTGCACTTCACCAACATAGAGTCGTAGTACGGAGTGATGATTGCGCCTGCAAAGCCGTTGCCTCCATCGAGTCTCACACCATTACCACCAGCAGAGCGGTACACTTCGATCTTGCCCGTGTCTGGCTTGAAGCCAGCAGATGGGTCTTCAGTGGTAATACGACACTGGATGGCAAAGCCGCGAGTCGAGATTCTGTCCTGCGTAAGTCCCAATTGTTGCAGAGATGCACCAGCTGCGATCTGGATCTGTGCAGCCACAATATCGATACCTGTGATTTCCTCGGTGATCGTGTGCTCGACCTGAATACGCGGGTTGATTTCAATGAAGTAGTAGCGACCTTCTTGGTCAACCAAGAACTCTGCAGTACCAGCGTTGCGGTAGTTGACAGATTTGGCCAGTCTGACAGCGTCGTTGAGGATTCCATCGCGGGTCTCTTGAGGCAGGGTGTATGCTGGCGCCTGCTCCACGACCTTTTGATGCCTTCGCTGCACGGAGCAGTCTCTCTCGTACAGGTGCACCACATTGCCATGGCTGTCGCCGAGAAGCTGGACTTCGATGTGCTTGGGTCTGTACAGGAAACGCTCGATGAACACAGTGCCGTTGCCGAAAGCTGACTTAGCCTCAGAAGTGGCGCGCTCGAATGAGTCCTTAAGCTCCTCTTGCTTCCAGACAACACGCATACCACGCCCACCACCACCAAAGGCGGCCTTGATGATGATTGGGAAGCCGTACTCGTCGGTAAAGGTCTTAGCCTCTTCGAATTTGGCGACTGGACCTGGAGTACCTGGAACAGTTGGGACGTTCGCTTTCTGCGCAAGCTGACGAGCCGAAACCTTGTCACCGAGGTCGTTGATGACTTGAGGCTGAGGGCCGATCCAAATCAAGCCTGCCTCCTCCACGGCCTTTGCAAATTCGTAGTTCTCACTCAGGAAGCCATAGCCAGGATCTGTATCACGTCGTTAGTCTGGCTCCAACGACTGAGCCATAGCAGTTTGCTCACGAATCATGTTGACTCCATGCTCCAGTGCAATCTTGATAATCTCGTTTCCGGCCAGGTATGCTTCCACTGGCCGATACTGGCCTCTCTTCCCAATGACATAGGCCTCATCGGCCTTCTGCCTATGCATTGACAGACGGTCCTCATAGCTGTAGACTGCCACCGTCTGGAGTGACAGCTCGTGCGCGGTACGGAATATACGGATCTAAGAGCCATCTGGTGTCAGTGGAGTCTCCTTGTAAGTTTCATTATTGGGTCTGCGCACAGGAATCTCGCCTCGGTTAGCAACAAGAAGCTTCTTCAGCTGCATAATCGAGCTGTTTGCGCGCAGCCGCTGGTGGACTGTGTTCGCATGGGTATGCGTCTCGCCGTCCGCATGAGGAGTACCATACTCGCCGCCGTCGACAACTGCCGAGTTGCTCTCCGCTACGTCGGTCATGTTGGCTCCTGTTGTCAAGCTCCAAGATACTGTGAGGTTTTGGAAACGATTCTGTTGGGCCAGACGATATGGGCTGGAGGACTAGGTTCCCTGTTTCCGTCAATGCTTCGTGGCTGGCAACGGTTTAAGGATACCGCCCCTCACTTGATCAACAGCTTCCGAATGTGAGTATCTCAAGGCATTGAGCTTTCGCCGGAGATTGAAGAAGCCCGGCGCAATGGTTACACTGTCGAACAAAGGATGTAGAACAGTTTGAGAAGTTCGTCGTTGCGTGAAACGAAAAATTCGATTCGCATGACTGTTTTCTGCCAACCGAGCTTCATTCCTAAGAGTCGAGCTCACAGCTCCTTTGGCTTTCTCCGTCATCGCCCCGCTATCACAAGCCCGAGGCGTCACTAGCTGACCGATAAGACACCTGGGCGCTCGGCAAAGTGGAGCTCTTTATTGCGCCCAGGAACAAGCGCGTGGAAGAAAATAACACAATCCCGACATCTTGGATGTCGGTATGAGTCGTAGCGAACGACAGCTTGACGGCAGAGGATTCTTGCAGAACCACCTGGTCCTGTACAGGCCTCGAAAGCCTGGGCATTTGCTGCATGGGGCCCAACATGTCTCTAGAAACAACCTCACCGCTGCCATGAAAAGCAAAAGCAAAGCGCCGCAGTGACTACACAGATTTGGTAAAGATGCAATTGGCTAGGACTTGATGAGATAACAGCGCTTCTTGGAAGGACCACATGGTGCTATACCAGCTGTAGATCCTCAATATCTGACGAATGCTTCTCACGTACAAATCTACGAGGTACATGTAACTGACACGCAGAGTCCACGAAGTCCACGAGGATGAAGTATCATCCGCTTGGCAAGCACATGGGCGGTCCTGCGCTCTACCTGACCACATCACTCAATTATCCGCACCTAGGCGGAAAAGCCAGCGATCGACTACAGCCAACTCGCGAAGAATAATCGGATCAAAACGCAGAGCGGCTTAGAGGGTTCCTTGACATGCAGTCAAGAAGAGACGCGATGTGTCTTCGCTTTATTCGCCAATGGGCTGGATCAGCTCTATTCTGGCTGCGCCAATGGAGGTTGTAAGCATGGCACTCGGCAGGGCTGCTACAGTCTCATTGCGGTTCACGATACCGCAGTCATGTCTAACCAGTACACTCGACCTCAAACCTCTCGCGGCGTCGGCGGATGCATCTGAAAAGGCGATATCCGGCCACCATTCTGAGCACGCACCATAGCAGTCTCTGGAAGTGCCGACCTACCTTTGACATGCGCCATTGCAAACTTGGCAGGCATAGGCACGGTTAGTCCAGATTCGTAGTATCGCCCATTGATCCTCTCGCTGCCGAAGAAAGCCGCCTGTGTAGCCGAGTCGTCTGTACTAGTGCTGGGAGTGGTCTTCCTGATTATTGGAACAGCCATCTCTACGTCGTGCACTTTTGTAGCCCTCCGCCTTTTCCATAAGCAACACCCTACGGTGACTAAAACACCAATTACTCCAACCACGGCCACCGGGATCGCGATTGCCAGAATCAAAGCTGTAGCGAAACTCATGTTTTTGTTATGAACAGACGGTCCTGCCGTTAATGTCGATATGCTGATATGGAAGATAGGAAATCGGTTGGCGCCAGGCCTTGATGAGATGAGTCCGGCGCGGAGTGAGCACCGTAGGTAAAGACAATGCACATGGCAGATAGGTGCTCACATATAGCTCAAGAAAGGCGACAAAGAGCAGTACAATCCATTTTTGGGCGAGGCGCTCTTATTGTTGAAGTTGGCTATTTTTGGAACCGGTCAGATACCGTGTCAGTCGATGCTTTGTCTGCTCGAAAGCAGACAGTGCCTTTCTCCGGTGCTAAGCTAACGTAATCATGTTCTTCCTGCAGTACTCGTTGAACCTGCTGAGAGATGTCCCATTGACTATCCGTATGCAATGTATATCATAGCGAAGCAGGGTAACATATAGGGTACATTGATGCAGCAAATCCTGCCTCAGTGTTCCTTGACAAGTGCTAGTCTATGCTCAACCGATGTGGCGTGGAGATGCTGACACTCCCCTGCCCAATGCGACCTTAATGACGAACAGCAGCCGTGCGACATGGCACTGCGTTGATGTCGCGGGGGCAGCTGTCCCCGATGCCCGCGCAAATGGTAAAGACGTTATTACATCGACGCATGTCTCCGTTGTCGACAAGACTACTATCACTGCTAACTCTTCCTGTTACTGTTGTCGCCTACACGGCGGACCCGATGAGGTTGATCAGCCACTTTAAGTTTAGTCGACGAGATCCCTGTTTCAGTAGTTGGTTGAGATGTAGAGGGGTTCTGTTCACATCCACCGACCGCTAATGTTCTCAGCGGAACCTTGAATGCTTCATCGTCGTCAATTCTCGAAGCATAAGGAGAGCGCGTCGCTGTGTCGAGACGTTCTTAGCTGTTCGATCCAGTATCCAACCACTAGCAAGATCACTTACTTGATCCGGGCATGATGGTTGAGAAGAGTCTGTCGTGGTATCGAGTCGATCGATTCACTTCTTCGCTCTGCTGCTCAAAAGCCGCGACATCTGCTTGGACTACGCGGTGTCAGGCAGATGCTGATATGATTGTTGGGCATAAAGGAGATTCTTACCTTCGGCGCGATGATTGACCAGGTGTCGCTGAGTCGATCGTTGATCCCCTGGCTGGTAGGTTGATTGCACGCCTGACAACGTCGACCATGTAACAACATTTGCGAATGCCATACAAGCGCGGCATACACACGTGCGCTGCTCCTGGGTTCGATGCGGACAGGTCCTGATGACTGTCGACATGTTGAATCACAATCTGTACTGTCGTGGGGTAAGTGACCTGGCACCTGATACAGGTTGGATAGAGGTAGTTATCAGGGAAACAAGGGGCCGAAAGCCTGCGTAGGGGTGGCCAGGTATGCTGTCGCTTTGTTCAGAGTAGTTGCTATTCGCTGGCATACAAAGTCCATTGTCAGATGGTGAACTTTGGGCTCGTCACCAAGCGACTGACCTGGGCTAGCAGTACCTTCGCCTAGTGTCCGATGAATGGTACGTGGTAGGTAACGGCAGGAAAGTTGCTGGCTGAATCACGGCTGTCGTATTGCTACTTGGTCTCTTACAATCTTCGCCCGTCCTGTAATGAGAACGACGTAAGACATTTTATCTACCAGGATCAAGGACATCTTTTTCTGCCTGAAAGATAAGTTCATGCCCGGTATCCCAAACATTGGTCCTCCGACGCACATGCGGCCTCATCGTAGTATGGCACCATACGTCAATCTTCTTGTCATCGACAGCATCAGTCCCAGCAGACAGTACGAAGGGTCCGTGCGCATGAGGTTGACGATGATATTTGCTTAGCCACGGCCCTCGGGTGCATCCGCAGTGGACGAATAGATGTGAGTTTCGGGCAGCCTTGTCGACGATGAGTGTGCTGCTTCTTCGTCCAGGTCGGCAGGCTCCTAGGACATGAGACAGAGGCCCATCCAATTGGCACCCACAGGCAGGAGCTCGGCGTCGGGGGCACCCTGGCATATTGCAGTATCGAAGTTGGTCTGTATGATGTAGATTGAGCCGTGATAGCCACTGAAGACGTGGTACTGCGTACGATACGCCAGGGCGCCTGAGATCGCGGCGTTTTGGCAGTCGGTGCTGAACACACCTGGCGTATCCTTGACAGAGGCTCTGGCCACATATCAACGACAAAGCGCAAAGCTGCTGTGAGTTGTCGCTTCCTGGTCTTTCGTGCGACAGCATTGCCCGTCCGCCGATGGTGTAGAATTACTCAATGTTGTGCCCAATCCGGAACAATGCGTAGGCGAAGCTGAGCTGTCTGCATCCGATGGCTGCAAGCGTTCCGTGTGACTCGCTGCAGATCTCGGGAACCCACTTAACGCCACACCTAGCGACACCCTTCAGCGCCTATTCAGGACTCTGCTGAAGACTGTCTGCCGAGAACTCGTACATAGATTGCGCTCGCGCAGGCCCGCTAGGATCTCTGCATCCTGCTTGTCTGTTCTGACACGGAGCTCGACCTGGCTGCAGTGCTCACCTCGTTTGGTGCATGACTTCAGTACTTGGAGCTTAAGCACCCTGAAAGCTCAAATTACCGATGTCTGGTTGGCACTAACGCCGCAATATCCTGCAACGAAGCGCACAAGAGCTCTTGCACTCATGTCGTCAATATGCCCGTCGCACTGCGGCAAGCTCCGAATGTGGGAGCGTTCCTGCGTGGGCACGGAAACGCTCGAACCAATAGCAGCGCAAGCAGCCACGATACTATGATCCGCACCTTCCTATTCCGCGAAATCGCTGATCATCCTCACTCACAACTGCATGCGCGGGCCACTGCGAGCGCTCCCATGATATCGCATGGAGTAGAAGCCCAGGATCTAGCGTCGCGGCTCATCTTGCAGATGCTCCTGACGTCCTCACCGGCCGTCAGCTTGTATGTCGTGTAAGTCTACGCAGGAAAGGACGTGCAGCGCGCATGCAGACAGCGTCAGCGACCACGGTATCAGGAAGCGAGTGTGATCGCAAGAGGCAATCATATCCGCGACCTTGAATGTCGCCTGGCCGGCGAATCAGTCACCACACCTTATGTGAACGTCATGTACTTCCCATCATTCTCCGACCCTCTTACCTGGTTGAATGAGGTGCCCTCGCGGCTATCACGGCAAGAAGCTTTATCTTCTCGAAAGTGGAACATATAGTCCGGTGCCAAGGCTAGTTCTGCGACATTCCTGCCATCACACCAGCATTGCCATTAGTGGGAACTCTCTGCTCCAGGTAGCACTGGAGGTTAAGTCAATGCTGCGAGCCGTGCGAATGATCGAACTTGGAGAGCTCTGCTCTCGGAAGCCAGTTGGTGACCGCGCACGTGGCTGTAGCTCCTATGTTTGGACTTGTCATAGCTCCATGGTCATGATCTCTGGGACTTGAGCAGCGATGTGAGGGGACGACCGGACTCCTGATACGCTTCTTTCCGAGTGGAGTTTTCTCCGATGTCCTTCAAGCACAGGTTCCCATTGAGATAGCCGGCATCTCAACATCTATCCCACCTCCTTTGTAAGACAAACATCCGACCCAGGCCGTTAGCTCAAGTCTGGCTCGCGGGCACTATTGCGTGATCAGGTATCGTCCCAGCGGCTCCAGGATCAGAGCAACGTCGTTCAAGGGACCGAGCAAGCCCGAGTTGGAGCTACTCGAACACCGACTCGGAATTTCCGCGACGAAGCAGAGATCGAGCTAGGTAGACGGTGACAAGGCGCCGCGGAGGAGATCAGCTGCAAGTTCCAGAGACTCGGCAGACCCTCTTTGTGTGTAGACCGATACCCGTGCTAGAAATAGAAAAGATGGGCAGGTAAATGCTCGCGCATTGTTTGAGATCAGGCAATCTAGGCTTGACTATACTACGGTCATACCAAAGCGGACGTAGCATTTACTACACGCGCCGCGATGGCGCGACCGATTTGAGCTGGATTCGGGGTGTGGAGTGGCAAGCCATTGACCTGTATCAGCAGATGAGACAGTGATCTTGGTACTTGCTGCACAGACGTGATGTGCTTCGCGGCTCTGGTTGAACAGTGCAAAGTCAGGCAGGCATGCCTGAGCAGTATTCGCCACCTCAGAATTACGAGTAGTCGCGGCTTGGTTGCTCCTGGGCCCGCTAGAAGTGAGTACCAGAACCTGCGAAGTCAACGTAGTACCAGGGTGACCAGGATGAGCGAAGAATTTGGCGACATTGTAACCTTGGTCGGAAGAACGGCAAGAGCGCTGCAACAGACCTGATTATGCCCTTTCCTATTGTTGATACCTGCTACACAGCTGAGCCAGCGTGCAGGGACAAGCCGAGGTCGAGTGCTACGGCAATTTGCGAGCGAGGTAGCAGCGCGATCCGCCTGGAACGTGATTTCATTGGGCAAGAAACAGAAATGTCGGCCGTCGGTAGGTAGATAAAGGTAACCGGATCGGAGGGAATGCAAGTCCAGGACCGGCAATAAAACATCGCAGGTGCGGATGCGATGGCTTTTCAGTCGCTTGCCACGGTAAGCAGGTCGAACATTTATCGGTTGGCTGCACCACCGTTCCAAATCTCCCACGAGCATATAACGAATGTGCGAGGCCCTGAAGTACAGCTTTCGATTCATTTCGCGTATCTACTCCTCTCACGCGAACACTGCATTTTTCTCATCAGGCTGCTCCGTGGGCAGCACATTAGACTCCACCAGCCTTCTTCACTTCTTCTAAAATCTTCTGATGCGTCTGCGCAGCATCTTTTGCAAACTCAACCAGATCATACTCCTTGCCCTTCCCGTCAGGACCCGAGTCGAAGATCTCAGTCGAGAACCAACCCCTGAACCCAGTTTTGAGGACTGCATGCGCAAAGTCAATGGTAGGTAGGTATCCTTTGAAAGGCAGAGGTCTGTAAGCATGACTCCAGAACCCTCTTGCGCGTGTACCATCTACGCCTTCCTCCGGTATTGGGCCAGGCTGAGGTTTGTATGCATCAGATATCTGAAGAAGGTAGATCTTCTCCGCTGACACGGTCCTCGCTAGCTCTTCGCAAGAGGCTTTCCAGTCCTTTTGCACTTGCTCTGGGCTACGGCCGTCTTCAATCAGACCCGATTTAGTGGATGGATCTGCCCACTCGCCGCCTGCTGACTGAAAGGTGTCCAAGCACAAACCAAAGTTGGGACGATCGACCTTCTGACAGATGTCCCACACGTCCTTCCAATCAGGAGCATGTGTAGACCAGCACCAATTCTCATAAGCAACGCGCAACTTGTGCTCCGCCAGATAGTCTGCTAGCTCTTGAAGATCCTTGACAAAGCGGCTTCGGTCTTTCCCAATCTTCTCTGCAGGTGTATCTGTTGAGCCGACCTGCAGTGTCTCGATGCCAGCTGCTTCCATGATACGTACCCAGCCCTTGACCCTCGACCAAGCATCCTCCTTCTCCGGCGAACCATCAGCCCAGCCTTCGAAGTTTGCAAATGGTTGCAAAAGCATTATTTCAAGTCCCTTAGCACTGCACATGCTTCTCACGAGCTTGGCAACCGAGACCAGACTGTCATAGTCGTCTGCGGCGATTTCCTTGGGCGAGTTCTCATCTTGCTGATGTTGTGGACGAAGGTGCTGGGTCGCGAAGGCCTGAAGGTCAGGAAAACCGAGCTCAATGCCTTGGAATCCTGCTGCGGCGAGGGCATCGAGCTTCTTGGGTAGAGTATGCTCATTGCTGTAGCCGATGGACACTGAGGCGAAAGAGATGGGTATCTTCGAAAGGTCGTCGGTGGTCATATTTGAGGCTGTGGAGTATCCTTCGGGATGGTAGATTTGATTCTAAGAGTATACTGCGAGAGGAGTGAGCGATCTATACGGAGTCTGCGCACCTTCCTACTTGATTTGCATCACCATGAGCTACACGAGGGGTCCCAAACAATGACGTTACATGTAGTCCAGTGCATCAGAGCTGTCGCGTGAAGCGCCATATGAACCACGTGGCCATTTATCGCTCTTGCGTTTTGAAGCTCGACTGCATTGCCTACACATGGCACATAATATGTGTACTGATTTGTGTATTTTGACGCTAGGTTGATCATTGCTATGGTGGCAGCGAAGAGCACAGGAGGGGGGCTTGCACGTGGCAAACGGGACGTGCCGCTCTCGGCCCGCCCGCAGCATGTGAAGATGAGCGGACGATCTCATCTACACACTTCTAGATTGACTGCACTCACTTGCTCAGATCTCCGCCGCCATGGCCTCCGAATCTGTCGTCAGCGATCCGCAGCTGCTCTCCGCACTCGAGGCAGCTGCCAAGGCACGCACTCAGAGCCTTGCAATACTGGATCTCCTCGATGAGTACCACGCGAACGAGGATCCGACACAGTCGCCAGCAGATGATGATCACGTCTTGGCGCGACAGTTGAGTCTATCTAAGCAGCAAAAGCTACTGAACGCGCATCTGGCCAAGCTGCGCGGCCTGAACCGCAGAGCCGTTCTTGGCACCAGAACTACCAAGCAGGGCACGGCAGAGGCCAGGCAGGAGATCGACGGCTTGCATCTTCAGCTTCAGAACTTGTACTACGAGCAACGGCACTTGCGGGGTGAGATCTCGGGGTGCGAGAACTATGAGTGAGTCCGACACGATGAAAATTGGTCCACAACGCGCAACACTGACGGGTTTCATAGACATCGTTACCGCACTCTACCCATGATTGATGTTGAGGATTTTCTTGCTGCTCATCCCGAGCACAAGGAAAGCAGCGAGCATGACCTGACCATTGCACGTATTCAGAATGAGCATCGTGCCAGGCAGGAGCTAGAGGAGCAGAGGCAGAAGCTTCAGAAGAAGAAAGAGGCTCTGCTCAAAGAGACTAATGCGAAGAAGGATGAATTGGTGAAATTTGACAACGAGGTGGAGAAGTGGCTGAGCCTTCAGGCAAATCCGAGGAAGGTCCTTGAGGCACACGAGAAGAAGATGCAGGAGGCGAGGGAGAAGGGCATGGCTGTGTGAGATCCTTTGAAATTGGCGAATTGCGAGGACTGCATCAATCACTCTTCACCATCACTTGCATCCACACCAACATCATCATGCCCACCAGTACCGCCCATGGCAGGAGCGAGGGCCTTGATGGGGTTGTTCATTGCGGCACGATGCTGCACCCAAGTGGTTTCAACGTCGCCTGCTGATCTGACCTTGGACAAGCTTAAATGCATAACGCGACCACATCACCCACCGGAGCGCACCCAACACTACAGACGCCTGCACACCAAATCATTTCGGCTGTATCAGACAGTACAGTGGTGCGCAGCCGGAACGCGTACTGCTGTACGGCGCGTCGTGCACTAGTTACGCATCGACGTCCGTACAACAACCTCTTCGACCCAACTAGCGAGTCCGACGTCAGCTTCAACCCAGCCGACGACCGCACTACCAACCTCGAGGCCGGCGGCGGCAGCTGGCTTGCCCGTGACCCGAAGCCAGGATGTGAATGACGGAAGCGCGGCATCCGATCCACCCGAAGAGATCGAGGCCGGCAGATGTCAATGCATCTCACTTGGGCAGTCACTTCCCGCGACGGATTGTCTCGGAGCTAACAAGGCGTGGTGCAATGCGGCTTAGCAGGAACTTCCCGACGTTGAGAATGCGACGTGCGCATGGTTTCGTGAGCTGTCAGCATGTCGATCGACGAGATGCTCAACACCAATAGCCTGGCTAATGCCTTTGAAATATGACTCAATTCATGGACGTGCTGACCGTAGTCCCACCATTAAATCGGTTTAGTCGATCGACTGAGGGTGCAAATGACTCTACATGCGCCCGACTGTTCCCACGCTTGACGTTGCTTGAAATTGATGCGGCTGACTGATTGACGCCATGTGCTGATTGGAAGCTACGATTGCCTGCTCATGTCGATGGCCTGCTTGCGTTCCTACACAGCGATGGGCTCTAATTCTCGACTATAAGCCATTCGCCAGGTAGTCCGGATGCTACCGAACGGAGTCCCTGGTCCTTGAATGCGCACTAGATGGTTTCCTATAAGCCTATCCAAGCTCTCGCGATCGATACTTGACTTTGCACCGCGCCAAGTTGCGCCAACCTCGCTTCCTCTACTCTGCATGCGCACATCAACAATACACCATTCGTGATACTATTATAGGCGAGTGAATCAGAGTGAGTATGTATCTGCCGGCTCCTCCGGCAATCCTACCAGTTCCGACAGGGGCATTGATACAGACCGAGTTGATCCTTCCTGTGCAAGTATCGGGACTAGGTCTCAGGTATGTCAATGAACTCTCTGTACCTTCACTCCACCTTTGCGTCAAGTAGCTTTCACTCACCTCAGTTGTTACTGGAGTCTGTTTCCAGTACTCACACATGAGCGCATCTGAGATTTGAGATTGACGACTATTCAATGTTGATAGTCATGCCGTCCTATGCTGAGCCGCAGTCGAACAAATAAATTTGGGCAACCGCAATACCAAAGCCCAATCCGACGGCTTCCCGAGCCTCAAGCTCTCGAAGCTTTGGAGGGTGATGCTTGATAGTGCTCCAAGGAAGAGCTCGAAGATGTCTCACATAATTCGATGGGTCGCTGACGGCTGACCACTGTTGCCGGAAATCCTCATTTCGTTCGGGCCTTATTCAATGCGACGAGTGGCTGCCCTGCGTCTCGGGTTCGCGTGCTGGGACCGAAGGTCATTGGAACTGTCTCACGTGCGCCCTCGTGCCCGCAGATGGCGGTGGAACCAATCACTCTAGTCCGTTGTGTCAAGCTTGTCAGGTTCTAGTGCTTGATCCAGGCGAGGTTTCAACTTTGCATTGCGAACGGGTAATCGCAAAGTCAGTAGACGGACTACGCCTCGTGGACTTCGCGGTCGGAAAGTCCATCGCGTCATAGCGAACCTTTAGTAGGAGGACATACACCGCATGCTCAGCTGTCCGGCTTACACCGGCTGGCACCTCTCATATAAGAACAATGGCGTCGTAGATGAACGGCGGACTTTGGGCGGTGCTCGACGTGTGTCGGGCAAAGCTTGTGGCTGCCATTCAGGGTTCAACGGCGATTAATGATCTGCTGGAACAGATACGTACGTACATCCTGCTTGCCGACCCAAACATGGCTTCGACAACTTGAGAACATATTCGAGCAGCCAGCGAGCGAGCCGACACCACTTTGAGACCGCGGCGTGTTCAGAACCATTTCGAAACGAACGGAGCAGACAGAGGCGTGTGCATCTGTCTCGGCACACGGCCGTCCCCAGAAGCTTGTCTCGTTCACTTGCGTGACTGCAGGCGGACAAGCAACACCACCTTCTTGGCGCGCCAAGCGTCTGGTCGCATCGACGGGCTCGAGAAGGTGAGTGGTGACAGGATCCCAATTGCTTGTCTCACAAGTTGCAATACATATACTAGGCAGGACGCCCTTCGCAAACCGCATGCACGCCGCGCTGATCTTGCGCAAGATGAGAAGCACAGCAAGACCTTCCGCCCGCGCGTCATGGTTGGTGCACAGCCTCATTACACCTAGTTCCCTGCTCAGCATATCTCACCGTCACGAACTTTGTCTCACGCAGATACCGGCGCGTCCGCTGGTCGACAGCATGCATTCACAGACACATTGCTGACAATGCGACGTAATAGCCGCGGCCCATACCTCTCGCTTCTTCGAAGACCTGCGACGGCGAGGGGCAGCTGAAGGATTAGCCTGAGGTCACCAGGAGTGGAAGAAGGAGGAGACGGAACATCTGATGCGGTGCAAGACATAGGACAGCGAGACGGCCCCATGACAGCGCGTGCGGACATTCAAGCATGCCACCAGCCGTAGAACGGTCCCCGTCCGTTCCGCATTCGAGCAAACGTTTCATGTCACGCTTTGCATCGCCCTTCAGCAATAAGTCGCGTGGCCGACCGGACTTCAGCATTGAGATCGATGACCCGCACAGACACTATTCGCCGGGCGAGACAGTATCTGGGAGCGTGAAGCTGCGCGTCACCAAAGCGACCCGTGTCACACACATTGCAGTTTACTTGCATGGATATGTGCAGGTTTACAAGCACCCTGGATCACCGCCTGAGGGCTACCGAGGCAATAGTGCATACCTAGGACCTGGCAAAGGGAGCAAGAGTGGGGAGTACTTTGGCAATGGATTCGCCTCTTTGTTCGAAGATGAGAGCATTCTCTGCGGTGACGGTAGGCTGGGTGAAGGATCCTATCAGTTCAACTTCGAACTCGATTTTCCAGACCGCAATCTGCCAAGTAGCATCGACTTCGAACGGGGATCGATAACTTACATGATTACGGCTGCAATGACGAGGCCTTCGACCATGTCACCTGTCCTCACTTGCGAGCGCAAGGTGTATTTCATGGAGCGGATTGACATATCAACATTGTACCCAGCCAAGCCTCGACATGTCGTGTTGGAGCCACTCACAAAGCGATCCCGAGCAAAGTCACGAGCTCGTAAAATAGTCGATGCCACCGAGCGCAAAAGCAGAAAAGGCGACTCCATCAACACAAGGAGCGATCAAGGTGTGGCCAGTAGACACTCGTCATCAACAAGCAACCATGGGGAGAGTGACGCTCCAGGCAGCCCATCGCCAAGTGAGGTTAGTTTCGATAGTCTCGTGAGTGGTGGAGGTCAAACCTCCCCGGCGGATTCCAGTAGGCTATATCCGCGGGCAAGCGAGTCCAGCAAGCCGAACGCTAGCAGCTCGTCGCTTGCGAGCAGAACAATCACCGCAGATATCGAGCCCATGATAGGCGGCTGTTTGCGTGGCGACACCATCGCTGTAAAGGTCCGCGTCAGCCACAGCAAACCGATACGCAGTCTGTACGGTGTCATTCTCACGCTCTATCGTCAGGCTCGCGTTGATCTGCACCCGTCGATACCACTAGGTCCGACGGAGAAGGGTGTCAAGGACCGATACGAGGACTATTATCCGAAATCTGTCACTGGTCTGGGCGGCTTGTCGTTGTCTGGAGCAGGGTCAAGCCACACATTCCGGAAGGACTTGGCACAGGTTATGGTGCCCCTGTATGTCGATCCAAGTACCTTGACTGCGGACGTCACAGCTAAAGTGCGGGTGCCTGACGAGGCCTTCCCAACTATTTCCACTGTGCCAGGCGGTATGATCAGCTTCCACTATTATGTCGAAGCTGTGGTAGACGTGCAGGGAAAGTTAGGCAGCAGCGTTGGTGAAAGGTCTCTGAGCAGCATTAATGGCGTTAATGGTCCGCAGGCTCCTGTAATGGGTCTGCAGAGCTTTCCGGAGAACGCAGCCTACGCACCTCCGGGGACACATATCATTGACACTGCGCCGATTCGTCGCGACAAGAGTGTCATCAGCTGTGTATTTGAAGTGATAGTGGGCACGAAAGACAGCGAACGTCGGAAAGGCAAACGGAAGATTGAGGAAGCATTGACATCACAAGGCTTGCACGAACCGCCACCAGCTTCCCTGGCACCTGAACAGCAGACCCAACTCGGCGCAGTAGATGAGTGCTTAGGTCACGAGCAAGGATACTATTGGGATCGTCATCCGCAAGCTTACCAGGACGAGGTTTGGCATCAGCTGTGGCATTATGATCCTGGCTATTCAGACCAGTTCCACTACGATGCTCCGCCTGCTGTCCCAGTGCCATCTGTGCCTGATGAATCGCAGCTATCAGAGAAAGAACGCATACAACGAGCAGAAGCACGTCTACTCCCCAGCCAGCCTCCTGGTGACGAGTACGGCGCAGGGCCACGCCAAGCAGAAGAAGCGACTGCGCCATATCTGCCTGAGGAGACTGTAGCAGGTATGGGACCGTCATTGGTTGCCTCCGCTCCTGCGTACGATGAAGCTCATGGCCCGGCCAGCGTAGCGACAAACACGCCATCAAATCCAGATGCAGCAAGTTCTGCTCCTCGTTACTCGGCCAGCGAATCGGGCCAGGAAGCACTGAGAGTTGTGGATGATAAGCAAGAGTTGGAGCGGCGGCGTCTGATGGAACAATCCTCTGCGCCGCCTGCAGATGCCGACGACGATCGAGAACCTAGCACGAGTGTGGAAGCAGGAGCACGATCCGCTCCGCCTGAGATCGTCAACAACCATCATGAAGAACTCGATAGCCATGCTGACGCTGCTGGCATAGCCGATTTGCCTCGGTACGAAAGATAATGACATTCAGGAGTTTGGAGTACAATTACAAGAGTCCTTTCGAGCGTTTGGTGGGTTAGGCGATGGACGATACCACATGGACACCGTGCGCATATAAAGATGCATTGGAGCCGTCTGACTTGCATTTAGATGCCATAGCGCGGCACTTCAGGAGTATTGGAGCAAGCATTGATTGCGACTCATCGCGGGTTTTGTAACATATGAATATACCTCATGCCATTATTGGCAGCGCTTTGCAAACTTGGCAAGCTTGCTTCTCTATCTTAGAACGCGCATTATCGCACTAGTAGCGGACGCCCAGCTTTGTGGACCTGCCCAGACTCAAAGCACGGTCTCCCGAGTGATTGCATGTTGTACCCGGTAGGCACTGCGCTCATTGTGACCAGGACATAATTGCTACCGCGCGGCTTTTCGTGCCATTGACTTGCGCCGCGCCTTTGGGCGCACAGAACTACCAGTCGAGCAAGGCGCGGATTAGACTCCGTCCTGTCGCACAGCTGAGAGATCAAAAGCCACGAGTGTCGACCGAGCAGTTTCCGCAGCAGCGATCTGCACTGCCTGTTTCGGGAAGCCTGTGCAACACTGCAACCTGCCTTTTCTTCTTACTCCGCAAAATGTCTTATGAGCGTTTATTCTTGGAGCTCTACCAAGTCTTGGTCGAGACTTGGAACAGATACATGTAAGCGCCAGACACCAGCTGGCCGGTTTCACTACGGAAGCGCGTCTGAGCGTTTCCAGTGACGTACTCTGGCCAGGCTTGCGTTAGCAGGGTTTGGTGCGTAAGCTGCTCAAAGACTTGTACTTCTGCGCTCAAGTTCTTGCCAAAGCATTTTGGAGAGGTGCCCAGGGCCATATACGTTGCTTCCCAGCCGCGAAAGAGCCGCAGAAACTATGTGATTATACAGAGACCGTGGAGTGCCCTCTTTCCAAAAACCGGGAAGAGAGTAGAGCTTCCACAGGCATCGGATCTTACGGGTCGCCGTGTTCTAGACGCGCCCCGACCCTGCTTAGCTCTGCGCTATGCCTCGTCCTGCGAAAGCCACCTGCATCTCCAGCTGTTTAGGTTAACCGTTGGAGTGTGGTCTTGTTCGCATCCTTCTCTCAGAGCTTACTCTCTCGCATGCGACTGTGACATCGGCTGATGTGGAATCAGAGGCATTCCTAGGCGTCAGAGTGCGTTCATAAAACTCGAAACGCTGACCGCCTTGCATAAAACAACCACGCTGCCAGCGTGACGTGGGTGGACAGTCCGGGCGGGAGTTGTGCTTGGACCTGAGCGCGTTGCTGACCAAGTCACGTCCAGAGGTGTGGAATCTTTGATGAGGAGAGAATCCAGACCTGCAGCTGACGTGGGTCGGACTTTCGATCTGCCTCTCACCTACCTCAGTGCCGGGATTTTGGCGTGCTTGCTCTTGCTTCCGCGTATCTTCCTACGCCAGAGTGTGTCCCGCGTGTTGCATCTGGCCGTCGCTGGCCAGACAAAGGCTTCTGGTCTGCCCTCCTGTGCACCGGTAGAGCAAACAGGAAATCAGCGCTGGACCGGAACGCGTCTACTGTGCCTTTCAAAGAGCTTACTTCCGCTCACAAGCTGGCGGCATCAAATTCACTCGCAAGGCGCTTAGGTGCGGAAGTGGTGCGCAAGAAATGAGCGCTGAAGCTGCCACCATAATGGAGCGTCAAACCATCTGTTTCCCGCGTCAGGGCACGGGCGGCATCATGCAGAATGGCGACCTGGATTTTCGGCTGGAGATCTCGCGATTATACACGACGTCTGAAAATAATGCACTGGAGGCGCTGGTCACGCTGAAGCGCGAGCTCCAAACGTTACCGACGGACGATTTCTGGTCGCAGTCACGGAAGGGATGTCGAAGATCTTGGGCGCGGAGATGTCCTTCGTGATGAAGAGGGTGCTGGTGGATGACCAGGAAGCGCCGGTCGAGATGCCACCATTGGGCGAGCCAGGGAGTTGTATGATGGCGGCCGCTTTCCATTATTGCGCCAATGATGGTTCGAGGAACACCATCAAACAGAACAAGTTCGCTGCTTACGGATGTCCATGCGCATACATGCGACATGACAAGGTCTTTCTAATTCCTGAGAAGCTGAATGAGTTCATCACCGACAACCCAAACAAATTGCCTACTCCCGCCGAGGCATACATTGGCATGCCCCTTTTTGCAGAGGGCAAATGCTTTGCACACTTCGGCGTGATGTGGTCGAAGGAAGGCGCGGCACAACGGACTCTTTCCTGGGCGTTCATCGAAATGCTACTCCATTCGCTAGAAGACATGATTGGGCAACGATTTATGGAAGGCGCCAACTTCATGCGAACCTCGCCTGCGCCACGGGAGAGACAGCGCGTGATCCCTCATGATGCAGTAACCATTGCACAGTCCCTAAGACCCTATGCAGGCTCGCTATCTCATGAGCTTCGAACGCCAATGCAAGGCGTCGTCGGTATGTTGGACGTCATGTACGCAACTGTACAGGAAGCAGTGGAAACTTCCACGGATGCAAAGCTACGGCAGATCTTCGAGGACCTCAAGACGAATATAGAGGTGGTTCAGGACAGCTCAAGGAGAGCCGTAGAGGCCGCGGACAACGTCGTCCACGCATATGATATGAATATGTCGATTCCCGAGGGTCCTCCGGGCATATCTTTCGATGACTCCATCGACACTATGTCTCCTTATTCTGCAACAGCGCCGGACAAGCGTCCAGACATCTTGATCGCTGGTCACAACTTGCCTTTAGCGAGAAAAAGAAGACGCGACGAAGCCTTCTCTCGGACTGGCAGCAACGCCAGTAGCATTTCAAAACATCAGAGGGTGGAAGGCGCGGCGTCGAGCTGGGTGCGCGAGACCGAGCCAAGCCAGGAGATGAGGGACGGTTTGCACGAAGCCGAGCATGTTCGCGCTCATGCGTCCATCGAGCACGAAGTGGACGAGTCTGTGACTTCCAAGGACCACGGTTCTTCGTGCAGCCACACGCTCTCCAGCCGGAGTATAGCACCAGGACTGAGACACGCAGATTTGCGAGAGATGTTCCAGTACATCATCAACGAAGGGCTGAAAGTGGGCGGAAGACCAGACTCGGCGATGGCTCAAGTAACGCAGCACGGAGAAGTGATCGAAGTGCGGGCTAGGGGCTCAGACGGTATTGCCAGTACCAAAGTCATCAATTGGAGCGTCGATCCGAGCGTGCCTGGAACGATGTTCATCGACGAAAAGGATTTGACCAAACTCATCTCCTGTGTCTTCTTGAACGCGATCAAGTTTACGAGCAAGGACGATGGCCGCGTTGATATTCATGCAAGGCTAAGCACTAGGGGCAAATATGTCAGTATCACGATCTCTGACAATGGACCTGGCATTCCGACAGCATTTCTGCCGAAGCTGTTCAGGCCATTCTCCCAGGAGAACGGCTCCTTGACCAGGCAAAGCGATGGACTCGGCCTCGGCCTGATGGTCGCCAAGGGCATTGCGAGGAAGCTGGGCGGGGATCTGATGTGTACGAGAGCGGAAACGTCAGGCGCAAAGCACGGGACGGAATTCGAAATCAAAGTGCCGGTCATGGCGGGTGAGACCATCAGCCGGCCATCATCGCCTTTTGGCTCGCCTATGCCCCGTGCTGCTCGTCTCTCTCAGCCTCCTACACAGCCAGAGACCCCACAACATCCGCCGGTGTCAGCCGCACCTGCAGATCCTCGCATGCTTACTAGAGCGCTACATGAGGCTGTCAACGTGGCGCCTTTGCGCTGCAATAATCTGCCTGGAATGCGCAGTCCAGGCACACCCCCATCACCACGTACACACCTAACGCCTCCGGCTCAGCAAGTGACGTCGGCTACCTCCTCACCACCTACCCCGGCCACCATCGGCACCGAACAGAGGCCTAAAGTTCGAAAGAACGTGTCAAATCCAGCCATCGACCGTGAGCTCTCCAGCAAATACCCCTTGAATTTCTTGGTTGCGGAGGACAACAAAATCAACCGCAAGCTTCTCGTGTCGATGCTTGCTAAGTTCGGCTACAAGACTGTGTACGAGGCACATGACGGAGCTGAGGCTGTGCGCCAAATGAGCATACGGCGGCCACGCCATGCGCAGGTCGATGTGGTGTTGATGGATCTATGGATGCCTTTCATGGACGGATACGAAGCGACCCAACGAATTCTAGGCATGGAGTTTGCAGCCGATCGTGGTGACAGCGGCGATGAGAGCGTTGTCAGAAAGCCCACCGTACTTGCGGTCACTGCCGACGTGACTGACGGCGCACTGGAGAAGGCGTACAACTGTGGGATGACCGGGTATATGACAAAGCCATACAAGATGGTGGATCTGCAGCGATTGATACTTGAGTATTGTGCTAGGAAGACTGCGCTATTGGAAGTAGAAGAAGGCCGAGGTTTTGTCGAGCTGACGCCTGCGGTCACTGTTTGAGGCGTTTGATATATGATTGGTATACCCCGAGTCTTGCACGCTATGGATGAAAGATGTGATGAGCACGTCATATAGCATATAGTAGACATATCCGCTTTGACAGCGCAGGTGGTCGTGGACCCACTCCATCTGCTTATTCGACTTCATACGCCGGAGATGTTGGATTGCTGAATCGAGCTCAGGACGCAGCTCCGCTGCCATTTTACTCGCCAGCATTGGATGGTATAAACTTCAAAACGGCGTGCTGACGAGGTCAAGTACCCCGCCATGCACCGCACTCGTCCGGAACCCCGCCATACAGGATCTGGTTTGAAAGGATGCTAAAGTGCCTAGTGACACCATGTGTGAATCGTCGGTTGCAGTGGTTGTTGCTACGTCATTACCAATTGGAATTATATATCCCTCGACCCCACCTGTTTATAAACAAACGTCTGTGATAGCAACAACAAATACCAAGGAACATAACAAGTCAGACAGAGGAAGTTCAGACACACAGCAACCATGTCGACCGGAGTAGGAATGGGCTCGTGCTGCATGAGCGGCCACATTGCTTCTGGCAACCCCAAGGGCCGAGAGGAGACAATCGCAGGTCTCCCAACCTATGTCGCCGAGCCATCCAATGGCGACAAGACTAAGTCCATCGTCTTCATCAGCGACATTTTCGGCTACAAGCTCAACAACGTGCGTCTGCTGTAAGTCTTGCAACCTCACCCAGGTTAACCACATCACAAAGTAAAACAAACTCCCTAACCACGTCCACAGCGCCGACGAGTACGCCGCCCACGGCTTCACAGCATACATCCCAGACTTCCTCGAGGGCGACCCAATCGACGAGTCCTTCCTGAAAACCGTGGAGCCCACGCTCCCCGAGCGCGAGTCCCGTTCCATCACCGACAAGGCGACCGCGACCGCCACCGTCGGCGCCACTCTGGGACCCTTCCTCATCAAGCACCGCGAAGCCGTCGCCCGTCCCTTGATCGAAGGCTACATCGACAAGATCCGCCAAGTGCCAGGGACCGACAAAGTCGGCGCCATTGGATTCTGCTGGGGTGGCCGGTACGCCATTCTCGCTGCGCAGAAGCCGTTCTCTGGTCTCTCTGGGAAAGGTGTGGATGCGGCATTCGCTGCGCACCCGTCGCTTGTCTCTATCCCGGCGGACTTTGACCCCGTGGCTGTGCCTCTGGGCTTGGCGCTGGGCGAGAAGGACTCGCTGCTTGGCGAGACGGAGCAGGGCCAGATCATGAGGGTCATGGCTGCGAAGAAGAAGGGTGAGGGTGAGGGAGAGAAGGTCGAGCATAGCGAGGTGAAGATCTATCCGGACCAGATCCACGGCTTTGCGCTTCGCGGAGATTGGGCAGACGATAAGAGCAAGAAGGCGATTGATGAGGTTACTAAGCAGGGTGTTGAGTGGTTCAAGAAGTACTTGTAGACTTGCACTACTAGGCTTGATGCATAGCTGCTGTTCACATGATACAGCTTAGACCGAATGTCAACATCGCTCGAAAGATGCTTTATGATGCTAAGAAGTCCGAAACTCGTCTTCACGCTGTGTAATCACACAGTGAAGTATCAACCAAGAAGTCAGCGACCTACGTTGAATACATCAATCCGCGTGCGATGCCCTGCGAGCCTCATTCTCGGAATTCTTGCGTAAAACCCAAAAATCAGCGAGGATTGGACGACTCGCTATACAGCAGAAGTAGCAGATATGCTCATAATGCAAAGCGAGCGAAAGAGTCCGTCCTGTCCATTGAGTCATTTAGAGCTCTGCAGCTTCGCTGACAGACGTACTTAAGACACAATAGAGCCAATTCCCACCCCCTCTTCACGACCTCCCCTCAGATACCACAGGCAACACAACATGTGAATCAAACTCCCCGCCCGTATACAACACGTGCCTCCCCACATTCGCGTCCTCCGGCTGCGTCAACTGCCCAAACGGCAGCCCAATCATCGAGTGCCCGCCACCTTCACCACTATCCCCTCGCCGGCCGCAAACACCATGCCCATCGGCCACAGCGTAATCTCCAGCATCACGATCTTGCCCAGCGGCTCTATCGCCTCCGTGCGGTCATGATCATACACAATTTCTAACTCCGTGGATTTCGCTTCGTTTCGGGAGATGGCGTGGGAGGCGCGCAAGAAACCTTGGGAGCCGTAGGTTTTCAGGGTGTTGGTGTCTGGGACTTGGGAGGCGGGGACAGGAGAAGGGAAGTTGAGGGATGTGAGGGATTTGCCGTGCTCGTCGATTTTAGAGATGAGGACGGCGATGTCCATGTCGTTGTGGTCGGCACAGGAAAGGTAAAGACGGGCTTTGGAGTAGCCGGCTACTTCAGTGTAGGTGGGGAAGTGAAGCGTGAAGTCCTGTGATTGGTGTGGGTGAGCGGTGTGTGGGAGTTCTTGGATTGGCGAAAGAAACTTACAGATGAGTCGGTGAGACTGTGAGCCTTGTGTGAGGCGGAGGAGGGTTCGGAGGGCAGGGAGGGCACAAGCGTTTTGCTGCTGGCATCGAGGTAGAACTTGCGTAAGTTTTGGCGTGCGAGGGGATATTCATGCTCTGCTCGTTCGATGACATCTGGGATCGACGACATGCCCAACAGCGACAGGCGGACAGGAGGGGTATCGTCCTCCCAGCCGTTAGGGATATTCTTACAGTAGCGGTCGTAGAATCTCTGAAGGTCATTGACGATTCGTGGCGTGTACTGATCGACCCATTCGTAATAATTGTGGACACGCAGCCACTTTTGCTTGGTCGAAGCTTTGCGGAACAGCATATGCGATCCGTGGACGTGGAAGAGGTTGGAGTAGGACGATACCACGTACACTGGAATCGTGATCTTCTCCAGGTCGACGGTTTTGTCCTTCCAGTAGCTGTTGTAGAGGGGATGCTTCGCTGCATAACCGATCATGTCTTCGGCCTCGTTCTTGCCGTGCATGAAGCTCTGCCATTGCTGGAAGAACTTCTGGTTGGAAGGAATGCCACCACGAAATAGCAATTGGGAGTAGACATCTGAGACGCCCTCCCACGGCGCTATGCACTTACAAGCTGGATGGTTGAGACGGGAGGCGTACATCGTCTGCGCGATCGCTAGGTAGGAGTTTCCAGCCATGGTGACTGACCCGTTACACCAGGATTGTTTCGAAAGAAAGTCGATCGTGTCATAGATATCCTCGGCATCCTGTTGACCCCAGAAGAATGTAGTGCCCTCAGAATAGCCGGTACCTCTCGAGTCGCAGTTGACGACGGCATACCCGCGTGCACACCAATCACCTGGATCTGGGGCTTCCCAGGACTCGTACCCTGAGGTTTGGTCGAGATGGACACCGAGGCGGTAGGGAATAATGTCGAGGGACCAAGGCGAGGCGCGTTTGCCGTATGGCGACCAAGCCATGATGGCGGGGACTTTCTCCTGTTCGGAGGCAGGCCTAAAGACGTCGACGTAGACCTTGACGCCGTCCCTCATGGGCACGGCAACATCGTACTCGAGCGTGATGTCGGTGAGCACCGCTCTTCTCCCAGGTGCTTTGACGTGACCTTTTGGGAGGTGCTCACGCTCTCCAGGGCGAAACTTGATACCATAATCTTTGTAGGCCGGGTGCTCGTCCAGAGGCGGTGTCTTGAAGAAGGAGAGATCAGGATGCTGAGCTTTCAGGTTCTTCGTCGTCGTCTCTTCTGCCATGCTGAGGAGTAGTCTTGTATTACCGAACTTGTCGGACGCTGCTGTGACTGCGTGGATGAGATGCAAATTCGCCGGGCAGTAGCTACTTTATACAGATCTGATTACATGAGTAATTGAGCTAACGCGTAGTCTTATGAGACGTGTATGCCTAAGCACAGCGTCGCGTTCCATTTGTCCGCGAAAATGGGCCTGGCATAAATCAAGGGCCTCCACCGCACCAAGTCTATGCACTTGCTGCGGAGTGCATCTGACGACGCAAAGTACCTGGCTTGTTAGCATAAATGCCCACCTCCTTCGGATCCGTGATCGGACGGAGGTTTGAGCTCGGCCGGATCTTGACATGCTTCAAATATCAGGTACGACCGACCTTTTATGTAAAGTTGTGTACTGTAGAAGAACCAATATTCTGTGTCTAGCGGTTAGCTGACTGAAGGAGCAATATCCAAGTGTTACGCCGAGACTGTCAACCACGCAGGCCGGTCAATAATGTCAATCAACTGCGCCGTACATAGCTATCACCATTTCCTTGTCATCGCTGAATCACTCTGTAAGAAGCAGTCATTGCCATCGACGAATCAGCCAAGCGCTCGACTGGCGGATCCACTTGACCGGTATAGGAGAGCGTGTCCTGAGGCAATCACACAGACGGTCCAATGCCTCTCGCCCTCATGATTTGACAGCCGACCATCTACAAGTTGACCATCGAAAGCAGTGTTCTCGTTGATCATTGCTGACTCGTGGAAGAGGATTGCAAGGTGTGCCATCCGGATGTTGTAGAAGGTAGTAGAATCTGGAGTCAAGAAGTCAGACAGCAACTGGCCGAAAGCGGCAAGAGCCAATGCGCGCATGCTTCGAGAGGCCACTTTTCCTCACTATGGAGGGGTCTTCTTTATCTTCACGGCCTTCATCACTGTTGCGTTCAGTGCTGACAAGTTGGCAAGTATCTGGCAGCAGCATTTGAACCGAACCATGCCGTCGCCAAGTCCTACCAGCGTATGAAAAGTCATCCAACGGCGACATTCAGTCCTTCCCGAGAGCATACCTATAATCGATAGCAGGCCTCACTGCAGGCCGATCACATCCGCCATGGACAACGCCTACATTCGATCTCCTCAGGAGGTCCTGGAACACTTCAACGTCTCGGAACAAAAAGGTCTTGAAGAGGTCTCAGTAAATGCTGCGAGGCAGAAGTACGGCAAAAATGGTGTGTTTCGTTCGGCGACAGTCACATGCGCTTGACATACTGACAATGTACAGCCATACCTGAAGAGCCGCCCACCCCCATGTGGGAGCTCATTCTCGAGCAATTCAAAGATCAACTCGTCATCATCCTCCTCGGTTCCGCCGTCATCTCGTTCATCCTTGCGCTATTCGAAGAGGAGGAAGGATGGACGGCCTTCGTCGACCCCGTCGTCATTCTGACCATCCTCATTCTTAATGCGGTCGTGGGTGTGACTCAGGAGTCTTCCGCCGAGAAAGCCATTGCCGCGTTGCAAGAGTACAGCGCCAACAAGGCCAAGGTGGTCAGAAATGGACGTCTTTCGGAGGTTAAGGCGGATGACTTGGTCCCGGGTGATATCGTCCATGTGGCGGTGGGAGACAGGATACCGGCGGACTGCAGGTTATTGAGCATACACAGCAACAGCTTCAGGGTCGATCAGAGTATTTTGACAGGCGAGAGCGAGAGTGTGGGCAAGGAGGTGCACACGATCAAGGATCCGCAGGCCGTGAAGCAAGATCAGATCAATATGTTGTTTTCAGGAACGACTGTAGTCACTGGTACTGCACACGCGGTTGTGGTTCTCACCGGCTCTAACACCGCGATTGGCGACATTCATGAGAGCATTACTGCCCAAATCTCGCAACCAACGCCTTTGAAGGAGAAGCTCAACGATTTTGGCGACACCCTGGCCAAGGTAATTAGCGGCATCTGCATTTTGGTCTGGTTGATCAACATTGGCCATTTCAACGATCCATCACACGGCAACTCTTGGACGAAGGGCGCCATCTACTACCTCAAGATCGCAGTCTCTCTTGGTGTGGCCGCTATTCCTGAGGGTCTGGCTGTCGTCATCACAACATGTCTGGCTCTCGGTACTCGCAAGATGGCTGCGAAGAATGCTATTGTGCGCTCTCTGCCCTCTGTGGAGACATTGGGCAGCTGCAGTGTCATCTGTTCAGACAAGACTGGAACGCTCACCACGAACCAGATGAGTGTTCAGAAGGTGGTACATATCAACGAAAATGGCAACGGACTGGAGGAGCTTGACGTTGAGGGAACCAGCTTTGCTCCGGAAGGCAGCATCTCCAAGAACGGCCAGATCGTGGCGAATCCAGCGGCTGAGTCGAAGACCATCGCAGCCATGACCGAGGTCGCCGCTTTGTGCAACGGTGCAACGCTCTCATACGACAGTGACAAGCGCACTTTCACCAACGTCGGCGAGGCTACAGAAGGTGCTTTGCGAGTGTTGGTCGAGAAAATCGGGAGCACAGATGAGTCGTACAATGCTCAGCGTAACAGTCTCACTCCAAATGCAAAGTTGCACTACATCAGCAAACGATATGAAGCTGGCGCGCCTGTTGTGTCGACTTATGAATTCTCGCGTGACCGCAAGAGTATGTCTGTTCTCGTCAGCGCTGGCAACTCGCAGAGGCTACTCGTCAAGGGTGCTCCGGAATCGATCCTGGCTCGCTGCTCTCATGTCCTCGTTGGGAGCAACGGCAAGCGTGAACAGCTGTCGAGCAAGCTTGCCTCCCTGCTCCAGGATGAGGTTTTGGACTATGCAAACCGTGGACTTCGTGTGCTTGCTTTGGCTAGTGTCGACAGTGTCAATACCAGCCTCGCGAGCAAGGCCAAGACTACTAAGGAGTATGAGCAACTGGAGCAGGGCATGACATTCCTTGGTCTTGTTGGTATGCTTGACCCGCCACGTCCGGAAGTCGCAGAGAGCATTCGGCAGTGTCGTCAAGCTGGCATCCGCGTCGTTGTCATCACTGGCGACAACCAGACGACAGCAGAGACGATCTGCAGACAGATTGGCGTTTTCGCAGAGGATGAGGATCTGCGAGGCAAGAGCTTTACTGGTCGCCAATTCGATGATCTGAGCGACGCCGAGCAGCTTCAAGCTGCAAAGACTGCATCGCTCTTCTCTCGCACCGAGCCTACCCACAAGTCGAAGCTGGTCGATCTCTTACAGACCGCTGGCGAGGTTGTGGCTATGACTGGCGATGGTGTCAATGACGCACCTGCGCTGAAGAAGAGTGACATCGGTGTTGCCATGGGCACTGGTACCGATGTCGCCAAGCTTGCCGCCGACATGGTTCTTGCCGACGACAACTTCGCCACGATCGAATCGGCCGTCGAAGAGGGCCGCAGCATCTACAACAACACCCAGCAATTCATCCGGTACCTCATCTCATCCAATATCGGCGAGGTCGTATCGATCTTTCTCACTGCAGCTCTCGGCATGCCTGAGGCGCTGATACCCGTACAACTCCTGTGGGTCAACTTGGTCACCGATGGTCTTCCTGCGACAGCTCTCAGCTTCAACCCACCGGATCACGATGTCATGAAGCGGCCGCCTCGTAAGAGGGATGAGCCGCTCGTAGGTGGCTGGCTTTTCTTCCGGTACATGGTGATCGGCACCTATGTTGGTCTGGCGACGGTGGGTGGATACGCATGGTACTTCATGTTCTACCAGGGTGGTCCGCAAATCACCTTGTGGCAACTCGTAAGTCATCTTCACCACACAACCTTGACCAGGAATCCCGTGCTAATACAAAATGATTGCAGACCCACTTCCACCGCTGCACCGCCACCTCCCTCCCTTTCGCCAACATCTCCTGCTCCGTCTTCTCCGACGCCAACGCCCTGACCGCCTCCACCATTTCCCTCTCCATCCTCGTGGTCATCGAGATGCTGAACGCCATGAACGCCCTCTCCAGCTCCGAATCCCTGCTCACCCTCCCGCTCTGGAACAACATGGTCCTCGTCTACGCCATCACGCTCTCCATGGTCCTGCACTTCATCCTGGTCTACACGCCTCTCTTACAGGGAATCTTCGGCATTGTGCCGTTGGGGTGGCCGGAGTGGCAGATTGTGCTGGCGTGGTCGGCGCCGATCATTGTTATTGATGAGGTGCTGAAGTATTTTGAGAGACAGTTTTTCATGGCGAAGACGAATGGGATGGGGAATATGGGGAGGAAAAAGGTGCAGTAGACAGAAAGCACTGATACTTGCATTCCGCATTGGACAAAGGCAAGTTGTGTAGATCAAGATGCTAGATATAGAAACTTACCTAGCTTTACCTTAACAGAACAAGGTCTTGCTGCGATGGGAATCAAATTCCTCATCCATTGTTCCTGTCCTGAGACTGCAAGGTTCGCAAGCCGAACGCTGCGAGCGACTGGAAAGGTACATTTCTCGGCATTCAGCTGGCGAGCTCAACCGCCTGTTGGCCTGTCAATGGCTTCGTGGCAAGTCTGTAGATGAACATAAGGTATCTGTCTTCATCACCCTCTGTACATGCGCGTTTTCATAATCCGCAGCACTCTCAATGTGCTGCCCATTGCATTCCATCTTGCGTGGTATCTTATCTTCCATGCTTGTTGAATTCCCCATTCCCAAGAAAGCCTCGCTTAGAACGCTCCATGAAAGAAAGTACAATGAACACCGTATCCCATGAATCAAATAATCATCAAAACCATGCAGTTGCACCGAGATGACCGTTAGAGATCCGTATCTGTTCTCAGCGCGGCTCCAGATCATTGTCCCCTCTTGGCTCCTAAGCATTGGAGGACTGTCTCGGCTGCGCGTCTTGCGTAGCGTCTTCCTCGTCGTCCGTAGGCACTGGTGTGGGTAGCTGACTCTGCTCTTCTGAAGAAGTCTGACGAGCAGCTCTCGCCGGCGACGCAGACTTCACTGGCGTTCCTTCCTTGCTTTGCATCTCCTCGATACTGGTCCGGGCAGAGAGCCCACGTTCCGCGGCAAGCTTCTGAGCCTCCTCACGTTTCCGCGCCACCTCAGCTTCTTCCTCCCGCTCAATACGTTCCTCTTCCTGCTTCAATTCGTTGAGCGTAGGCACAATCTCATGCACTTCCGCCGTCTCGGGAGCATTCTCGTCAATAGGCGAATGCACCTCGCTGCCATTCCGACTTCTCCTCCTTCCCACGCTACTACGCAGACTCCTACTGCTGCCCGTCCGCCCAGTGCTCATCCTCGATCCTGTTGAAGGCCTCTTTCCTCTTTTTCTCCCAGTCTTGTTGGAGCTGCTCTCGGTCCCCGTTTCAGGTCCAGAAGTCCCGAATGTGTTTCTTCGCTCCAGCACCATAGCGAACTCGTCGTCGAGCGGTATTGCATCTTCCAGCTCTTCGTCCGAGGGGAAGATGTCGCCGCGACTACTGAAGCTATCAGTCGTGTTGCCCGAGGTCGCCGTCCCGCTCCTGGTTCTGCCGTGTTTCCTGCCAGTCCCACGACCTTGGCTGAGCTCGCTCTCTTCCAGCAGCGCTTCGCCCTCAGTAATGTCTCTCCCTAATCTCCTTGCTCCAGGATGTTCTTGCAGGTCCGCAGCACTTGGCTGATACCGCAAGGACTTGCCTCCAAACAGCCTCCCAAAGAAGCCATGCCCGCTACTCCCTGGTATCACTCTCGGGTCTGCCTCCAATTGTGCAGCGCTCTTCCGCCTGGCTCGCGGGTAATTCATCCCTTTCTGCCTGCTCGGCTGCTGAGCCACCGCGCCATAGTTCCCAGTCGCACCCGATCCTGCCAGCAGGCGATCAAACTCGTCGTTGCCGCCCCATCCCAATGCGCCCTCATTCTCATCTAAATCATCCCAATCGTCATAAAAGTCGAAGTTCAGCTCTGCCCGCCCTCGACTGCGCGCGCGACCCCGCTGTCGGCGCAAGCGATCGCGCTGGCTGTAGTTGAGAGCAGGACATGATGCGTCGACGCAGGTGGTGAAGCAGTTGCCGATTCCCTCGAAACACGGCTTCACGTAGCGCTGACCGAAAATGTACAGGCCACTCTGCGCAGACTCGGTCGCGGTCTCGACGGTCTGTCCGATTTCATTCAGTCGACGACGGAAGCGAGGGTCATTCGTTCGATACATGGCAGTCTCATTTCGCCATCGGCGAGTCGCATGGGGGCGGTGAGCGTGACACGCGAGTTGGAGAGAGTCTAAGGTATCATGTGGTCGGCTTCATGCTTCGTGGTTGCTTCACATCAAGCTTGCAATGGCATGTCACAGGGATCAGCTCAGCCGATACACCACGTGCTACTACTGGGATCTTCAGCTCCAAATGAGCCTCCGTTTCATGTGATACGCAGAGTATTTGCTGGGGACTTGTTCTTTGGTGTTAATATGCCTACCAACACATCGCCATAATATGTTTGTCATGCTAGGGGGAGAGAGTAGGTTTTCGCATCTACGATCTCTCCTACGGACCACTGCCTCGCCGAGCGATGGTCAACCTGATGCTTGATTGCGGCGCCTGAGGTCCGTCCCGCCGCAGACTGAATCGGGCCTGCTAAGATCTAGGCCCCTCATCCCGGCGCATGGAACATCAAGACGCTGCGACAATTCACTACATCCTACATATGCAGCTCGAGGCGACGATGGCTGTCGACGCTCGTGCAGGGCGCCAGTGTTGCCGACGACTTTGTTATTTGGAAGTTGTGTAGGTTTGACCTCTTCGTCCGCTTCTTCTTCCTCTTCTCGCCTGGAGCTTCACCACTGCCAGCACGCTTGTGATTGTCAAGTGCAGTTGTGGCTTGAATAACCCCATTATTGTTGGCCGTACCTGCCAAGGGTTGACAAGAGTCCAGTCGCGGAAATGCATTACAGTGAGTTCCAACCACATGACCCAGGACCGAGAGTCTGGACTCGACCAGCTCCGGCGCAATGGAAAATTGTGCTGACCATCTGCTCCTCCAGTTCGCTTCCTCAAGA
Source organism: Teratosphaeria zuluensis (assembly GCA_007113905.1). Lineage (NCBI taxonomy): Eukaryota > Fungi > Ascomycota > Dothideomycetes > Mycosphaerellales > Teratosphaeriaceae > Teratosphaeria > Teratosphaeria zuluensis. The sequence continues at coordinate 229,213 of VCMQ01000024.1, forward strand.
CGCCCAAGATCGAAGTCACTCACTCCACCATCATCACTCTCAAAGCCGTCATAACAGTCACCACCGACCTCGGCGAAACCTTCTACCCAGACCCTCTCGACATCGTCGTCACCCTCCGCTCCAAAGATCAAGATGGAGACATCTACCTCCGCCGCCGCCTCACCTGGCCAGGCGCAGGTGCAAGAAGTCTACCCGTGGCCTTCGACCTCTCCCGTCAGGATGTGGAGTGGCCGGCCTGCCTGCATGTGTCAGTGAAGAACAACAGCGGGAAGGCGACAGGATTTTTTCCGCCGGTGATGGACGTGTGGTCCGGCTCCATGAACCCAGTAAGAGGACAATTTGAGAGCGGGTGGAGAGTGGAAAGACGCTTTACAAGTCTGGCCGAGCGTCAGGTGAGCCTGCTGGAAGATGCAGGTGACAGCATTGCCCGACACCTTTGGGACGGCAGCCAAGCCCTTGCCCACCACATCGACGAAACAATCTCCTTATCCATGCCCTCCAGTCCCTTGCCGCTACTCGAATACGTCCTCGTATCAGCAACCTACCGTCGCCTCAGCGCCATCGAACTAGGCTGTGGCTGCGGCAGCGTAGGCATCAGCCTCGCCCAAAGCATTCCCGACTGCGACGTCGTGCTCACCGACCTGCCTGAGGTCACCGAGCTAGTAAATGCGAACATTAAAAGAATGAACGCAGCCATATCATCCAAAGTCCGCTTCGAGCCGCTCGACTGGGAAGCGACGGCACTACCATCCGCACTGGCAAACCGCACGAATGACTTGATCATTGTGAGCGAGTGCACCTACAACACCGACACCCTCTTACCACTCGTCAAGACTCTGAGCAAGCTCATGGCGCGCAGTCCGAAAGCCGTCATCGTCGTCTCCACCAAGACCCGGCACGACTCGGAAGCCTTGTTCTTTGACTACATGCGAGAAGCGGGCTTGATCGAGGATGGAAGCATGCGATTACCTCTCCCAGGTCTTCCGGGCGACGGCTACGCGGACTGGGCGAAGGATGTTGGGCTGCATGTGTTCCATGGGAAGGAGCATAGACTTAGCATCAGTCCGAGGAGCGGAAGCGAGGAGGTGCCGAAGGCTGCGTCAGTGCAGAAGAGATAAGACTGGAATTTACTTGCATGCTTGCGTTGGCGTTTTGGGTTGTGATGATGATGTTTATGACTTTGCATTGGGAAATGGCAGGCTGTGAGGCGCACTCTGGAGTTTCACGACTGGCGCAAAGTCTACGGCGGGGAGGCGGGCACAGCATAGATACAACGGTCCCGTCTCTTCAATTGGAGAGTCAGGATGATCGTACGAGATGGAGACAGCGATTGCAACGTAGGTATGATGAGCACATCGCTTCTCTCTGCGGTCTCCAGACCAATAGCAACGCGTTCAGGATTTCTCAGTCCCCGAAGAAACGTCTCGTACGGCACCTATCCCACCTCCGCTTCTCTCCCAAATACTCCACTACTCCACCACCCTCACCCTCCCCACCCCATCCCACCCATCCATCGCCGCCTGCACCACCCCCTCATAGAAACTCCTCAACCCCGGCTCTCCACCCTCCAACCCCTTCATCTCCGCCAAAACCTCCCCACCAACCCCATCGTTCTTCTTCAACAACGCCGCCTCCACAACCTCCCCCTTCGGTCTCGACTTCATCTCCCAAGCATGTTTCTGCACCGCCCCCAACTCATCTTTCGCGCGCTTCTGCAGGGCTTTGAGCTCCGTGGACGGTGTAGAGAGTCGCTTTTGCAGCATGGTGCAGAGCGCGATGAGGTTGCGCAGGACGTCGGTGTAGAGGTAGTGGGGTCGTAGGTTGGTGGCCAGGGAGGCGTGGGTGGTGGTGGTGAGGGAGGGGATGCTGAGGTTGGTGATGGCCGTGGTGGCGGATGCGATTGAGGAGGAGAGGAGGGTTGGGGTGTCACTAGTGGTGTGGGATTCGATGAGCTGAAGGGAGGCGAGGGAGAGGTGCGCGGCGAGGTGGTCTGGGGTGGTGGTGCCTTGGGCTGGAGACGGGGTGGTAGGGTTTGTTGGGTTCTTTAAGAACGCTGAGAGTTTGTCGATCAAGGCGCTGGTCGGGGCTGTAGGTGCGAGACTGTCGTTCGCGATCGACCAGACTGTATCTGCCGCGAGAGCGTATAGCACGTACGCTTCACTCGGCAGAGCACCGTTTGCTCCGTAGAGCGGCCGCTCGACGTTGTAGCCGTAGTCGAAAGCTGCGTTGAAGTCTCTCGTGTCCTTGAAGTCCAACCAGTTCTCCACGACTAGTGGACCGAGCTGCAGCAGCGCCTCGATGTTGTCGCTCGCACCCTTCATCAGCCGTGCGATCCGTCGCCATTCCAGCAGCATGATGCGCCGTGATAGACTTCGCCGCAGAGAATTCCGCAGCTCTTGGAGGTCAAACAGCATGCCGGTCTGCCCATGATTCAGCACGCCAGCTTCGCAGTCTGCTAGCCTGTCCTCGCATCTTGAGTACATATCCAGTGCAGACCTGATCCTCTTCAACGGATCCAGCGATTCCGACCTCGTCAACAGCGTAGTGTGAGGGTGCGTATAGGCCAGAGATGTGAAGAGCACATGACCAATCGTGTCATGTTGTATCTCCTTCACCTTCAAGCTTTCGAAGTATTTGATTGCCAGACTTCCCAGCCCAAGCCTCATGTACAGGTAGATTAGCACGAGTCGTGCCTCGTGGATATGTCCATTGTACTTGAGCAATGTCTCGGCCAGGTGAGCAGAGTGAAGTAGATATGAGTCGTCGTTTGTGAGGTCCCAGATTCTGACCAGCGATGAGATGGCGAGGAAGCAGACTTCGGCGGGTAGTCGTCGAACGTTGCTCAATGTCATTGAGTGCTTGAAGAGTCGAATGCTGTTCTGTGCAAAAGCCCAGACGGGCCCGGCTTGAGCATCCGCCTTGATCAAATCCTTAAAGGTGTGCTTCAGAGAGGCGACCTCAGCACCCAGCCACTCAATTGGAGCGACTTTGCTCGGGTCAGGCACACTTGGCTTGGCCTCTTGCGCACCATTCGCCGTCGCCTCCCCATCCTTCCCGAATGCCTCAAAAACCTGCTTACTATCCGCAAACCCCGGCCTCCCCCTGATACTCTCCAAATCCGCCTTCGAGCCCTGCGCCGCGAAAATCTGCCCTGGCACCCTACAATCCAGCCCCTTCTCCGCATCAAACTTCTCACTAACAGCCTTCCTAGCCAACATCAACGCAATCCTTGCCATTGGGTCATCATTCGACTTCGCCAGCATCTGCGTCAAAGCCGCATGCGCCATATACAGTTTCCGATCCTTAGGCTGCACCGACTTGAACTGGATGAGCGTCTCCTGCATATCCCGAGTCCGAGAGTCAAAGACCGCGCGCTCCCATCGCATCGACAGGAGATCCATCTTGTCGCGGACTGAAGTTATCGACCTGAGCGCATTGGCCCAGATCTTTGAGACGTGCGGGCCTGCTGAGTCCGGCACAGGGTACGTATGCTGGTTGGCTTCGAGGACTGCCTGCTCGACTTGACATATCTCTGCAACATCCGTGAAGTGAAGACTGGCTAGTTTCTCCTGTAGTGGACCCGTCTTGTCGCTATGTTCTGTTGTCTGAGCAAGTCAGTGGCAATGCTGAAAGATCAAGTACGGATTAATGTACCATTAGTCGTAGTTTCGTCGTCAAAAGCTGTATGTCGTTTGGCAAGCGTTGCAGCAGCTCATCGCATCGCTTGATGCCTTCTTCGTAGCTTCCAGTCTTCTCGTACTCCTCGAAAGTCGGATAGCGGGCCATCCTAAGGTTTCTCTGTTGCTGCCAATCTAGGGACTGATCATTATCGATACATCATTTTCCGCCTGCGATCGGGTCCAATATTTCATTCAATAAGACCAGATGTTGCTGGACACTGCTTCTTCAATAATCTCGCCGGCAATCTAAAAGTGCATTTGCGAATGTGATAATGTGAGGTCAAGATTTGTGCTGCTGGACAAAATTCGTGGCCGATATCGGCTTGTCAAACACGACAGGCGATAGACAGGAACGAGTCGTTCAATAGGCAACATTCTCAAAAGCGGAGAGCATTTGATTACGAGCAGTATCTACACATCTCTCGCGATGCTACTAGCCGCCTGGCTCAAACCTAGGCCACGCATGGGCCCGAGTGGAGCTAAAGGTACTTGTTCTCCTTGAGCCACTTCTCAATATCACCTCTATCCCTCTCTAGCCACCCGATCTTGGCCCTCACAGAGTCCATACTCTGCGCCAAGTTTCTGGAGAAACCCTTGTCACCAACCTTTTTGAAGAACCCCTCAATCTCCTTGACCTGCTCCTCCTTCGTAAAGCTGCTGGTGGCCATACCGACAACAGATCCCAGCATAGACAAGCTTGGTGGCAGCTTCTTCTTCAATGTCTCCCAATTCTCCTTCAGCCACTCCCAGAGGGCCACAATGCCTTCTTGGTGCGAGCGCAGGCCGGCGAGAGGAATGTAGATGTCTTGGTCCTTGACCTCCTTACTCAGCGAATAGGCTAGTGTACGCTTGATCAGCTCAGGCTGCTTGGCGCGACCGAGGGAGCGGAGAGCGGTGTTGCGCTCATCAGCATTCGGGTTGGTCTCGTACTCCTTGAGGATAGCGTCGTACTCCTTCTCACCGCCATACTGCAGCACGGTGGCGTAGACGCCACCCCGGAGGTTGGAGTGAATAGCAGAGCGGTCCCCGTTCACGAACTTCTCGAACATGTCGAAAGCCGCCTGCTTTGTCTTCTCGTCGCCCGATGAAGCGGCACTGAAGAAGAGAAGTGACTTGAATTGCTGCTCAATGTGACCGTCCGTGTCCTTAAATGTCCAGCCGAGCTCGTGCGCCTTACCACTGACAAGGTCACGTTGGAAGGCCTTGAGACCATCTCTTACCTTCTGATCCTCAAAGGTCCATGCTGCACGAACGGATCCCACACGAGCATTGATCTCATCCCACACCACAAATTCCGGCTCACTGTCAAAGCCGCGAATGAGAGAAAGCAGGCCTGAAGTCTTTTGGTAGCCAGCAGCAGTCAATGCACCAGCATCGGCAATCATACCAGCGCGGTCCTCGACGCTCAACAAGCCATCTTTGGCATTCTGCCCAAGCTTTTGTAGACGCTCAGGTGGATACGCGGTACGGTAGATGCCCGAGTGGTCGGCATTAAGCTTGTAGAAGTCGAGATCGGGGAGCTTGAAGGTGCCTTGACGCTCGTTCAACGTCAAGGACTCGTCAATGCCATCTTTCGTCTTCAAGCCAAGGAACACAGGGTAGAGGACCTTGTCTTCATCGGGCTTCACGTCTGCTGTTCGCAGGAAGCGGTTTTGCTTGACGGTGATCGCGGTGTTCGATGCATCTTCCTGTACGCTCAATACTGGGTATCCAACATTCTTGGTCCAGATATCAGCAATGCGCTCGACGTCCTTGCCGCTCGCATCACTCAAAGCTGCCCACAAGTCGCCAGTCTCCGTGTTGCCGTAGGCGTGCTTCTTCAAATAACGACGAATACCCTCCATGAACACATCCTCGCCCAGATGCTTTGACACCATGCGGATGACACAGGAGCCTTTCTCGTATGATATTGCGTCAAAGATCTGGTTGATCTCATCAGCTCGCTTCACAGGCACTTCGATCGGATGAGAACTGCGAAGACCGTCGAGACCCAGCGCGGACTGCAAGCTGTCCGTGACATAACCTTGCCACACCTTCCATTCCGGGAAGAAGTGATTGCAGCTGTACCAAGACATCCAAGTGGCGAAGCCTTCGTTCAACCACAGACCGTCCCAGAAATCCATCGTCACAAGGTTGCCGAACCACTGGTGAGCCAGCTCGTGCTGTACCACCTCCGCCACGCGCAACTTGGTGTTTGCGCTCGCCTTCTTCTCGTCCAACAGCAGGTCGACGACACGATATGTGACCAAACCCCAGTTCTCCATGGCACCGGCAGAGAAGTCAGGGATCGCGACCATGTCCATTTTTGGTAGAGGGAAGGCGATGCCAAACTCCTTCTCGTAGAATGCCAGCGTCTTTGCCGCCAGCTCAGCAGAAAACTTGCATTGCTCGATGTTCTTGTCTGGTGTTGCGTATACCCGTACAGGTAGTCGGAAGGCATTTGTCTCGTAATGCTGAAGCTCGCCTACAATAAAGGCAAGAAGATACGTCGACATGATCGGGCTCTTGTTGAATGTCACAGCTTTGCGCTTCTTGCCAGCCATTTTTGACTCGACATCCTTCTCGCTCGCCACATCCATGTTGCTCAAGCATGTCAGGTGGTGATCTGCGATCAAGGTGACGGTGAAGGTGGCTTTCAACGCCGGCTCATCGAAAGCAGGGAATGCTCTCCTCGCATCAGTGGGTTCAAATTGTGTAGTCGCCATCCACTTCTCGTTGCCCTTCTCGTCCTTGTACGAGGATCGATAGAAGCCAGCCATGTTGTCGTTCAAGGTTCCAGTGAATTTGTGGAACAACGTCGCCTTCGATCCGGCCGGGATGGTCTGGTCAAAGCTGACCTTCGTTGTTTGGCTGTCATCATCGTACGATAGTGTTGGCGAGGACGCGATGACTGTCGAGCCAGATGAGACCTTCGTCTCTAGAACGTCCAATGCATAGGTGTTGAGTGATATTGACTTGGTGTCTTCGACCACGTCCAGCTCAATGCTGACTGTGCCCTCATACTTGAACGTCTCAAAGTTCGGCTCAAGAGTCAAGTCGTAGTGTACAGGTTTGACATTCTTTGGCAGAACCTCACGGCCTTTGCTAATGTCCACGCTCGTCTCAGCGGCTTCCGCCTCTCGGAGTCCTCTGCACATGGCTGTCCGTCGATGCGAGCAATATCTCTTGTTCGCTGCTGGTGATGCTCTTCTTATGCGGCTTATTTGAGCTCGGCTCAAGGAAGGTCTCGTGGTGTTGTTGCAGTAGCTTGATAATTGGCGATGTCCGAACTCCGATGTGGTTGCCTTCGTAGATAGAGGTTGGAAGGAGCGGCGGGTCGATGTCTCAATAGGAAGGTGCAAGGTGGTTGGGGTTGCGCTGCTGCCTAGCTTCGTAGTTCGCAAAGAGCGACTAGTTTGCGCAACGGAGGACAAGGCAGATCGCATCTATTCAGGAAGTGAAAGATAGACTGGTGAGCAGCTCGATAGCAGTCACGCTCGTAGCCCACATGAGCTGTCCCTCTGAGTCGAGCATGCGGCCCGACCTCGGCCGTTTGTAGCACTACAAATGGAAACTTCAGACAAGACGGACTTCCTTCTCTGCCTTATTATCTTCCTGACAATATACAAGGTGTAACTTGGTGCACTGTCACCACACTTCAGGTTCAGCTTCGGGCGTAAGCAATCGTGATGCCAATTGCACTCTCCATGCGTCACAACATTCCCTCAGCGGGCTCACGGACGCACGAAAGCCGCAACGGCGCGTCTCACACAGCACAGTATCACGCAAGTCAGTCCTCGCAGGCAACACCATACCTCCATGAGTTGCCCGGTTGTTTCGGCGGAAACGCCACTCCTTGCAAGACCAGAATCAACCCACGTTGTTTGAGGTGCTCACGATCACCAAGCTGAATGAGTTGCCATAGTTTCTGTGGGACAAGCCAACCCTGGCCATCTACTCTTGAGAATGTAGCATAAGGTGTCACGAGTATGAAGGCGGAGAGCAGTCTGAGGAAGGGAGGGATCTCTGGTATGACATGGCAGCCTGCCGAAAGTATGGGCAGGCGCAGTCTCATGTTCATTATCCATTATGCATTAATCCTGCCGCAGGAATGCCAATCCACTCTCGTGATGAGCGGCATCCTTGTATCCTCATTGACTCACTGTTCAACCCTCATCCTACAATCGCTTTCCATCATCAAGCCTCATCACTCACGTCCCCATGTTCCATGCGCGCTGGTGCAGTATTAGCTCTGCGCCGCCTCAAGATCATCCTCTCCATCAACATGATTCCCATCGCCATGGCTCGGCAACTATCCTGAACCACCGCGAGGGCAAACTGGGGATTCTTCTCCTCCCGCTCTGCCGGAAGCTGGAGAATGTCCTCGGTATGGCACACCAAGCCATCGAGGCTCAGACTATCAAAGTAGCGGCTGTCGAATCGACGAAGCCGAGCCCGAGCGCGATCGCCCAACTCGAGCGACCGGTCTCGAACGTGGTGGGATCCTCTCCGGGCTCTCCTAACAGGCCTCCAGTCAATGTTAGCGCAAGTTCGCCCAAGTTATTGCTTTTGTGGGGACAGTGGATCATCACTTCTTCACAAAGCTCTCCAGTGCATCTACCCCCAGACTTGGGCGTGAAAGCCTGCCGCCACTATTGCGCTTGAGCAAGCGCTCACGCTCCTTGGCACGTTCGTTCGGCGAAGTTCCATTGGGCACGAACGTTGGTAAGGCAGATAGAGCGTCGCCATTCACGTCTTTGGGGCCAGTCTGCTGTGTCCTCCCCTGTCGCTGCTCATTCTTGAAGTCCAGATATATCTGCGCAGCCTGTGATAAAGGTATGGGTGCTTTCTCGGTGGGCACCTCTGCGCCATTCTGGAGGAGAAGCTCTGCCACAGCAAATGGTGTCCGCACCGGACTGGCAGGCCGTGGCGGACCACCATTTGCCAGGAGAGTCGACGATGACCCTGAACGTGAGTGCGAAAAGCTGCCAGTCCCACCGGGAGAAGCTGGGTCTGCCGCCGCCAAAGCTAGAAAGACAGCGTGCGTCGACCGGGACCTGTCGTGAGCGTTGGGATTTGCCCGCAAAGCCAATGCATGCATGACATTCTGGATGTCGTTCCTCTTAATGCTCGTCAAGAGATGATCGTCTGGCGATTGTGCCCCGGTTGTGCCCTGTACATACGTGCGATCGCTGTATTTGGCAGTAATGAAATGAAGTCGCTGCTCCCGGGTTGAGTGCGGCGAGGGCTTGAGGAATCGGTCGAGTTTGGCCTCCCAGATCATGTTGCTCACCCGGTTACCAATGAGCAGCAGGATCTCGATAATGTCCGGAGTGAAAGCTTGAGTATCCAACGTGAGTGATCGCACTTTGGAAATGTGCGTTCCGAGTGACCGATGGATACCGCTGCACTCAATGCACAGGAGGACGCCCAAGTTGATCGAGCACCAGTCCACCTTGCTGTCTGAGCCGCAATCGGCACAGGCTTTGTTGCCCTCGTCTGCGCATCGAATGCGCTGCAAGAGAGCAGATGCTGCAGGGTCGGTCTCATTGCGCACGTTCGGCGGCCTATCGCCCGTGGTGGCATGACGACCTACAGCTTTGGCAGCCTCGCTCCTGTTAGGATTCGAAACCTGCCGATGTCCCGAAAATGAGGAGCTCTTTCCCGTCAGAACTGCGGCGATATCCTTCCTCGTGGAGTGGCCGTGCGATGGCGGCGCAGGTGCGGAAGCCGGTAGACCCTTAGTCTCAAATGCGCTCTGCAGCGCATTGTTGATGGCAGCGATCCAAGACTTCATGTCGTCTTCAGAGGGAGCTTGGTACACTCTGGTGAAGTTTGGCGTGATGACTTCAAAGGCGAATCGCCGATCCGAGCTCCTCGCCTCTCTGACGGACGCCATCCGCAAATCGATGGGGTCCATGTGGAGCTCCAGACGTTCCTTCCAGTTGACATATTCCGACAGCTTCCCTTGATCCAGCACAATCCAGAATTTGTGCCACCCTTGTTTCACTACACCCTTCGGATCCATGTGACTGCCTGGTCTGCTCAGAGCCCAAAGTAGACCTTCTTTCCTCTGCAGACCGCCGTTGGCCGCACTACTGTTGCCTTCTTCAAGATCTCGGATGCCCTTGAATTTGCTGTTCGGACTTGTTCCAAACTGCTGTGTCGAGACCCCAGGAGTATTCGTCGCATTTCCCGGAGGGGCGCGCACTGCTAGACTGTACTGCGTTGGCGGTGACTGCGACATTCCCGCAACAACGCTCATCGATCTGCCCGTCGCCTGCTCGCCTGGTCGGCCGTTGTTCTGGGATCCAGAATGTGTCAGACCTCCAGGCACGACGTTGCCGTCTTCGCTGATGACTTTCGTCGCCTTCTCTAGCATTCGGCGTTTCTCCTCTCGTTCAGACCTTTGCAGCTGGAAATCCTGGTCAGCTGCTTTTACTTCCGCAACGAGCGCATCCAATTGGGGCATCATTTCTTCGACTCGCTTCGCCGTTGACAAATAGCCTCGTGCCTGAGCATCGGCATATCTTGTGAGATGAGACAGAACCTCCTGGTCCTTCCGGCCACCGTGTAGGTCGTGCATGAAGCTCGAATAATCGAAGCGCTTTAGCTCGAATGTTCGGCGCTTGGCCTGGTACTTCTCATCACTTTGCTTCTGCTTCTTCTCCTTGACCGACTCGCTACGCTGGCCAAGATATTTGCCAACATAAGAATAGTACTCCTTGCTTTCTTCGTCAAACTCGCGCTTCTTCAAGTCGGCTTGCTTGATCTCTAGTTGGTATAGTCTGCTGATAGGATCGATGATGAGCCTTCGGAGATTGACGTTATTTTGCTGCTCATATTGCAATATCTCCTTGGCAGTTTTCTCGAAGTAATGGTCCAGAGCCGGCCGCACAGCATTCGCGTTAGAATTGGACGCATCGCGCAGTGCCTCCATGAAGTCGGAGACAGCTTGGTTCGTCGCTTGCTGTGCGGCCTCTGCAGCTTCAGCAGTGCGCAAGACCTTCTTCATACGCAATCGCATGTTGCCGGTCTTTTGCTCCAATGATCGCATAGTGGCTCTGAAGACAGGTCCATCCTCGTTGACGGCCGGGTCTTCTCCAGGCTTACATGTTGCAACATCAACTTTGACAGCGCTTGCTGCGAATGTGTTCTCGGTCGCAACCGAGTTGACGGTGAGGCTCGGCGCCAACACAGAGTTGAACCCATCTTCTGGTATGGTCTCGAACATGGGCGACTGCGGCTCCTTGTAGTCCTTGTAGCTGCCTTCACCCTCGGAATCACTGACATTGCTGACTCTTGACTCAATAGACTGCGCCGAGGGCACTCTAAGCCTTGGCGGTATGTTCAGGTCCATTCTGGGGGACTTCGGCGCCAGGAAGCGCTGTGTATTCTGCACCCAAAAGGTGAAGCTTGCCAGCTGATTCAACTTGTGCGCCCTCTGATCGTACTCTACAAAGCTGCACGTGTTCCGCCAACCACCTCCTTTGTCCTCCGTCGACTTCGGTGGTCGCCATTTCCAGGTCCAGTTGTACTGTAATGTTGGGTTGCCAGCCGTTGTAACATCTCCCACCAGCCAAACGTTGGGTCTATTGTGTATGTTGGGATCCGAGTGGAACTCTCGCACCGTTAGGTTCTCCACCTCCTTCGCGTTCGACGCACATATGTGTGTGAGCTGAGAGATCTGAGTGTCGATCGCAGTCGGTGAGGTAGGCGCGCCGTTAGCTGCTGCTATGTTGTTCGGGTTCTGCTGGCGGATAGCGAATGTGAACTGTACGTTCAGGTCGTCACTGTTGGCCAAGCGCACGAGGAAGGACGGTGGCAGGCCATTCGCGACGGGCTCGGGATCCTGTCCTGCATCAGCTGCGCTCTCACGAACATAGTTTCCACCCATACCTGCACATAGTCCACTGGCGTCTCGTCGGATGGGTCCTTGACTGCGACATATCTGCTGGCCGGGAACGCATTGGGCGCTACTCGTAGCAATGTTTGGCCGCGAGAATTGGTGATGGTAATTCCAGAAATGGAGAATCTATACTGATCTCTTATATAGAGCGGTGCCTCGTCCGGTCGACTGCCCACAGCACCCATCTTGCGAGGCGCCTCGAGGCGCTCTACCCTCTCTTTGTCGCAACTTGACTAAGCGTATACTGAGTTGATCGCAATAGTATGGCCTTGCTCGAGAAGGGATGTGTCGTGCGTCAATGAGTAGATGGACTGGTATTCTGCAACGGAGCTGGACGAGTTCCTGGCTGGTTATTGCATAAGGGTCCAAGTGCTCAAGGTGGAGGAAGTGGTGCCTCATACCTTACCACATGTAAGGTCGATCACTCCCGCCACCGAGACTGTTCCTAAATTATCCACGCGATTACTCGGCCACTATGCGTGCAGTCTGGGGGAGCAATAACAGGCAACAATCTCCCGAACAAAGCTACTGGGCACGAGGGTGACCGTCGAGTTCTGATGCTTGGAGCTTGGTGAGCGCCGTGTCGCATGAGTCAGTCTGCAGACCCTACATTACGACTTTCGAGCGCGCTTTTGAGTTACATCCATCTCACACGACCACAGGGTTTGGCGGGAGACGCAGGGGAAGACTGTTTCAAATCTCCCGCTCGGGAGGTAGCGCCGTGCATGAGAGCCGCTTCTTAGAAAGAGTTCTCATCGTGACAGGCACGCTTGAGACAAGCTCACAGCTGCACTCGTATGTCATGGCGCAGTACCAAACACAAAGCATGCAAGGTGCTTCAGATTAGCAAGACATATAAGCGTGTGCTTGTATGTTGTGTGCTGGCGGCTCCACCCTGAGCTTCGCACCTATGTCTGCAGTCTCGCCTCGACTTGCGGCTTGCGGCTGGACCGAGGTAAGCACATCAATGGGCCGGCTATGTATCGCAAGTGGTTTTACCCCAAATCAGAGGCAGAGCGAACAACAATTCGATACCATAGCATTCGACTACGATCGCATGAAGCAGCTGACACTTCACCGCCACTGTTGAGCTTGGCGCATCCCATCCTTCCCCACTGATCGCCAGGACAGATCCATGCATAATGAAGCTCGCCGATGCAACTGCAGTCAAGCAAGTGGACTCCAACACCTACTCAGCAAACTTCCTAGAGGACTGGTGCATAGGGACGGTTCCACACGGCGGCTATGTAACCTCGACTTTCCAACAAGTAGTAAAGAAGCATTTCGACACCACGCTTCGCAAACAGAACCAGCCACACACGCTTGCTCTCCATCTCGACTTCCTCAGGAGGACCCAGACCGGACCAGCCATATTCAAGGTAAAGGATGTCAAGCTCGGACGTCAGACCTCTGTTGTCCACGTCACCCTCAGCCAAGGCTCTCCGAGCGACGAACGGGAGGAAGTCGTCGGCTACATTACCCAGAGTAACCTCAGCACTGAAGGAGGTGTTTCTTACGACACGAACTGGCAAATCGATTCCAAGCCACCACCGGTAGACGTTTCCAAGCTCGACTCGAATACTGATGAATTTTGGGGTGAGAGGAAGGTGATCCCGTTTCAGGATTTCAGGAAGGCGGCATTACGAGCGCGGTCATGGTACCCAAGGGCCGGGCAGCCTAAGCCGAGTATTGTTGATCAATGGGTCTGTTTGAGGGAAGGAGGGGATGTGTGGACGAACGAGAGTCTGGGGTTTGTGGTTGACAATTTTCCTCAGTACGTTCGAGGCTCGTCCAGCTGTTCGCTGAGTGCAAATCTGACACCTCTTACAGGATCTTGGAGAACTTTCACTACGGCGCAGATCTATACAGCGTCGATTTTGAAAAAGAACACGGCCATGTGGAGGACTTTGTGGCCAGGAAGGGAACCGCGAAGATGTGGTATCCCACCTTGTTGTTGAACTTGGACGTCAAGAAAGCTCTTCCGGCAGAAGGCATCAAGTTCTTGTATGTCCGACTGCAAGCCAAGCAGATCAAGAATGGGCGATATGATCTTGAGATCATTGTCAAGGATCCAGCTGGCGATTTGGTGGCCCTCTCACATCATGTCTGCTTTGCGGTCAGCGCCGCGCGAAATACATCTGCAAGACGCAAGGTCGAGAAGGCAGATGGATCGAAATTATAGACTTCAGATAGCGACAGGCCGGACATGTCCCATTTATGGCTTTGCTGTGGTATCAAGCCTTTCAATCATCTCACCAGTCAACTAAAAGATCAGATATTCGACCGGCCAGTCACTCAATCACAAGCAGTCAACAGTATCAACAAGCCGTCAATTGTGTCAACAAGCCGTCAACCACATGAAACAGTCAACCGGTTGATTGACTGATTGAGACTCTGTCTAATATTCCACAAAACATGTCTCCGTGCACGCGACCACCTTTGTTAAAGGCCGAGGCTCCAAACGCGGTGGCCCAAGCGCCCAGCACCTGGAAGCCGACGTCTCACTTCAACGCTTCGCCGCCATGTCGACTACCATCACTTCCATCAACATGTCAGATCACATAAGCAATAGCAGCGTCACGCCTGCGCAGAAAGCGATCAACGACTTCCACTATCCATGGGCTGCAGCTCCGGACATTATCAGATCCAACCAGAAGGATGCCTACTTTCAGTCTGTGCTTCTGACTCAATTGTCAGGCGTCATACGCTCTCTTTATGGTGCCCGAACAGCGCATAACTGGACGAACGAGGCGCGCACATTCACTGAACTGCTGTACCTCGGTCTCACCACTTTCGTCGGAAATCGAACCCTGGGAGAGGAGTACTGCGACATTGTCCAGGTGGAGGACGATACCGGACGACTACCGGATTTGACTCGTAGAGCTGGCTATATACTGTCAAGTGTGCTGGTGCCCTATGCGTTGGGCAAGTTTTTGCCTGCTTTGCGTAGGCGGTTGAGGTCGAAGCTGGAAGTCTCCATGCGCAAGTCACATCGGAGGAGAGCGTCATCACCTACCAGGAGCAAACTGCCGCCATCTCGAGTCTTCCAATTTCAGGAATACGTCCTGAAACATCTCGACACCATCACAAGCCCGGCACCGGTGTACGCGGTCAGCTTGGCTGTGTTCTATTTCAGCGGAGCTTACTACCAATTAAGCAAACGGGTCTTTGGCCTGCGCTACATCTTCACCCGAAAGCTGGAGCCTAGTGAGCAAAGGGCAGGCTACGAAGTCCTTGGTATCTTGCTGGTCTTGCAGATGGCTGTACAAGGTTACCTACACCTTCACGACACTTACACCCACGCCGCCGCAGTCAACATTCCATCAAACAACGCCGCCGCAGCCGGCACCAGCGCCGTGATTGACAATGGCGTTGAGGTTGCGGCTGACACTACCATCGCTGCTCCGCTTCTCTTCGAAGCGCCGCAAGGTGCCGATCCAGTGGCACAGCAAGAGCGTATCTCTAAGATAACGCACACGCCTCTGCCACAGCCACATCGGCAGGATCTACATGATCATGAAGTAATGCAGTGGATCGATGGAAAGCAGCAAAGGAAGTGTACGTTGTGCTTGGAGCCAATGAAGGATCCCAGTGTGACGACCTGTGGGCACGTATTTTGTTGGCAATGCGTCACGGATTGGTTGAGAGAGCAGCCAATGTGCCCGCTCTGTAGACAGAGTGCGCTTGTGCAGCATGTGCTGCCTCTGCAGGGCTGAGGCATTGAGTTAATCCAACACTATGGCCACTTAAAAGGTCTTCCTGAGCTGAAGACAGGTACTGTCTGCTTGAGTGCCACGGGACAGTGTGCTGGACTACAGACGGCGCTGCTTATTGCGATCACCTCGAGCAATGACACTGTCGCGACGACCAGATGCAAGTGTACGAGACTCATCCTGGTCGTCGTTATCCTTCAAGTCAGATTGCGGAGAGTCCAAAGTTCTCTCGTAACACCATCCTGAAAGCTTGATGCTCTCAACAAGCTTCGGTTGAATTGGGCCACAAGGAGGTTTCCAATCATTCAGACAATCATCTAACGCGGTCTGATATTCACCATGGATGATCTGATCGTAGTCCTAATAAGCCCCGGTCGGAGAGCGGGACTGGAGCAGACCAGGAAGGTAGAGAGCTTAGCGGGACGAAATGCCAGCCGCTGTTGAATCGAGCTCGGATGAAGTTGATAACCGCGGCTGAGATCATGGCTCGCAATGATCCGCATCCTCCGCGACAGGACACAGCGCTGTGGTGAGACATGAACATAGAGACAGCAAACACACGAATACACGCGCATGAGGTGCAGGATTTCATTTCGACGTTCAGCAAGCTAATATAGAGGGATACCTCTGCTGCACTTGCCGCCTCTCCCATCTAATTTATTCCATCTTCGCTGAATTCTTCCTCGCCGACTACTATGGCTTCACTGTCCAAGTACAATACCTTCATCCGACTCGTTACAATGGTTTTGTTCTCACACTTTGATCATGCAGCAGTATATAACATGGCTATTCACGTCTATATTGGTGGTCCACCGACGTGGCATCGACGTGAATCAGCTTGCTCTGGTAGCATTCACATACCACCTGCCCGTCAAAACTACGCCGATTCCGAAGGAGACTTTTCCAAACACAAAGACCCCTACAACAGCGAAGCGATCCGACCTCTACGCACATTCGTTCCTTCGATTTTCGATTCATCAGGCAGCTTGAGAGTACGTTCCACAACTACGAGAGAAGCTCGCAGTCCATCGAACGAGCTTGAAACACGCTGGTTGCAGCTTATCTAGCCGTTAACGTATCATGGCAGCCTTGGAGGACGTGAGGGCACTGGTCTTAATGAATGAAGACGGCGTGGAGAGTTTCCATCGTTACAACACCTACGGTGAGCACGACTGCCCATCCGAGGACAGAACCAAACCAGACAGCTGCACTATCTATCGAGGCATTGCACGGCAGGTCATCGGCGATCCCCGCTTGTACAAGAAGGTCCGTGATCATGTCCAGCGGTTCGCGATTCGAGCCGGTCTGCCTGATCATAAGATGCACGACAAATTCGTGATCCGAGAAATGGCATTCCTTGATAAGGAACGGCGCCCCCTTTTCACCGGACTCGAGTGTCCAGACCTCTCACCGAACGAGCACCTATTCTGGGTCATTGCTCGTGCATTGAAAGTCCGCATCAAGGTCTACTCATCAGTGTGTCGTGGCAAAATCGGGCGGATCCTGGTTGAGGCGGGCCAGCCTGGCCTACCCATTTGTAGGTTGGTTAAATCACGGAAAGGCTTCGCATCTCTGATCCAGGATCAATCTGGACGAAGTCTTGTCGAATACCTTCAGGAGCAGCAGAAGAGCTCGAAGCAGGACCCAAATGCTCTTCAAATGAAGCACATTGGATGGACTTGGGAGAGGTCAGAGTACTGCTACCTTGCCAACCTGGCTTGCTACAATGGGCACAAGCCAGAGTCGAGAGCGTCCGACCTGGATGCAGATGCCGAGTTGAACCGCATGGACGTGTTCTCGGTCGTCATCAGCAACCCTCTGCAGATCAAGCCTGCAATCCAACTGCTGAAGCAGGTGCTGCTGCGCGCTCCTTACCAGTGTTGCACGACACGCTCGTGCTCAGGACGCCAACAAATCGCTCGAGCACATATTGGCATCGATCTCGAATTTGTCAAAATGCCTTTGGGTCGCGCAAGCAGCAGCCGCAACGTGCAGCAGGATCTCGAAAACGGTGACCTCGACGAAATCGTCTCCGTTATGTCAATTGCAGTGGGCCGCCACTTCTCTCTTATGATCAACATTGCGGACATGCTTGAACATGCCAACGAGCATACCGTAGAGGCGTTGGGTACACTTTATAGAGAGATCGTTTTTAACGCGGAATTGGTCAAGCTATGGTGGAATCCGCAAAGAGACTTTGAGGTCCTCGACACCACGATCGGATACATGTATCAAGGTACATGCAAAGATGTCGAGATCAGAAGAAGGCTCCCAAATTGCGACGAGACCCCAATGACACGTCCTCGTAGGTTCCATATCAAGAACCAGCACCTTGGTGGCATTCGGCCTGACGACCTCAAGGAGTACACCAAGCTGACCGAATGCGAGCTGCACACCGGATGGCAGTACCCAGAAGCAGTCAGCAGATACCATGCTGGCTGTCCGTGTAGCCTAGGCAATATTGACCTCGCCGCGCTTTTGGACTTCTTCTGTAGCCAGCACGGAATAGGCAGCAGCAAACAATACTGGACCACGGTTCGACGAAACTTCCGATATGGCGACTTGCTTAGCACCATGCTTGGCCATAGCCGTCTTGCGCCTCTCCTGGAGTATCTGAAAGACTGCGGCAGAGGCGATGCATTCTACCAGTCTTTGGGATTGCCTGGAATGGAGCGGGACGATCTGGCGATGGGGTACAACATCGGCGACGTGGTAGGCATCAATCTCGTCTACGAGCAGCTGATGGCCTGCCAGGACAAGCGTTCCACCGCGTACAGGCTGTGTCTGTATCGTCTATACAGCAACAATGACCGCCACTACGCCAACTTTGACTGGTTGTTCGATGAGCAGCCAACTCCAGGCTCGCGTGCAGAACGCTTGATGGGTCAATGCGGGGGCGTCCCATTGTACGACGACAACCCAAGGTCGTACAATTTAGAACCATTCTCGGCTCTGAACAAGAAAGACAAGCTTGTCGAGAAGTTTACTCGTCCAGGCGTTAATGCAAGATCTGGTCCGAAGGAGCCAGCACACCTCCTCTTCTGGGAGCATGATCAGCATGCAATTGTCATGCGAGAGGTCAGTGGTAAGCTGAGGCCCACGCCGAAGCAGAAAATCCTGTATCAGTCTCAGGAGTTCCCCTCAACCAGGGACTCAGTGTGGTCTGCTCGAAACGGCTTGTTAATGCAGGAATTCCTCCGCCACATTGTCGACCCGACCCGACTGGCTCTGCCTGAGTCAATGCTGGCTCCACGGCCACATGAAGAGTATGAAGAGCCAATTGTTCGCTCTGGGAGTACGCATACTGAGGCTCTCGTTGAGTTTCTGAAAGCTCCACGCTTTGCAGGAGTCGGCAGTCCACTCGGGTTTGCAGCGTCTCCTGGCAGTACTTATGGCTTGCCAAGGTCCGTAGCTCGTACACCCGGGCAGGACATGCAAGGTGGAAGAGCCATCTTTGCGGCATTTACGAGCCATCCTACGGGTGCAGGCGCAGACCTCCTGAAAGCCGATTCTACTGTCGCAGGCCTAGGTGGAGCACCGAGTCAACCCGCCTTGCGGATTGACGAGGAAGGCATCCTGCAGATGGAACTTGACGCGACTGGTGTCCAGGACGACTGCTGGCGAGCTGCTTCTATCGCCATGGCTGGAGCCGAGCGGGCAGTCAAGAGCGAGCAGGCCGGGATCAATCAGGAGGGTCTGCCGTACCTGCTCGACGAAGGCGATGTCTACGACCCTGAGGGCAGGCATTACAGAAAGTTGGCTGAGGCTGCTGAGCCGTGGAATCGTCCGTTGCTGTTCGACTATTACCACACGGGTCCGGATGGCGAGTGGCTGTCATCGGCTACGGTGAGGCTGGGTGTGCTTTTGCAGAAGCTGCCCGCCGAGATCACGAGGAGCAAGAAGGAAGAAGTGCGTGATGCTTGGGGCGATCTTCAGGAAGTGGACCGCAATCGAGACGATGACTGGACCACGGTCATTGCTCGTAAGCGGCGGTAAAGGTCGGTAGAGGTATGGTAGAAGGGCGCAGACCGGACAGCGGAGATATAATGCCCGGACGTAGCGAATTACATCCACACTGTCACAAGATTCCTGTTAGTGTACCTTCGTACTCTCATCCGCTGCCTTTCATGGCGTCCCCAGGTATGGTCAAACGAGATTCAAGAATTTCGAAACACTGATCAAACCAGAGTCAATCGCATGCTAAGCGCTTGGACCCGGTGACATTCCACCTACGCGTGGCTCTCATAGCTTCGCGTGAGAGCGTAGTGTGTACACAGCTACTTGATGAGGTAGTTGAAGTTCGACGTTCACATGCTCCCGACTTCGGCACAACCGAGCCAGCCTTGAAATGCCATTGTCTTCCACCAATCACAGATGCGGTCGGGACACATGCAGCCCAAGCCAGCCGACGTCGTCGTCTTGCGTGGGGCAAAGACATCCAGGCTTGCTCACAAATACCTCAGCGGCAATGTTCGCTTCCACAACTGTATTCTCTGTACATGTTTCTTTGGTTGACTCGTATCATTTCTACAATACGCTTCACTGTCCTCTCAAAGTGTGCCACGGCATTGACTGATACTCATCATTGTTCTCGTGACGGCATCGCTAGCAAAGTAAATCACTGATCAAATCTCCGAGGAGCGAGACAAATTGCCCAACGACGTAATATTCACCGAACACTCTCCTTCTCGACCTCCCGCACAGCATATTCAGTGGTGGCAGAGGAAGTTACATGAACGGCGTTCACGGATAGATTAGGCAGGATGTCTGCGTATAGTACCATGGGCGGCTTCACGTCCATCTGCACAGAGTCTTACGAGGAACCTCTGGTTGGCGCCACGTCTGGATCCGAGTTTGATATCGATGCGAACAGAGCACGCAAGCGACGGAGACACTCTTCGTACAATCCGCGGTCATGGTCTGTCGAGCGCGAAAACGTACAGGTACTGGTGGATCGATTTCTGGCAGATTTGGGACGACGGCTGGAGATGATGGAGACATACGGTCATTTGAAGATTGACGAGGGCATGAGATATGCTTATGACACACTACACGACGTACACGAGAGCTGCATGCAAGCCGGCGAAGGCGTAATGGACGCAGGGAGGAGGCGAGCGAAGGTCCTTGTTGATACTGTGGATGAGCACTATCGCGGCGCATTGGCGAGGAAAGAGACGATGGAGCAGAAGGTCAAAGAAGGAGTCAAGATGTGTGAGGCTATCATGACCGACTTTGAGAAGCGCGCATATGCCCTGCAAAAGCATGGTCTCTCTGCTACTGCACACGACATGCTGGACTCGTCAATTGCATATGCCGACAACGCGGCGAACAAGGCAGCATCTATGGTGCATGAAGGAGCTGATGCAGCCAGACGAGCGAAAGAAAAGCTTAGGATCAAGATCGAAGAAGCAGTCCAGCATGCCAGGAAACATGGCCTTATTACTTACGAGCATCTACCGGAGCCGTGGAGAGTCAACCCTCACATCCTGTCCGGCTATCGCTTTTCTGAGACCAAGATCGACTGCATTCGCTCCTGCTTCTGGATCTCCAACGAAGCTTTCAACATCTGGTCTCACGCCATCGGCCTCATCATAGTCCTTGCGTTAGCATTTTACGTCTATCCCGCTACACCCGCCTTCACCTCTGCAACCAACTTCGATATCTTCATTGCCGGTTGCTTTTTCTTCGCAGCATGCAAATGCCTGGTCTGCAGCACCATGTGGCACACTATGTCTAGTATTTCTAACCAGACTCTGATGGAGCGGTTCGCCTGCGTGGATTACACCGGTATTTCGCTGTTAGTCGCAGCCAGTATCATGACGACAGAATATACAGCTTTCTACTGCGAGCCTTGGAGTCGCTGGACCTATCTTACTACTACATTCATTCTGGGCGCTGCCGGCACGATACTGCCGTGGCACCCAACATTCAACCGGGCGGACATGAGCTGGGCGCGTGTGGGTTTCTACGTTAGCCTTGCAGCGACCGGCTTCTTTCCGGTCTTGCAATTGACCCTTGAGCGCGGCTGGGACGAGACGGCGTACTTCTACGCACCCATCACCAAGTCAGTATCAGTGTACCTTGCAGGCGCAATCTTGTACGCAGGCAAGGTACCTGAGCGCTTCCTTCCAGGATGGTTTGACTATGTGGGCGCAAGCCACAACATTTGGCACGTCGCGGTGCTGGGTGGCATTCTCTTTCACTACAGTGCTATGCAAAGCTTCTTCACAGAGGCATTCAGACGGGCGGCCGAGATTGACTGCCCTGTTTACTAGATCGGCAGTATGTAATTCTTGAGCGTTTTAGCGACGCCTCTGCATCAACTGCGTACGGCTTGATATCATCGTGAGCGTTTTCGGTGGCTTTCTGACAGATTTTAGGCGATAGATGTAGAGTTGGATAGAACCACCTTCATCAAGCGTGATGATACTGCCACGAGTTGATGTGTCGCAGCATTTGACAGCTCTTGCCTGCACCGAGCTCCGAGAGTGGCGTAGCTTTGAGTAATTTTAAGCACTCCAGCTGGCACGCTCAGTCTTTGCGTGCAAAAAGAACAGCTTACCACGAATGACTGCAGATTTCTCAATAGAAACCTTTGCGTTTACGCATGGCTAGGCAGGCAGTGTAACGACAATGTCTCACCTCCCATTACAACCAACACCAGCTCAGATACTCTTTGACGACATTGGCGAGCGATACGAAGATGCATTCGGATATCAGGTGCCGGCTCATTTGCGCTCACTGGAGCTCCTCCTATCCCAGCTAAAGCCACATTCTAAAGTCGTCGACATCGGATGCGGGACCGGTAGACCAGCATGCGAGCTGCTAATCAAGGCCGGTCACGATGTAACAGGCACCGACATCTCCCCTCGGATGATCAGTCATGCCTCGAAAGTTGTGCCAGGTGCAAAATTCGTTGTTGCAGACTCAAGGTCCTGGCAACCGGCTCCTGCGGATATTGGACAGTACGATGCAGTGATAGCATACTTCTCATTCCTGGTTGGAATGACTCAGAAGGACATTCGAGACTTCTTTCCGCGAGCGTTCCAGTGGTTGAAGCCGGGTGGACGGTTGGTGTTCGGCACCGTGCCGGTGGATCAGGAGAATCGCGATGTGAAATGGCTAGATAGGAACTTCCAGGCGAGTAGTTTAAATCGGGCGCAAGTTGAGAGAGCGATTGAAACAGCGAAATTTATTGTTGAGCTAATAGAGGAAGATGGGTTCAAGCCGAACGGGAAAGAGGCTGGTCTTTGCGAGACCGAGGAGGAACGGGAGGAGCCGCATTTGTTCGTTCATGCTAGGAAACCTGTCTAGCCCTTCGCAGAGCTGGTTCGCAGTGTCAGAGAGTGGCACGGGAGACTCGATCCTGACATGTCATGGGGCTTGGATTTATGTCGGGAGCATGCACACTCGCCATGAGGACATCTCGCATCGCATATCCAACCACAAGCTACCAGAGGCCCTTTAGCAGGCGTTCATGTCGCAACCGTTACAGTGCGTACAGCATATGACTCAGGAGTAACCTCACTTCATAAAGTGACTTGAAGTGGCAGCAATAATGCCTTAGCACTCCTATCAGTCCAGTACTCAGCCATGTCCGTAATATCGTGTCCACGTGTAGAAGCAGGCGCAAGCAGCCAAAGTGACCTGGACGCTGCTCCCGTAAAAAGTGCGTCGTGACTCGTATGGCGTTGGATGGTGAAGCCTTGGGCTAGCACTACATGTACAATGGCAAGATAGTTTCATCGGCACAAGTGGAACGCCGAGGTGACGCACTGGCACGTGTCCACTGTAGGGCCACTCTTTCTCCAAACTTCCAATCCAGAAGTTCGAGTCTTACCCCGGCACGAAAGAGGAAACAGGGTTCACGTTTCATCACTCAAGACCTCATCCGCACAAGCCACAAGCAGCTGAAGCAGTCCAAGATCCCGCGCGAGTCCTGAGTGCTGACAGCAGCACTGCATCGCGGGATCCTCGTCAAGCCCTCGGCGCCTCCCAGCTCGACACCACGATCGCCCTTGCAATGCCGCTCACAAAGAGCAACAGTCGCGACTCTCGCGGATCTCATCGCAATTCAGGCTCTGGCTTCCATCCCTTCGGCGGACGTGTTAGCAGGCACTTTGGCGATTCGGTAAGTTCCACAATCTCAGAGCACGGACGATCACATGAACGCATGTCAGACGAGGGGACACCAGAACGTGCTTTGTGTGACTGAGCTTAATGGTCGCGGCGTGAAACGGACTTTCAAGGACATGAATTTTCTGAAGACTCTCTTCGACTCCAAGAGTGCAAGCAAAGTCAAAGCATCAACAACGAGACCCGTGCAGCGGGCCAAGATACCAGCTATGGCTAACAAGCGGCGCTTCCAACAGCTTTCGCCTGACGACGCATACCTCTCGTACCACGACGTACGCCTCACCCGCGAGGATGTCGACACGATAAAGAACGACTGGCTCACCGACAATGCCATCGCCTTCTGGGAAGAATACCTCGAGCACGAGAAGCTGCGCGACTATCCCAAAGCAAACATCGTCCTTCTCCGACCATCCATGTCCTTCATGCTCATGAACTCGAAAGATCCGCTCAGCCTCAAGTCCGCCCTTCCCGACTTCGCCAAGACATCACACATATTTCTCCCGGTGAATGACTGCCGAGATGTCACGGCAGCTGAAGGTGGTTCACACTGGTCGCTCCTGCTAGTCTCGGTCATCGACGGGGTCGCATTCCACTACGACTCAATGGCACCCTCGAATCTGCAGGAAGCAAAGTTGGTTGCACACAGGATAAGTCAGCTGCTAGGCAAGCCGCTCAAGTTCATCAATTTGGATGACAGTCCACAGCAAGAGAATGGGATGGATTGTGGTGTATACGTGTGCTTGCTGATGCAGCATTTGCTAATGACGCGATTGCTTCGAGCACATGCACAAGACAAGGTCAGCATGAGTATGCGTGGGAAGGAGGTGGACGCTGCCGGTGGGAGGAGAGAGATGCTGAGAATCATTGAGGTTAGGAGGAAGGAAGGCGAGAGAAGACGGTCGAGGAGCCACAGCCGCAGTCCGTTCGAGAATGGCAAGTCGAGGAGCCCACCAAGGATTGGGGACGAGAATGCGGATTAGCACTGAGGCCCGCTGGACGTACAATGACGATCTGATATTTTAGCGTGGCGTTGGTGGCGTGCTTTACAGCATTATGGTGCCGCGGATTATTGCTCAATTATCTTGGCAAGCATGGACTTCAAACTACAGTAGCATAGCGTCAGCCATGTCTGACTCGAATATCAATTAAGTCTCATGGGACTCGAGTCTTGCTCGAGAAGTTATATCAATAAGTGGCTCGCCCGTTCACCCTCTTCGTCTGATGAGAGATCGAAGTCCGTGAAATCCGGGCGCTTATCACGTCTCGGCGCATGGCTTTCTGATGACGACTTGACCTTACCATCGTTGACGATGAGGACGCAAGTATTTGGTACATAATTTGGTGGCCGTGAAAGCGGCAGCCAGTATGCTATCATGGGAGAGCGTTGGCGAAAAGTGGTGAAGGCGGCAGGGTTGATTTGAGTGCACAGGGATTCGTATACGCTCGAAGTGGATTGAACTGCAGAGAGTGGAGCCCGACGGCAGCTTGCTGTCAGCAGCGCCTACAGATGTGTTGGTGTCCGAATGGATATCAATATTGGCAATAATGCCTCGAGCTATCACTGTTGAGTCGAAACAGGGTGGTCGTGCCATACAGCGACAGTGTAGTCAGCCACTGAATGGGCAATGGCGCATCTGGTGCTCAATGGCTGGAGTCCTGACATTCGTTGCAAAGCGTGTCGCCCGCCATGTGGGAGTGACGCGCGCCTAATGCCGTCTCTGTTCGTCGGTCTATCAAGGTCGTCAGTGGACAAGCTGGTGATCTTGCTTGGCATCAGTTGACGCTTTTGATCACTTCCAGCGCTTTCTTGCATCTAGACGTAAGCTTCAGCGCTTGTCTTTGCGTACATTAGGACGGCGGTGTCGCATGCACCCAACGCAAGCATCACATGTGAAATCTCATCACAATCAATCCTTCTATACTTCTTCCAGAAAAGATACCCAAAAGCCTAGTGGCTCGCCTCTCCACGCCCTTTCCACAGCCTCGGTCACGCTACATCAGCGATCTTCACAGCGATCAGCGCTCCACGTTTTCTACACGGCGACCAGCCTCACGAAGATCCGAGACTGTCGGGTCTTACGGCGCAGCGAAAAGGACGACGATAAACAGACCTCAATCGCTCCCATCTCTGCAGTGCAGGCACTGCTCTGGCCTTCCAATCATCGTCCTGCTCGTTCCAACAAGGATCAGAGCGCTTACGCCGGTCAAGCCAATCGCAAGCGACCCAGCTGCGGCACTCCGTTTGAACTTACTCTCGAGCTAGACCGGCGGCAGTAAGGCCAGCGTAACGGCGACTTTCATTGGCCACACCTTGCATCACAGGACGGTCCAAGCGTCAACATCTTTTGTCGCTGCAGCATTTTACGCGCCGGCACCAAGAATAGGCTGTGGACCGCTGCGTGTTGCATGTATCGTTGCGGGCGCTCAGCAGCAACAGGAGGAGGAGGAATGGTAGTGTGCTGCGAAGCACCGCCAGCGAGCAACAGGTAAGCATCCGGCCTGTTTCCTTTAAGCCTTGTCATCACAACCTTCGTCCTGTTCTGCTTCCCTCATGCCCGCCGTTCCACTTCAGCGGCGTTGCTCACCACAAGCCTGCAGGTCCTGGACAGTTGGGTCGTCGTTGCCGATTCATTCATTTGATACCTCGGTCACTCCTTCGTTCAGCAAACGACGACACGCAACGATGGCTGCTTCGACGACCGCCATCGCCACTATGGCAGCCGCTGGCCTTGACAAACGAGCGAGCACTACCAGTACCGCATCGTCCTCTCTTCAGACGCCTGGATCTAGCACGTTTCCGTCGGAGTTGCGCAGCCCCATGGCCGGATCTCCTGGTCTCATGAAGCAACGGGACAACGACCTCAAGACACCCATTACCCCTCCATCCGCCTACCTGGATTTTCTCAAGCAAATGTCTCCTGCAATGATGAGCCCGGCACCAACGACCAGTGCCAGCGCGCGATTCAGCTTCAACGAGATTCCCACGAGTGCAAGTGCCCGCTTCAGCTTCAATGCCGATAAGAACTATGACAAGGCTTCAGAGGCTTCAAGTGAGAAGCCATCTGTCAGCCCTCCAACGTCTCAACCAGCTCTGTCTCGAAATACATCCTACGACTCGCAGTCCTCGTTCACCTCGACTTCCACCGATCGCAGCACAGCATCATCGAGCGGCGCAAGCAGAGCAAGTACCGCTAGAGTTCGACCCGAATCTCCTAGGGTCACTATTCCTCCTTCACCCTTTGCAAAGCCGGCACTGAAGTCGGCACGTACACCAAAGCTTCGCATACCTCAGTCGCCATTCTCTGCTGGACCTGGCTCGGCCCAATCTCTGGCCTCCCCATACATTTCGACCCCACTCAGCTCTACCCCGTGGAGTGCGTCGTACGAGCGCAACGTTGATACCGAAGCCAACGGTCAACCAGGCAAGGTCAGCGTCAGACAAGTCGTCACGAGAACAGTAAGTGGGATTCAGGTTCCCGTCCATACTGACAACGCTGACCCAATCATTCCAGGTGACGTATTGCCGCACGCCTCTCGAGGCCGCACCCAATGGCAATCTCTGGAAGAGGAGAAAGGTCGAGCACGATGATGGCAAATCCGAGCCCATCGTCCAGGAGATCAAGACACCACCCCAAGAGAAGGCACTTCCAGCTCCATCGAACATCAAAGAGGAGCAGCAAGATAATCATGCGCCCATACAAGCGCCTGAAGCAAAGCCTTCCCTGCCTCGATCGCAGGCGGAAGGCAAAGCGGCATAACTACTTGTCGTGCATCGGCCACTCAACATGACGGTGCGACTACGGCCTTATGTATGAGGCCAAGATTGCCCAACATCACCACCCGATGCTGGAGTCATTTGGGTCTCGATGATGACGATCACGCAGCCAATCAGAAGTATTTCACGTGTCACGACACTTTGACCAATTTTGTAGCATTGATGGGAGTCTCTGAAAGCCTGGCGCTTCAGGCGTAAATCTGGATTCCAAATTCTGTTTCACAGCGTGATAGCGAGGAGCTCAAGGCGTTTTGACACTTGCCAAAGCATTTGCATACAATCGAATGGAGTTGGAACCTAACCGGGACGCATGCGGATGCCGAGCCTGGATCTGGCAGATAGCTGTTATGGTAGTAGCTATGGACGCACCTACTGTTGACTTGAAATTACATAGCACGCAAATCTTTATTGCCACTAAGATTCGGGGTGCAGTGAATGACAAGCGAGTTTAGAAAGCATTCGTGGTGCTCGATGTGCATAGTTCAGCGAGTCACTCATGCAGCGTAGCATCCAAGATCTGAAACTTCACTCCTCAACCTTGACCACCTCTACTTTCTCCCTCATCACCAGCATCTCCTGCTCGACAGCAGCCTCAAGTGCCGACACAGCATCATTCAGCGACACGCTGCCACCCCATGTGTACATGGCAAGTCCTAGGATGGGCAGACGACGCAGCGTCCGGCCACTGAAGCCGTGGCACTTCTGTGCCAGGGTCCACAGCCGACGTGCCGGTGAGTCCTGCTGGATGTGGCGAACTTGCATCTCCGAGAATGGTGGTATCTCTGGGCTGGAGGTGATGTTGCAGTCTGCATCCTCCGGAGTCTTGAGCCATTGGTTGATTGTGTTCCAAGCTTCGCCGTCTCTAGCACTTTTATCTTTTGGTTGCGCAGGCGAGGACTTAATGGTCTTTCGAGCCGCTGCCTTACTTGGCGATGAGGAGCTCTGACTTGCAGAGGAACGTGTGACGGCTCTGCGTGTAGTAGTGCGAGCAGTGGTGGGTGCCGGCGGTGGTGAAACCTGGGCGGGAGCCGTAGCGACTAGGCTGCTGCGCACCAGCTCATTAAGACACGAGCGGAAGATGTTGTAGATTGCCTGCGGGCTTGGGCAAGGGATCAAGTGCTTGATGTCGACCCGATCCAGGAATGCCTGATCGATTGAGCCGATCAGATTACTTGTACACAGCACAACCACGTTGGGCATACGGCGTAGACGATCGAGGACGGTGAGAAGCTGATTTGTGGCCCGTAGGCCGTCCGCGCACTCAGAACCAGCAGTCGACCTCTCGCGGCTCCCAGCAACAGTCTCCACTTCATCCATGATGACGCAGACAAAGGCACTTTTGTCTTGTGCCATTGTAATGACTCGTTCAAATGTTGTAGAGATGAGCTTGCCACTTTCGCCGAAGTACTTGCTCAGCATCGAGTTTGTATTGATTTCGATGAGAAATGACTTCGTGAAGACGTCACCGAGACGAATGCTGAGCTTCTGAGCCAGTGCACGGCACAACGTGCTCTTGCCACTGCCAGGCGGTCCATGGAGTAGGCATAGCCTGTTCCAATTGAAGGCCGAGAGATCGAGACCAGACTGCTTCATCATGCCCATCATGCGTGTCTGCAGTACCATTAGCTCCTACGGCGATCGCAAGCCACTGTGATACTTACTAAGTAGCGTAGCAGGCGGGCAGGCAAGGCATCGTCAAAGACAAGAGAGTCCCATTCGTCCTTCAAGGCTATACTGGGCAGAGGCAGGATACGAGCCTGCGTCGATTCCTCGGGTTCCTGAGCAATGCGTTTTCGAGGGTCAGGCTCATTTTCAGATCTGAGTGTGTACATCTGAATGTCAAGCGCCATCCCATCCAAGCTGTAATATCCAAAATTGTCGGGCGGGCCGGTGTAGTCTGCCACTTCCACCCTATCAATGAAATGGCCCAGCGGCAATTGTCCTGTCACCCGTCAGCGCGTTTTGAATTTTGTAAATGAAGCTAGCTGATTTCACACTGACCATACTCGCCCACGTCAGTTCCAATGTGGAGTGTGGTGTTGTTGGCCGACAAGAATTCTCTGACGAACTCGCGAAGTTCTCCCCGGCTGCATGGTATACTGGCGCTTGGCTTGATGGCTACTTCTATGTGAATAGTTGGTGTAAGGAGGCGACTGCAATGACCCATGATGGTTGCCGCTTTGACACTGCCCACGTCTCGCGCTGACGATGACAATGATGACTTGCGCTTGAGCGGAATCGGCATCTTTGGTGTTGAGGTTCAGGAGCTGGACAACCTGGAGTTCCAGAGACAAATTCGCAGTGCTCCAGGCAACAGCAAAGGCGATATGGAAGGTGCTCCAATCGCACTTTCCCATCAGTGAGCTCGACCCCAAATCACCACACATGCCCCGTCGAGACTTGAAGACAAATTGACATAGAGATATGTCCAATGCGACTCACATACTCTTTACGCGTAATCCAGAGAACCAAGCAATAGGGGTATCATAATCGACGATTTTAGACAACGGCATCCGCTTCTCCGTCACCATTCCCAGGCTGCACACCTGTGCCATCCCTTCTTCCACCCAGCCCACCATAAGCAGCACTGCCATGCTTATCGGCAATCCACACGCCCTCCAATGGCACCACCAGACTTGGATTCACAAACCGTATAGACTCGCCATTCTCGTCGACCGCTATACCATACTTGTTCCTCGTCTCGCGCTGATGTCTCCACCGTGCAATATTCACGCCAGCGTCTGCCCACACATTTCTTGTCAGATCATTGCTACTGACCGTACTGCGGTCGCCGTCCTCCGTGAGATCTTGGGTCGCATCTTCATCGGTGTATGGCTCAGCGCGTCTGACGCTTCTTAAGGCTATGAAGTTCATCAATGGCTTGTAGGTCCTTCCATACAAGACACTGATCCATATCGTGGCAATCAGAAGCGGAACCATGAGCACAGCTCTGTAAACTGTTTGTTTCAGCAACAGTTGTCCAGCCGTGGTCAGCTGGAAGAAAATCAGACCAACGAAAATGCGATCACAAATCATGCCCCACGCGCGACCAGTAGATTGTTGCTGGTGATCCATGGCGTAGAGGAGCTGATATTTGTAGACGAAGTGGCCAAGAGCAAAGTAGGCGAGGCCAGCAAGGATGACAGTCCAAGAATACCGAAGGACGGAGTACACCATGCAGATGATGAAGACCAGAAGAGCGGAGGGCAGGTAGAAGCCGTAACTGAAGACAGGTGGCTGAACCAATTCGGCGTAGTCTTACCACAAAGTTAGCAGCAGCTTAGAGACATCTAATGCAGATCAATGCTTACCTCGCGGGGTCTTTGCACCCATGCGGTAGATCGGGTACAACGACACAGCGCCAACTTCCAGCAAGCGAAACGGAAACAGGCCGATACCTTGTAGGATGATAAAGTTGACATAGAAAGTGATGAACTTCTGTAGCGAGACCGCGATAGTGTACGCAACCTTTTGAAAGTCTTGCAGCGCATCACCAAACTTCTCCCAGAATTGATAGAAGGTCGACGCTGATCCGAGCACCGTGAATATAACAAAGAAGTTGAAGAACGTGAAGAAGAAGTTCTTCGAAATGGCAGAGAGTTCGATGTCGCCCTGACTGATCATGCCTTGCCACCAGCTGAGGTAATAGTAGAGGTAAGGAACCAGGACAGTGAGCAAAGTTGCAAACAGCGTAGGCAACTGCGTACTGACCAGCGATCGGATATTTTCATGCTCCTCAAGAAAGTCGCCAAGCTTTGGCAGAGCCTTTCCGATGGTCTCAGTGTTCAACAACCCAGCTATGGGTACCAAGATGACGGACCAGAAGATTGTAAGGAGTACGATTAGCGCGGTAATGGACCAGCTCCTGATCATGCGGCTTCGGCGCGAGAGATATGTGTTCTGCCATATGACGTCTGACGGCGCAGGGCTTGAGTTGGCGATGAGCTGCAATGGTGACGGGTCCAGGACAGCTTGTATGGCCATTTGACAAGCAGCGACCGAGTCCAAGGTGACAAAGGCCAAAGGCATTGGCGGAAACTTCTGCTGCCGGAGCTGCTTTACTCGCTCGTCCGCTTGTCGTAGCTTCTCGGTGTAGTAGTCGATCGCGTCCACTTGTTTGCTACGGAGGTTGAACCGGCCATATCTGATGGTAGCCTTTGGCCGGACGCGATCGTACGGCACCACGTGCGCTTGCCCATTCAATAGCCCAGCGCTTTCTGCCTGCTCCTCATCCGGAATGGGTGCAGCAGGAGGTCCGGGAGGCGGAGGCTGAGCAATTGGCAGTGATTCCAGATTTCGCTCCACTGTGCGGTGACCCATGTAGATAGTGTAGGCCTCCTCTAGCCGACGTAGCGTATTCATCCTTTCCATCATGGCTTTGTCCAGCGCTTTCCACTTTCGACACAACGTTACACTTTCTACTTTGCCGATGTCCAGGCTCTCGATAAATTCCTTGATCTTCTGTTCGTCCTGCAGATCTGGTGGTATGCCTGACAGCCTGATCGTCCTGTCTGTCACGGTCGTCTGTGTGCCCAAATACTCTTGTCTGACCTCAATCACCCGTCGCGTCTCCGAGATTATCAGGTAGATCGCAATGGCGGAGAACAAATATGCAAAGGCCACATACATCCATAGGTAGTCTGTCTCGATGTTCCAGGGGTAAGGATAGAACGGCGAGGTCCCGTTTCCGTTCGTATGGTTGTGTCCGTCTGCACGATAGCTGTCAGAGTCGATACGATTTACCAAGCTTGTTTGACAGCAATAGCTAAATGAAGAATGCAAAAGCTACCTGCGTGCTGGGCAATGCAGAAGCACGCGAAGGTGTCTTACCAGTCCCCCAGAGATTGAATGATCTTCCAAGCAGCATGTCTTGGTCTTTCCCGTGCTTCGACCCATCTGGATGCTTTTGCGTCCCATTGCTCCGGTCGTCGTCGTCTGGAAAGGCGTCATGTACAGGTTTGATCACAATCAAGCTGAAGAATAACGTTGTGACTAAGAACTTCATAGCCATCTTGAAGAATCGTAGGAAGACATAACTATCCAATCCTGCAGACGCAAGGATTTGCTGATCTGTGATCTTCCATAGTGGTATTATCCATCCAAACATGCTATCCGGGAGCTCTGGCAATGCGGCCGCCTCGTCCTTGCGCTTCTTGCGCGCAGCATACATGCCCGCCCATCGTGGTCGGAGCACGCAGAAGGTCAGGAACGCACCAACTCCTAGGGCTAAGGAGATAATAATCTGGATCGTAGTATCGCGTGGGTTGCTCTGGCCAGTAATGCTGTGAAGTCAAATGTTAGGACAGCATCACTTGTGCTGGGATATCATGGGCTTTGCTTACTCGCCATAGCCGTTATCGTCTTTGAGGATACGCGCATAGGGGTCGTGCATGACGGCGAAGCAGAATCGAGACGCGCATCAGGCGCGATTGATGAGTCTAATGATCTGCTATGTCCAGCCCTCCAGGCATACCGAGAAACCGTGCGCGCGTGGCAGCACCTTTCCTGCACGGTGACGAAACGTCCTCGTGTTTATCCGGTATTCAACCGCCCTGTATTGAGAACGCATACGTAAGCGCTCTGCGGTATCCACAATCTTCATTTGGCAGCTACCGCGCACTGCTGCGCCAGCAAAGGCCATCATATGGCTTGTAGGAGTGGATGTAGGTCACATTTCCCTTT
Organism: Teratosphaeria zuluensis; assembly: GCA_007113905.1. NCBI lineage: Eukaryota > Fungi > Ascomycota > Dothideomycetes > Mycosphaerellales > Teratosphaeriaceae > Teratosphaeria > Teratosphaeria zuluensis. Next base: position 262,087 of record VCMQ01000024.1, read on the forward strand.
CGTGCTTTCATTCGAGCGACATGGCATGGCGGCGGCGTTCCATTCTGATTTCCACGTTGTTGTTGGTCATTGTTATTGGACTCCTGCTTTCTCGTGGCGGCGCAGTATCCTTTGATCAAGTTTCAGATCGTTTTGAGCACTCACTATGGTCCTTCTTCAAGATCGATCTGCATGCAGAGCCACCTCCCAATGGACCTCCTTACGGCGCGCTCGTAATTGCGGGCCAAAATCATACCAACCTGTCATGGGTTCGGAACACACGCTTCTGGAAGATCTACAACTACGACGTCGATGCCCGCCCTGACCACCACAATCGATTCAAAATACCAGAGGACAAAGGTCACGAAGCTATGGTCTACCTATCCTTCATTATCGACAATTACGACTCTCTGCCATGGTCTAGCATCTTTATTCACGGTCATGCAGAATCCTGGCATCAAGAATTTGACATAGTACAACTGATAGACGGCATACGTCTGAAAGCGTTGCAGCAAGAAGGCTACGTCAGTCTCCGCTGCGACTGGTTCCCATCGTGTCCGGCCGAGATGAGGCCTGTCCATCACGACTCTACAGTCTGGGGCGCGGGTGTATTGCACAAAGAGACCGAAGCCGCTATAGCTGGCAATTGGAGACTGATACTGCCAGGTGAGAGACTCCCGAAGACAATCGCATCGCAGTGCTGTGCGCAATTTGCTGTGACGCGACAGGCGATACGGCGACGACCGAAGAGTGATTATGAAAGGATGCGGCAATGGTTACTAGATAGTCTCTTGGAAGATGAGGTCAGTGGAAGGGTGTTCGAGAAGCTCTGGGCTTACATCTTTACTGGTGAAGCTGTACAGTACGTCGCTCGCTTCTGAATGGCTACTTCCGGTACTTTTCGCTAAGATCAACTTCTAGTTGCCCGCCACCACAGCGGTGCGCCTGCGAGTACTTTGGACGGTGTGAGTCGCATGAGTGGACTAAGGCGCCGAATGGAACAGACTTCGATATAATGAGCCGGCCTTGACCACTGCGCTGATGCAAGAAAGCATTCTTATGAGCCTTCAACCACCAGTCTTGCTTGAGAGACTGCGTTGGTGGCCTCTATGATCACTGTGCGGGCTCCGATACCGCAACGGCGTCCTGTCAAATGTCAGCATCTGCCGGATCAGGCGAGGATCAGAGCGACGTACATGGCCAAAATCAACGAGCTCCGTCTTGTAGCCCTTCTTCACATACTCCACGTACTCAATAATCGGGCTTTCGATGTCCCCTCCTTTGCCTTTGTGCAAGGCTGGGCCACAATTATCAGCAAACACAACCGCGTCCTCACTCAACAGCTCCAACTCTTCGACGATCTGCAGATCAGAGAGATACACGTCTTTGAAGTGATCGAGCAAGATCGAATGCACTTGGCCCTTGTTCAACTTGCCAGCCTTGACGAGCTGCTTGAGCGTCTCGCCAGCAGGGCCAACGATCACGTCGACCACGCCCTTCAGACCGGCGAGCTCAACGACGCTTTGCGTGATGGCTGCGTTGACGGGGTTGATCTCCAGACTGTAGTACTTCACCGGGTAGCCTTGGTTGTGGTCGCGGAGTGCTCCTGCAAGGATGACAGCAGAATATCCGACATAGGCTCCAAATTCGATGAACACCTTTGGACCAGGCGGTGATTGCTTCAGTCTGTTGATCATGTACTCTGCCTTAGCAGGACCAATCGTCATTAGGCGCTCTCGGGTCGTTTTGAACTCGTCGATAACTTTGGCGACATTGGCAGGACTGTCACCCAGATGGTTGATCGATGGATGCTTGTGCACGAATTCAAGCACAGCCAGCTCCCTGACGTTGTCATCCTAACGCAATTCGTTAATCACAAGCCGGTCCGTAAGCTGACTCGTCGCATACGCTCTGCCCACCCTTATGTGGTTTGCCTCCACCGTGATGGTGCTTGCCTGCTTTCTTGTCAGCAAAACCCAAGTGCGCTGTTGGGACGCTCTGTTTCTACCTGATGCGGCCATGTTATCGTTTGACATGCTGGCAGGTGTTATTGCGCGCGACTAGCAAGATGTGTCTAGGTAAAAAGCACGACCGATTCTGTAGACTCGAGTCCAAGATCAAGATATATGTGCCATCCCACTACGTGGGGCAAAATCGGGCCAGTGCCACCTTCCGTACGAAGCGACCTCGGCCGAATCCCGATGCGTTGTCAAACCATTGTCTTCATGGTTGATCCCAACAAGAGTCGCGCAGCTGAGGCAGACCTCACTCTTCAGTCGGTTTTGGAGGCTGATCAAGACGTTCAAAGGATGCAGACTGAGGGGTTGGGATATCATTACTGCCAAGGTCGCAGCCTTCATGCACGCTTGTATTCATATGCAAGCTCGTTGATTCTATCATGTTAACGCATCATCGCCAGTCATTCCGACAGCGCCTTCGCTCACAACATTAAGGCACGATAAATTTCGTCGAGCCGCCAACCCTAGATCCGCTGGGCTCCGAGACCACAGACACTTCCTAGACGAGTCCCGTATTACCTCGCCATATTGGCCTGCATGTTTCTCGGGCTTCCCTGCGGAAGTGATCCAGGACTCTGCATTCCACTCTGCATTCCTACACCGGGTACACTGCTAGAACTGCCCACGCGCTGCATCTGCGGCGTGTTGTTTCTGCTCGGAGGCCGCACAGCGTTCATTTGATTCATGTTGTTCGGATACTGCACTGCGGGACTTGCAGGAGTCATGTTGGGGCTCACATGAGCCATCCCAGGGCTTCCAGCAAGCTGCGCATGGGGTGCGTTTGGAGACTGCTGCATCTGTCCCTGCATCATCGCCATTTGCCGCTGCCTAAGCTGGTTCGCATATGCCGACGCTGCCTGCGGACTGTTAGTCGGTCCATTCATGCCCGGCGTAGAAGTTCCATTGGTATCGCCGTTCAGGTATGGGGCGCTTCCATTGACCATGCCGTGATTACGCTGATACGCCGTCGAGTTCTGAGCATACGTCTGCTGCATGTTCGAAGCTTGACCGTGTTGGAGACCGGCCGCAGCATTCATTGCGTTCTGCCTAGCTTGCTGCTGCTGCTGATGTTGAGATTGCGACCCAGATGTCGTCTGAGACCTCAGCTCGTTCGTAGCAGCGCTTGTCAGCTGGTCATCGGATAGGTTAGGATGCTTCTCCCTGAGGCTGTTCTTGATCTCGATGAGGCGCGGCATGTGACCAGACGATAACTGTCCTGCTTGTTGTGGCTGACTGCGTGGTGTAGGCGGAGGTGGCATACTCGGTGATGCAGACATTTGGGCAGTGTGAGGCGTCGCCTGACCTGATCCGTGTCCTTGCTGATGTTGCTGCGCTTGAGCTTGCATCTGAGCCATGAGTTGCTGATTCTGTTGGAGCTGTTGTGCGGTGGTCATGTGGCCTCCTGGACTGGGCATGCTTCCGTTCGGCATCTGATATTGTTGATTACCAAACTGCCCGTTCATCTGCTGCGAATTTGCATGGGCCATTCGCTGCATGTTGTTTGGATGGGCCGTGGGTTGCGCAGTGCGCATTTGGCCTTGTGGGATGCCCTGAGCGTTGACTTGAGGCACTGCAAGATGACCGTTACGCGTTGCCATGGGTAAAGGGGGCCGAGCCTGTGAAGGCATTTGACCGTTCATGTTGACGCTCTGCTGGCCGTTCGGTTGGATCGATCCTGGCTGCGCTCCTGCACCCGGTCCGCCTGGACGCTGTTGAGTCATGATACCGTTCACAGCTCCTTGCTGTTGTGCAGCCCGAGCAGCCAGTTGGGCGCGTTGCGCTTCCAGCTGTTTCTGGCGGTAAGCGCGGATTGTCTCTGCCTGTTTTATGTCCTGATCCTGCCGGCGCCTGCTGAACTCTTGCGGTGTCATTCTGGGAACACGCGGTTGGTTGGTATTGTCGTTCTGGGACTTGCGTTGAGCGGCCGCCCGCTGTGCTTCGGCTTGCTTGAATGCGTTGTTCTCCTTCTTGCGCGCGTTCTTGCGCATACCATCGAGTAGCCACAAGTATCGGTTGTCTTTGCGCTTCTCGACTCTTGTCGGGACAGTCCGCCGACGTTGCGGCATTTGCGCTTGTTGCCCTGTCTGCTGAGCCTGCGCTTGCATAGCTGCCACTGCCGCTTGATATCTCCTCTCCGCAGCATTCTGGCTCTGATCCAGTCTGTTAAACCAGGTCTTGAAATACACAGTCTTGCGCATCTCAGCAGGGAGCTGCTCGAGATCGACCCACCGTTCAAAACACTCCCACGGCGTCCGCCGCTGAGCCGCACTCTTATAGCGAGACGGCAGCGTCATTTCATCGGCAATGAGTGACCAATTGAAGGAGTACTCCTTGGCCAACTTGCGTAATTTCTGGTCGTCCTCCCAGATCCATTGTGACCCATTGCGGAACTCGTAGAATGAGATCGACGGCATCGCAAATTCTGAGGGCGGCCTGAAAGCGTTGTTGGCATGCAGACGGTCGCGAATGTGCTTGTTCTCGGGGTGGAAAAGAGCAGACTCTTGATCATCAGGCTCGAGACTGCGCTCTTCACGCATACGCTTGCTCACAGGTTGGCTATCGAGCACTTCAGCGTCATCTTCATAGTCGTAGCGACTGCGCTTCCGACAAGGACCCAGTGTACTAGGCATGACCTTGCCCTCGACGAACTTTGATACCGGAGCCAAAGGCTTTGCAGGTGACGTAGAGGTAGGGTCTCGTAGCCCAACGATCGGTAGTGTCCCGAGAGCTTTTGCCAGCGCACCGGACTCCTGAAGAATATTCACAGCATCCCTGAGCTCGGTTCCCACCACAAGACATGTCGGCACACCTTCGCCGCTCGGAGTGGGTGGCGTAATGTCATCTTCGGGCGCTGAGTCCCCTGCAGAGTCCAGAGCTGGTGGCTGATCTTCGACCTCGCTCATGAGATGTGGCCTTGGCTTAATCTTGACCCGCATTGCTTGTCTGCAGTCTTCGTCTGCTGTAACATAATCAGCACAACGGGCTGCGAGCCACGCGCATACACTCTTCTTCATTTTGCGCTCGGCCTTGAAATCCTTCCGCATCCATTTCATCTCAGCCATCAGGTGGTCTATGTGACTGACGGGCTGCTCGGGCTCTTTGACCTTTTCCATTTGTCGCAATGACCACTTGTTGGCGTTCTGCACTGGTAGATGCGCCTCAAAATCCTATAGTCCATTCGTTCGTGTACCGATGTAAAATGGTCTTCGGTAGAGAGGTGCTTCTTGGCCTCCCTGGTGAGCTCGGTAAGAGGCCGTGTCCTGGAGTTCGGGGAGTCGTGAGCCTGAATCCGGAAGAGAGGTTCGAGATAATCTCTATCGACGTCTTCCGCGGCGCCTCTGAGAGATGCTAGTTCACTGCGCGAGGGCATGCCTTGCTTGGCATGCCGATAAATACTTCCTGATGGAGGTCGTCGCAATGCTTGCGATAAAGTGGCAGGCTGCAGGACATCTATATTCTGCGCTTGTCTCGAAGTAGTCGGAGACAGAGTCGCTGGGGACATGGCCTGCTTGCCCGTCGGAGCTGGCACAGGCATATCGTTGTGAGAGGGCGTTTCTCCCAGGATCTCAGATACACTCTTGCGGTTCATTGCACCGGAAGACACTCGTGTCATCATCCGTGGAGTCACAGCTGCGGGCGCAGGCGGTGAGACACGACGCCGTGGGGCAACGGCAATACTTTCGCCGTCTTCCTCGTCATGGGTTTGTTGTTGGCGGAGCGCGCCAGACAACGCTGCTGGAGCCTTCTCGTCCTGACTGGGTGCTGGTGTGGGAGGCGGTTGCAGGGCGTCATCGACTCGCACATCATTCATGACTTCCTCGGCCGCAGTCTCTTCCATGACAGTCCTCGCATCAGCCTCAGGCCCGTTCTTGACATCCCAGACAGCCTTTTCTTCTGTGTCACGAGCCGCGGCTTCACGAGCTTCCCACCTGAGCTGGTCATCTGGCGTGACGTCTTCACCCAGTGCTTGTTTTCGTGCTATCTCTTTCTGTGCCGCGAGCAAGCGGTCATGCTCTTCCTGCGCTCGCTCTTCCTCAGGGCTAGGACGAAGTTCCTTAGGCGGCGGTACGTTAAGCTCAGCGGTCTCGGAGTCTGGAGAGGTGTCCGGAGAGTCTTGCGGCGCAAGCGGCGTTGCTGCAGAGAGGGCACCCACTGTCGAAGAAGGGGAGGACGCGAGCTCGGTCTGCAAATGGCTGGTCCGGGAGATTCTGTCCGACTCGGACTCTCGTCGCTTTTCGTCCATGGCCTCCCGTCTCTGGCGCAAACGCTCTTCTTGCACATCCTCTGGAGGTAGGTGGACGACCTTCGCCGGCCGATGTGAGGATTCTAGATCGAGTAGCTCCTCGGTGGCAGCAGAAAACTTGGCTTCCTCATCTGAAGCCGGAGGCACTATCTTGGCTGGCGGCATACCAGCATCGTCCACAGGCGCGCTTTGCTGCGCGCGCTTTGCCTGCTGAGCGCTCAGATTCGCATCGAGCCCCGGGGCATTGGCAGGCGGTTTCTGGACAGCCGCAGGCGCCATGGGTTCTGCGGCGTCGGCGACGGGAGTCACGGTGGCTTCGGCAGCTGGCTGGGTAGCACCATTACTTGGTCGCGGAGGTTGCAGTGGGGGTCTGTGGTGTTTTGATGCATATATGGAGTCGGCATGATGCTGCAGGCCGGGGGGAGGAAGTGTGTTCTCGTCAAAGCCACGGTCGCTGCATCGCGTCAGGGCACAACTCGCAATGATGTTAGTAGGAATGCAGTCCTCACTTACTTCAGCAAGCTATTCAGCCTCAGAAATTCTTGTTCGTCGTCCGATGGCGGCAATGAGTCTTCTGACCCGGAATGTGGTCTTGTGAGGGCGGAGATATCAGTGTTGGCGGCGATGGTCTTGTGTACGCTCCTCAAGGCGCGCAAAGCTCGCCGATGGCGCCGTGGAATCGTGCTGCGCGTGTCATCAGCACTACATCCACACCGCGCATTTGCATCAAAGATAGTCGCTCTGTCGTTGCGAAATAGCGAACAGAATACCATGTGATAATGTCGCGAATTACGTACGCTAACTCATGCTGTTTCCGCTCTCTCGAGTCGCGTCGCTCGGCAAGCAGGTTCTGCTGCATTAATTAAACGCACAGCCAGGGACCGCATCTGTCACAGCACAACAGACGCTCTCCAGGCAATTTGATGTATTGTCGTATGATGGTTGTGGCGTTATTTCCGAATGTTGTTCGTCGTCGCGGTTTGGGCTTTGCGACCGTGTGAAGATGTCGCCTTGTCAGACTCCAAGAAAGGGCAAGCGGGAGCCCCTCAACTCAGAAACGCGGGCCAGCATCGCCAAACTCTGTCTCCAGCAAATTTCTCAAAGCATTTGATAACGACAAACTGCATCACGATATCTACATTCCAAGGTCAGAATTGAGAGCCGCTCGTGAATATGGCGACTGCCACGGCGTCAGTCACACGAAAGCGCAAACGCGAGGACAAAAGTGCGCCCAAGTCGAAGAAAGCCCGGGAAGCGCAGCAACAGAAGAAAAGCAGTCAAGCCATCGATAATGCTAGCCTACCCGAGCTTGATGTCAATACCAATGGAGCTGGAGTACCACCAGTCGCTGCGACAGCCGCGCCCGCCTCTGAAAACGATGAAATATGTCACATACAGATCATCACCGGATCGTATGAGCGCGTTCTGCATGGTATTTCTGCAGCCATACCTCAGAATCTTTTCCAATCGCAGCAAGGGAATGGCCAGGCCGCTCCTGCATCCAAGTCTGAGGCATCTGTTACTTTCTCAGATACCTTCCTGTTTGCTGCCCACGCCTCGTCGATCCGCTGCCTGGCCATCTCGCCACCTACAGAAGCGGATAAAAGATTGCTAGCAACTGGAAGTTCCGACGAGCGTATCAATCTATACAGCGTCTCGTCCGCACCACCTAAATCTAGAGGCAAAGGCTCAGCGGCCAGCTTGTCAACAACATCGATCAGCGAAAATCCCAGAAACAAATCTTTGGGTTCCCTCATTCACCATGATCGCGCCATCACCAGCCTGAGCTTTCCCTCCAAGGCCAAACTCTTCAGCTCTGCGGAAGATAACACAATCGCCATTTCCCGGACTCGCGATTGGACTGTACTATCCTCCATCAAGGCACCAATACCTAAGCCTCAAGGCCGTCCGTCAGGCGACACGGCAGGTCCCGGCGAGGTCCCTGCAGGTGTTAATGACTTTGCTATACATCCGAGCCAGAAGCTGATGTTGAGTGTAGGACGAGGAGAGAGGTGTTTGCGATTGTGGAACTTGATGACCGGAAAGAAAGCTGGCGTGTTGAATTTCGATCGGGATTTGCTGGCGCAGGTGGGCGAGGGCAAGTACAGCAGTGGCGAGGGAAGGCGAGTGCATTGGGATACAGATGGAGAGTCGTACGTGGTGGGCTTTGAGCGAGGTGCGGCAGTCTTTGGGCTGGATTCCAAGCCGAGGGCTATCCTCAAGCCATCACCGCCTACCAAGTTTCATCAGATGCGGATGTTGCACGTCGGCGAGGTCGACGTGTTCGCGGCTTCGACAGAGGATGGCAGAGTATGCTTCTACAACACCAGTGATGTTAGCGAAGTGGAGATAGCAAAGGAATTTCCGCAATGCGCCTGTCTCGCGCAGCTTGGAGGACGGTCAGCCGGAATCAAGAATCGCATCAAGGACTTTGACGTGGTGACCCTGCAAGGAAACGGGCTTCTGGTAACCACAGCAAGCAGCGATGGTGCAATACGGCTCTGGCACATATCGGACACCACTGCTCTGAGATCGCAGAGCGAGAAGCCAGCTCAGATTGGCAACCTGATTGGCACGTTAGAGACAGGCAATCGAATCACGTGTCTTGGAGCCTTCCTTCTGGACGGAAATGCCAGTGCGGAAGATGTCGATGGCGATGAAACGACTTTTGGCGCAGAAGACGAATCAGGCGATGGCGAGGAAAGTGATTAGGTACTGACTTGATCTGGTCGAGTGATCCTGCTACCCAATCATCATCCAGATTCGCCTTTGTCGATCAGATCACTCAGTCAACGATTGACTGCCTGCTTTAGCGCTGCGATTAGAAGAAGTGGCTCACACGCGCGCACGTAACATTTTGAGTCAGGACTGTGACGCGTACGCAGCTCACACATCAGCATAAGCAGCTTCAAAGTAGGCAGCAAGTGGAGGCGCTCACTGGACAGCGATCGCGAGATCGTATTCGCCAGATATAACGCACGTTGTAGTGTCGAACCCCTACTCAGGCTCTGCTGACAGCTCAAAGAGTCACGAGAGTTCCAAGCTATGCTCAGAAATGACTGGGTCAACTGGATGCGAATGCGCCTCGGACCCATGGCAGACGCAAAGAGCCGAGCAGAAGCATTCGATCATTGATACCCACAGTCGAGGAGTGTCATAGTAATACATATTTATATATATATTGGTCAACAACGGTAGCAAAATTATCGATGTCGATGGCACTACTCAGCGAGGAATTGGCTCGGTAGCGAAGACATCACCCCCTTAATTGCCTCCAACATGTCCATTCATTACTTCCACGATCTCGGCTACCTGCAGCCGCTACTCCCGCATTCATTGTAACCCGATCATTGGCACTTTGCAACCAACTTCGATAACCTCTTCTCAAGCTCAGCACGCTTCATCGCTCGCTTAGACCTTTCCGCCTTCGACTTTTTGACCACCTCCATGCTCGCTTGCAGTTGTCCACTATACGTGCCCAGACTGTCACGAAGCATTTGCTTCCTCTGATCAAAGTTCAAGGAGTATGTTGCAAAGTCCCGAGCATGATCCCCTTCCATCTGCTGCACCAGTCTGAGGCCGCGACGCCGGTAATCTTCTACGACGTGGCGAGCCGCCGTCTCTCGATCTACCAGGTGTTGCACAAGGCGATGTGACACAGCAACAAGCTCATCGAACAAGTTCAGCTGGTGGGGCATGAGTCCATCGCGCCATGTGCTGAGATCCTCTAGGTTGCTACTTGGTGGTTCGGGACTGCCAAAAGCAGATGATACGTTGCTCGAGATACTCGTAGTGCGGTGGCTGCCGGCTCTCGATTCGATCAACACCACCTCTGAGTCAAGCTTTGGTGCTTCTTGCTGGCTGACCCTGACAGATTTTATTGCAAACGGCAGCATTGGCCTCAAGCGTCCAGCTGCTCGAGACGATGCATTTTGCTTAGATATTTTAAGCTTGACTTCTTCCGAACTTGTAAAAGGGTCCGTAGCTGGCCCTGCCCCTGCGTCTCGCACGACCAACTGCTGAGGTTCCACGACTTGGATGGCGACATCTGTGATGGCCTGTGAGTCTTGTCCCGGAGATGCAGGCTTGGGTTTACTGTTGCTTGAGCGTACATGTGGCTGATGTGAAGGTGGCAATTCATTCTGAGACAAGTCTGCCTGACTCAATTGCCTTGTGACAGACGCAGCACGTTTGTACGAGCTTAAGTCGCGGTGCTGGACGTGATCGGACGATAGCTTGGCTTGGGCTGAATACTGCTCCAAGACAGTCTCAAAGCCATCGACGTACTCATAATCTTTTGGCACGGGACTGCCGCGTAAATCCACCGTACCTTGTGTACTGCGGGGGCTCACCTTAGGTAATGTCCGCTTGTCTGGCTCAAGGATGGGAAACTTGCTGACGGACACCTGCATATCAGCAGCCGCTACTGGTCTGTCATCGTTTTGACCAGGGACACAATCCTCCTGGGCGGCCGATTGAGCATCTGTACCCATCCTTGGACGTTTGAGCGCTGGTGCGTCCTTGTGAGTCAGTCCGATAGCACGCTTCGCATTCGCCGTCTGAGACGACTTGCATACTATGACCTCTTGCGGTTGCGACCGTATAGCCGTGCTGAGTATGTCCTTACTGACAGATGCCTGCTCATGTGATGGATTCTGCGTTTTCGTCATCTTCGTATCACTGACCGGAGGTGGCATGAGAATTTGCGACGCTGTGCGGTCCAATGTAGCCTTCGACGTGACATTCTTCGAGCTCGGCGGATGCTGCTCAACAAGAGTTGGCCCTTCCAGATCGTCGATGAATTGGAACTCGTCGTCGTCGGAAGGCGAAGGACCTTTTGGAATTTCTCGTCGCTCTGCTCCGCCGCGCGCATCCACGGTCGCCGCTTTGACTGCTGTCGGCTGCACATGTCTGCTAGGTGTTGGCATAACTGCCTTTGGACCCCTCAGGAATCCACTCAATGCATCGCCGACACAATGCGCAACATTCCGGTTGGGTGCTGGTGTGGTATAATTACTCTTCACCGTTCGCATCGTGGCAACAGAAGAGGGACCTCGCCTGCCGAGCTCGCGAACTTGTGCATTCGTTGTGTCCAACGTCGAACGAGATGGAGTCTTCTTCCCATTCGCCAACGCTGCGTCAGTCTCTTTCGTTTTGATCAAGGTGGAGCCCTGATTTAGTGGCCCTGTACGATCAAAACCGATGATGGTAGATCTGTTGAGCCCACTCCTTTTCATCGAAGTGCGTTGTGGTGGGCTGGATGGCAGAGCTGCTGGGGTTCTTGGGTTCGTTGGAGGTTCCTTGGTAGCGGCGATATGCTTTTTGCCTGTCTTGGGTATTGTGACCGGAACGATCGAGCCGGAACGCATCGGCGGCGTAGCGGCATCAGAATGCGTCTGGGCCGCTGGTCTGTCCTTGAGGTCCGGAGCATTATCACAATGGGACAGCCTCTCTCCTGCATCGTTCGAACGCAAATTCGGCGCCTCTTCGTTTGCGGCCCGTTCGAGATTGTCCACGGCCATGGGAGCATGTGCTTGATTTGCTCGGACTTCATCCAAGCCATTCGTCCCGGCCTTGGATTTTGACGCAGTGCTCGCCAATGCATGCGACGACCTATCACTTCCATACTTGCTTGATTTTGCAGCATTTCTAGCACTGCGCCGCAATGCGGTGGCCTCTTTGGCAAGGTCTTGACCCTTCTTTGCCATCGGTTCTTTGGATATGTTTGATTCTTCGATCTTTCGAGCACGATGGATACTTGTCTCCTTCGCTGTCTGGAATTTCTCGACCCTACCTTGGTTGTGCTGTGCTTCGACTCTTGAAGATGGCTTTGTCGGCGCAGGCTCGTCTTGAACACGTCTGCGCTTTGCTCTCCTGCCCGGAGATGACGGTACATCGTACGTTGGTCTTAGAGAAGACACAGGCACACCAAGAGGCCGTGTCGGTCGCTTCAGAGTGCCGAAGGCCCTGGCATCGTCCCGCATATCCGGCGTTCGACCGTCCAGTTGATGCTCAAGATTTGCAACAGCCTCATCTGCAACCTCGGCCTCGTCGCGTCGGCGCTTTGCTCTCGACTCGTGAGCCGGGCGTGATCCTGCATTACGCGGCAGCAGCCTCGACGCTCTTTTGGTGTCTTCGGCAGGATCTTTGCTCGTTTTGTCCGCCCTTGCTGGCCTGGCCAAAGAGGTCTTGCCCATGCCCTTTGTCTGCGCAGTTTCGCTTACATTGACAGCTGTATCGTCAGACTCGGAGAAGTCCTGGATCACTGCCTTTGAACGTCCATAGCCGGGGGTTTGCGACAACATGGCATTTTTCCGAGATGGCAACTTTCCAGTGGTTGGTCGTTGCTCGCTTTGCTTCATGTGCAGCTGGCCTTGCGCTGGTGTCTTCAGGTTCTTGTCGCGTGCTTGCAATGGCGGCCTCTCTATCGCAGGAGCTTCCGTGTTTCTCGCGTTGGACGTGCAATCTTGACCATCGGACTGTTTGGCCTGAGCCCGGCTTTCCTTTTCAGCACATAGTGCATTCATAGCCGATGTTTTGGACTTTCCAGGGGCCTTGCTCACACTGACAGCTTCAGCCGTTGCTGGACGCGCCTGAGTAGGAGCATTGTCTCGTGTCTTGCCTGGCGGCATTGCAGTGTTGATCTTATTAAACCTGGTCTCAATCCGAGTGTGTGGCGACGAAATGGGCTGTGGCACTGCAAGCGAATCATGAGGCTCTGCGGGCGTCTTTGATGTTGACTGCTTCACGTTGGTCGTCGGCGCCATTGAAGGGTCACTTGACTTCGCGATCGCCGACACCGTTTTCGGCGCAGGCGCTGAAGCTGCAGCCCTCGCCGCTCCTTGATGGGGTGATGAGCTCGCCGGTGTCGATCGCGCTCCCTCACCGACACTCACGACCACTTCAGTTCTGAGTCTCGTAAGTGCCATCTCGTCGCAGCAGTTTGTAGCGAAGTGAGATGCAAGATGGTAAGAACTCCAGCCGATGGAGTCGGCTCAGCGTCATAGCTCGATCAGGCAGTCGCGATCAATGCCGCGCCATTGCACGCGTTCCTGCCATCAGCAACCTCCGTCAATCACGAGAACTCATGCATAGTCTTTGACGTTGTGCTTCCTTTTATGTAGACAAGCGCAGCATGGGATAAGCATGCTTGCCCCTGGACGCTGTCTATCATGTTTCCAACGCGCTCGGCACTTACCTTTGCGATGCATGCTCATGCGGAGTGGAATGAGTGGCATCACGCACTAAAAGCAGTGACGGCACTATAGAAGAAAGAGACTGTGCATGCATGTCCTGTCGATCTCACATCATCCGCAGGGGACACCTTTCTCCAAATCTGCTCCCCTGGAATGGTTTCCCGTACCTGCTCGGTGCACATCCTCAAAGTTATTCTTTGCACTGATGTCACTCGCTTCCTTCCCGCCATCTCCAATCGTTCGCTCACCATCGCCGAATAATGGCTTGAAGAAGCCGTCATAGCTTGCCCAAACACCCTTGAAAACGGCAGCCAAAAGCTCGCGTAGCCAAGCCGGGACAACACCGTTCTCATCTGCGAAGATTTTGCTCATGCCAAAAATGGCAAATACTATCGGCGCCCATGTCATCAAGAAGACGAACTGGCCCAAGCGCTGCTTGTTCGTTGTTATTGTATACGGTCTCAAGGCATGAAGATAGGCCTGGTATTCATATGGCAATTCAAGCTCTTCTGCCCCGTCTGTAATGAGCTTGAGGTATCTCGCGGATGCCTGAGCATAGCCTGGATCTGGGCGTTGAAGCCTGCCATGATCCTTCGGTGGATTCTCGACCGGAGCAAACAATGTATGCGCCTTGAACGGCGGAAGTGTTGGCTCCTGCGGTACGGGCATGCTTGGGTCTGACGAAGCGAATGGATGGCAATCAACCAGTATATCAGTGTACGAAGCTCCACCTCCCTCTGTTGCGATGATGTGCGCATAATCTTCTGGTGTCACTTCATAAACAACTCCGATCAAGCCTTTGTGCCACTGGTCTTTCCTATAGCTCTTGTTGCCCTCCAGACCATTGCTGAGCAGAGGCGTCTTCTCGCCTCGTGGTTCACATGCTGCCACGCTAGAAGAATCACGCTTTGGGTCACGCCTTGCAGAGTTGGCAAAGCACGGCTCGGCGTACGGGAGTCCAGGCAGATCGAATGTCATACGCAGCGAGGGCACCTGGACATTGACCTGGGACAAAGGCTTGATTCCTCGATTGCCTCTGAACGTTTCATTGCTGAGATTAGATCCGTAGGCCAGATACAACACCGTGCCACGCCTTGTATCAGCATTGTGAAGGTAGTCGTAGAGGTCGTACGGTGTATCGTCGAGCGATGCTGTGAGTCGCCGACTCACAGGAGGTGGTGCTCGAACATGGATCTGCTTGCGCCTGCTTGTGATCGGACCAAGTCGGCAAACATCCTGCAGGTCTGCAGAAGCCATCAACGCTCTCGGAGGTTCTGCCATGACTCAACAACGAACCTGATGAGACAGTTGGCGAGGAAAATAAGGACGCTGCAAACACACGACCCAGGATTCACACAATTGTCCCGTACGACATTGATTATGATAGCAGAGCGGACGCGGTCTACAGATCTGATCGGACCACGGGCTCATTTCATGCCGGCCTCCGCATCACAGTTCACCTGGCAACCCCTCTGAGGTAGCACTACAAGTCAGTACCTAAGCATCATCAAGAGCGCGTTCACGATGTCCTCAGAACGGCCAGTGGCATCTGCGGATGGCTCAGATGATGCAGATCTGGCCAAGGTGCGTGTCCACGCAGACAATATTGACACATGCCCGCGGAACTGCTTCTAATTCGATTTAGGCGTTTCAAGAACTCGCGAAAGGCGAGCGGACCGCTACTGCGTTAGAGAACCAACTCAGTGCCATGGAGGCCAAGATTGAAGCGTTATTAGCCCAAGCGGAGAGAGATCAAGCGGATGCCGCCGCGAGCAGAGCACAGCAAAATGGGACTGGCGTCGCGGAGAACACTCAGAGTTCAGCTCAGGATGGCAACAATGAGCATCACTCATGATGATAGCCATCGCAGTGACCTGTCGGCGGCAGCTTGCGCTTGCAGTGTGGCATGAGGTGGCAGTTGGTATGCTGCCAGGCTACAAGGTCTACCATTGTCCAATTGGACCTTAACTAAGTCATCTACAAACCGCCAATGCTCGTGGGCTTCACGCTTTCATGATGCGCCTCCATAGCCACGGTCAAATCGAACTTGCCATCCGCTCCCTTCTCGATCACACCGATTTCGGTGATGATGCCATCAATCAGCTCGGCCGGCGTCACGTCAAAAGCCGGGTTCCACACATCGATGCCTTTTGCTGCTATGCTGACAGTCTCGCCATGCGTCACATCGATATCGACACCATCAAACCGCGGTCCCTTGATGAACGTCATCTCCTTACCTGGACGCTCCTCGATGGTGATGTCCTCGCCTGACTTGGTCTGAAGATCGATTGTCGTCCGAGGAGCAGCAACGAGGAACTTGACGCCGTGATGCTTAGCAGTGATTGCAAGCTGGTATGTGCCGATCTTGTTCGCAGTGTCGCCATTGGCAGCAACACGGTCGGCACCTACAACGATTGCGGCGATGTGCTCCGACGGGCCCTTGAGCCTCAGCAACGCCGAAGCCATAGAGTCAGTGATGAGGGTAGCAGGAATTTGGTCGTGGACGAGCTCGAATGCTGTGAGTCGAGAGCCCTGATTGTAAGGACGTGTCTCAGTACAGAACGCACGCCTGAGCTTGCCATTGGCATGCAGTGAGCGTATGACTCCGAGGGCTGTACCATAGCCAGCCGTCGCGAGAGAGCCAGTATTGCAGTGGGTCAGAACGCTGACTTGGCCGCCTCCAGCTTGTTTGGTGATCCACGCTGCGCCGTGGGACCCAATACCTTGATTGTCGGAGACGTCGCTAATGAGCATCTGGGCAGCAGCATCACAGTATGCTTTTGAAAGTGCGATCCCGTCACTTCCACTGGCTTTGGCTGCTGTGTCGACGATCTTCTTCAACTTTCTGGCGGCATCAGCGAGATTGACGGCAGTCGGGCGGCTGGTGACAAGGTAGTCTAGCTTCTCGACAATGAAGGCGCTGACTTCCTCTGCTCTATTTGAGGCTTTGCTGTTCTGCAGCTCGACTGCGAGTGATAGGGCGGCAACTATCGCAATGGCCGGAGCTCCTCGAGTTCGCATTTCTTTGATCGCATGCCAGCCATCTTGACTATTTCGCACCTCGTCGTATTCTTCTTGATGCGGCAGCTTCAGCTGATTCAGGATTTTTAGGCTGCCAGGCTTGTATCTTATCGCTTCGAGGACCATCTTTCCTATGTTGTTCGTCACTTTTCAAGCTGGCAAACATTTCCAAGTCTCAGCCAGTAAAAGTGTCGGCATCTCGGTGGGCTGCGCTCCGATGCCGGGCGGTGAGCATAGCTACACATGGCAGAATTCAGCAGAGCTCCGGTCTAGTCGTCATTGGTGGGCCTGAACCAAGCTGGTGGTGCATGTGGTCGACCGCTGGCATTGGGCAGCCAGGGTTCCTTCCCATTCATTTAGAACTGCATAGCAGAGGTCAGTACCTAGTCAATCACCATCTCCAGGACACCAGTCAAGATGGCTTCACCAATTCAGTCTACGACATTGCAGTTGCTCAACGGTACCAAGCTTCCAGTATTGGGATTTGGAGTTTGGGACTCGCCTAGCCATCTGACCACGAAATCGTGTTTGGAGGCTCTGAAGGTCGGTTACCGCCACATTGACACTGCTCAAGTATACGGCAATGAAGCAGAGGTTGGTACAGCGTTTCGCGAATCTGGTCTCAAACGCGAGGACGTGTGGATCACAAGCAAAATCTACTCTCCTGGGTCGGACGCGCAGGCCACTTATCAGAAGCTACTCGACAGTGTTCAGAAAATTGACGGTGAATCTGGCTACATCGATCTAATGCTCATTCACAACGCCGCGGTCGGTCACGACAGCTATAAGATGATGTGGCAAGCAATGGAGAAGTTGCATGGAGAGGGCAAGCTCAAGGCTATTGGCGTGTCCAACTTCGGCGTTGGCCATCTGGAAGACTTGAAGAAGTTCGCAAAGGCTTGGCCGCCAACGGTCAACCAACTTGAACTCCATCCCTGGCTCCAGCAACGGGAAGTGGTAGACTTTTGTCAGGCTCACCGCATTGTTGTGGAAGCCTACTGCCCTCTTGTCCGCAACCAGAAGGCGGACGACCCCACGTTGAATGAGGTTGCCAAGAAGCACAACAAGACGACGGCGCAGGTACTGGTGCGGTATGCTATTGACAAGGGCTGGTCGCCGTTGCCCAAGAGCGATAACCCAGGCAGGATTGCGCAGAATGCGGACGTCTTCGATTTCAAGTTGGATTCAAAGGACTTGGAGAAGCTCGACTCGCAGCCGCAGGAAGCAGCCTTAGTCTTGGCCGTCGACAACAAGTCGCATGGTTGAGCAAGTGTGGAGAGACATCAGCCAGCACAATCGGTCGAATGTCCATTACAGGATAGTGGATTTGCAACGACGAAGCAGCAGGGGAACAGAACAGTGCCACGTCGGCATAGCCCACGATATTGACTGAGGTAAATATTGCCTTGGGTACAAGCTGCTCGAGCTAGCGGCAAGCTCTCCCTAAGACAAAAAGAATCGTTCAATGCAACATGCCGCACCGGCAATGAGCATCTTGTTCCAGCATTCGCTTCTCCTTGTATTTGGCCATCCACACGCACTCTCTCAAGATACATTACTATAGCATCTGGTCATTGAAGAGATCGAGCAGGTACGTGAGATGCTCAATGTTCTCAGGCAGCTGCTGTTTCGTCGTCCCATAAGCCACCCATTCGATCTGGGCCCCTCGCGGCAGCTCATCGACTTGAATGATCCATAGTGGTGGAGTCTCTTTTGCTGCCTGTGTCTTGTCGTCTGAGATCGCGGAGACCCATGGGCGATGTCCAACGCCATGTGCCTGGTGCCAGACATCAAAGTCTTCCGCATCTTCATCCTCTTCAGCGTCAGGTCCTTGTTGGTGATACAGCTCCCAAGCTGTGCGGGCTTTTCGTGCGCAGAATTTGGCGTCGTCGGTCGGGATCAGCGCTATAAACGCAATGGCAGCAACCCAAACCCTGGCATCCATTGCCTTGCCGATCCGGTCAAGATGTTGCAGTGATAGTGCGGCCTGCAGCGCAAACGTGTCTCCACCTTGAGCTCTGACCATGCTCATCGAAGCAGGTTCTAGCGGAATCTGGCCGGCCACATATATAATGTCGGTTTCGCCATTCTCCGCTGGAACAGCCACAGCCTGTGAATATGGTCCAATGTTTGCCGGCGCCCAGTAGGACCGTGATTGCACGTGCAATCCTCTCCTGGCGGTGATACCATTTGGTACCTGAGGTTGCTGCACTGTGCATCCCAGTATCACATCGCAGCCGTCCTTGAGAATATTCGCGCATGCTATGGTGACACGCGCAGGGGGATTAGGCTCAGTGAAGTAGCTGCCGTACACCGAGTTGACGGCTGCAAAGTCCTCCATCCTTCGGAGCACTATTGATGTGTAGGCTATCCGTCCGAGTTGAGTCTGAAGCTCGCTGCTCAATTGGTCCATGATGGAGCGCATCTGCTCTGCAGCGCCTGAGCCTTGAGCAACACGACCACAACAGACCGAGCGCTTGAGTTCTCCAATTTCCGAGAATTCATTGTCATGCCTGCTGCTCGGTACGGGGCTTGACACAAGTCCACTCGTCGACGAACTGTGGACAGATGTTACGCCGCTAATTTGGATGGCAGAGACAATTTTATGGAAGTCGGATTGGAGGATTGGAGGCACATCCAGCTGCTCCAAATGCTTTGTTGACGATTCTTGCGGCACAAATGTTGCACTTCGCAATCGGATGCTGGCACTTCCAGCTTCGCCACGAACAACAGTCCTGTCCTTGTCATGCACGACGATTCGCCCCTTCCAGACGGGAGCAGGGCCACTGACAGCCAGCGTCTCATATTCGCCACCTTCACCAAGTATAGCGCCGTCGCCGCCGGTGCCAAATCTCCTGGCTGCCTTGTCCAGCCTGCTTCTAGTGCTTGAGTCTGCCACGTTCAGCCACAAGAAAGACTCATCCATGCCTCCTGAAGCCACCTTTACTATTCGCGAATCCTGTTCGGTGGCTGCCATAAATTCCAGCAAGGAGATCTCCGAGCCAGATACCGTCGGCCATTGCCACAGATATGAAAGCGGTACCAGGCCCAGACGGACTGCAACAGACTCTACCCTGGTGCGCTGATAATCAGAGAGTATTGCACCTGTGCTGACAGCGTTGACCTCTGGATGTGCCGCTTTCACCTTCTCTAATAGCGGTACAAGGTCCTCCGTTTCGTCAAGAGCGCCACTCGAGGATGGTCTGGCTTGTCCATATGACTTATTGGTGTCGACTGCTGCTCCGGTGATCTCTTGACGGTACAGTGGCAGGCCCAGCGCCTGCTCATAGAGCGGTATCACGGCATGACCGATCGTTTGGTACATGTAGCTTTCGAGGTCTTCAACCACGTCTTCACCAGCGCTGAGTCGTGGGTGAAGATTGGCTAGTGCTACCACCTTGTGACCATTACGAATGCAATGGAGGATAGAGAAGAGTGAGTCTTTCCCACCGGAGATCAGTGCGACGACTTTCAATTCGGCCATGATGTGATTATGAGGAGCTCAAATCTGGCTACTGAGATCATACGCTAGGCTTGCACACATTCACGCTGCACCTACCTTCCATCAGAATTGCCTACTGCATTGGTAGTCAAGCGTATCTTTACTGTCCAGGTCCACTCAAAAAGTCTGTGAAAGTTTGTTCGGTCACCAGCGCGCCAACGAGGCCACAGAGAAGTGGGCAGTCGAGTCGGAGTGGCTGTTGACCGATGTGCAATTCTGTCGCTCTGTGGCCCGATTGACGCTGTGTATACACCACGGAGTGTTGATGAACAAGCAACATATGGGAAACTATCGTATCGTGGCCGCCGCACGAAGAAGAGAAAGAGGAGCTTGCGCGTGTTGCAGAACTGAAATATTTGCCGGCGGGACACCGGGACGGATGGGGCCGTGCCTGCAGTCGAGACCTGAGGCCACCACGATTCTACAGCTTGTCCATTTCGACATCACGTCCTGGCTCGCTGCCTTCGACGCCTGCAGGCGATTCTCCCCTTTCCACGCGACATCGGGACACGGCAAGTAAGACACAATGTCGCTCGTGGTTCAGCCGAGAGCAGGTGGGAGTCGGCTATCCCAATGCAACACCTCCGCACTGATCGCCAATGAAAGGCACTCGTCCGAGGGCTTGCTGACGACACGGAGAATTGCTGAAGTGTGAAGCCCTGGGCCATGTTGGTAGTCTGCCTTGGCTCTATTAAAGCCACGATGCAGTCCCGACATTTTGCGAGTGGTAGGTCGGACCTTTGCTTCCTGGAGTTTAAGAGCCAAGTGCCCAGTTCATCGACGATTGCAGTAGGCATTGGACTGTCATCCTCTTCGCGTCTCACTGATGCAAATGATGAAGTGCCTCCAGGGGCTGGCAACTCTCATGCTCCCTGCGGTGGCAGCTGCGTTACCACCGCAAGGCTCGAGATTGCCCAGGCAAGATTCTACTGTTGCAATCAGCGGGACACCAGCTTCAGACGCTGGCAGGCCTCTCGAAGCTTTCGTCTCGTTCAGCATTGAATTCTCCTCCTTCCCAGATTTTGCCGGGAACCAGAGTAGTCCTAATACGTTCTCCAACAACCTGCTCGACAACATCGGTCACTTCGCGGGCACGAAGCCTTTCATCCGAGTCGGTGGCAACACTCAAGATTACGCTATCTTCAACAGCACGCTGGACGTCGCCAGTGTCGGTATAATCAACCCAGCCATTTCCAGTGACTATCCAAGCACCTTGACGATAGGTCCAAAGTATTTCGAGTCATATCAGACATGGCCTGGGACGAAGTTCACACACGGCTTCAATCTGGCTAAGAACAGCACATCAGCTCGGCACGCCCTGATTGAGTCAGTTCCGTACGCCTGCAAAGCTCTGCAAAATGGCAAGCTGCTCCATTGGGAGCTTGGTAACGAGCCAGACCTGTACAAGGGCTCGTCTAAAAGGCCTTCCACCTGGGATGAGCAGGATTACGTCGACGAATGGCTGGAATGGTCACGAGCCATAAAAACTGCTATGTTGACTCATTGTCCAAATTTGGCATCGAATACCAGCTACAAGTATTATGCGCCATCCTTTGCTGGTACAGGCAACAGCCTGGACCCACTCAGAACGTGGGAGGATGGCCTGGACGCCGATAAAGACATAGCTATAATCTCCAGCCACAAGTGAGTGCAATCTTATGCGAGCAACGTTGGCGCGTGCTGACGCCTCTTAGCTATGTCAGCGGTGCCACTGTGCCCGGTGTCACTCTGCAAAGTACACTAATGAATCACAGCAGCACTGTTGCATCCATTGCGAAGCAGCTGAACGAGTCTCGCCTGTTGGCAGCTTTACCCAAGAACCTCAATCCTGGGTTGCCATTCATCATGGGCGAGACAAACTCACTGTACAATCAGGGTCGTCCAGGCTTGTCCAACACATTCGGCGCCGCGCTCTGGGGGGTTGACTTCAATTTATGGTGCGCCACCAACAATATCAGTCGCGTGCACATGCATCAGGGTACAAACTATCGGTACCAAGCATGGCAGCCAATCGACACCAATATCACCACCAAGGGCACGAAAGCTCCATACTATGGCTCTCTCACTGTCGCGGCCTTTATGGGCAATCTCCAGCAGTCCGCACCGAGCATTGTCAATCTGCCTCTTCCTAGTGAGCAAGAGAGTGCCTACGCTGCCTACGTTGATGGCAGACTGGCTCGTCTCATCGTCGTCAACATGCAGGAGTACAATGCTACGGACTACAATAGCGAGTACATTAACAACTACACCCGGCCTGTCGAGCAGTATACCTTCCAGCTCCCATCGGGCGCATCCGGCAATGTGGAGCTATGGCGCTTGATGGCGAACGGGAGCGACGCTATCAGTGGCGTGACATTTGATGGGTACAGCTACAACTCTGAGCTCCAGAATGGATTGCCAGTTCTATTACAGAATGTCACGAGAGGGGAAGTGGCATCGGTCAGGCAGGATGGAAGACTGGTAGTAGGTGTTCCAAGAAGCAGTGCGGTTATTCTGGACCTGAGCCATGTGTCGAGGAGCAGCTCGCACGGATCGGGAGGGTGGTAACTACCTATTGAAGCCGGAGCATCTGATAGTCGGCCATAATGTGATGGGATCCAACGTTGTAGTCTCGTGCTTGACTCAGTGCGATCTAGAGGAGCTGGAACTTAGGATTTGCATCGTGGCATTTTGCGCTGGCATATTCTAGATCTTCTCGATTGCCTATGCAGAAGTTGAAGTCCTAGGCCTTACACCTTTCCTCTTAAAATGCTTCGTTCTTCAAATAGTCCCGTTTATCCTTCAGAAAGGTTGCCTTTGCTAAATCTGCTCGGTGTCCATGAGTAGCGACAGGCGTAGTGAGTTCTGCAAGATGCAGCCTGTGACAGGCGTGATTGATGTAACGGGCTTGGACATGATTGATGCGGTGTCGTCGATTCTGTTTGCTGCCTGGCTGTACCCTTGACGTGGTAACTTTTAGAAGGAATGGGCAGGGGTCGAGTGCCGGCTCAAGGTCCTCTTATTTGATTACCTGGTTACGAGTTGCGTAGTCACCAGTACAGTTGGGCCGCGGTTTCTGCCTTTACTATTGTCTGTCAGTAGCGCATTTGGCAAATCTGGGGCATGAGCCAAGTGTGCGTATTGGATGGTCTGATGTGACGCTTTGTTGCTGCTGGCGCCACTTATTGGCTGGCGCTTCGCTGTCATTGTCGAGAGGCACAGATCATGACCAACTTTGCCAATCTTGTAGGTCACACGGATGACACAAACTCGCAGTCAATCGCAGTCATTGTCATTCAGCAGATACGAAAGCCTGGCAGGCCAGCCGCCTACTCACAGCCAGCCATGGCCTCACTTTGTTTGTGAAAATCTTCATGCCGTTATGCGCCGTGCTCATGCCGTACCCATCGCCCCGGTATCTGCTTCCATCACGGTAAAAGCAAGCACTCAGCCCTTGGTGACTCGCTTAGTGACCAGCCCTCCTGCTCTCAGCAATGACCTTGGTCATCTCGTCGACCTTTCTCTTGGCGCGGCCGAATGTGCCGAGCCTCTTCTTCGCCAACTTCCTCGCGCGCTTGTCCTTGGAGTTACGGAGAAGTTCGATAACGCGGCGCTCGTATGGGGCGAGTCTATGGGTATTGAGTTAGTTCGCTGTTCCTCCTGTGCGCTTGATCGTGTCTTTGCCTACCCAGCAACCTCCTTGACGACGTCCCGGACGAACGCGGTCCTCTTGCTCAAGTGACCCTTCCTGCGGGAGATGCGGGTGGCAGGTGTGCGAGGGGTGAGTTGCTGTGATTGAAGTAGTTAGTCCACTGTGTCCTCGCACAACCGTGTGGCCTTCCTTCGCATTAAATGCAACGGCTTTCTCGAAGACATACGTGGCCCTTGTTAAGACCGACGGCGATGCCGGACTTCTGCTTGACTTCCTGCGGCATCCTGGCGATAGTGTGGTGTTGTCGTCGACTGTCACTCGGACTTGAAATTCCAACGCAAAGAGCTTTGCGGCAGCAAGGCAGGTGCCATTTTCGATGAGTCTTGGCGCAGAAGCGGAGGCGGACCGCAGCACGTGACTAATCTTTCGGCAAAGATTAGCCTCCGCAGAGCCTCATGGTTCCGGTCAAGGATTGGCACAAGTCGCAATCAAACCCACGTCTCCATCTTCACATCAAGAAACTTTGGTCGCCTCACAGCTTTCAATGCGCACTAATTGCATAAACGGCACAGAGGCCATTCCGTGCAAGGGCAGAGCAGCAATGTCCAAGTAGAGCGATCATGAACATGTCACTGCACAAATGCGAACGGGCGCGGCAAACCCTTGATCGGTCATTTCTGGAATGGGCGTGTGACGTATGGTTGGTTCACTTGGTGCCGTCGTCACCTCATCACCAACGGTTTGTTTGGCTTTCGCACATCTGCTTCGCGAGCATCTTCTCTCTCCAGTGCCACCGTTCTGCGCGTCTATGAGCAGTTTCTCGACATTTCAGCCTGCAATTCATCTTCAGCACTAATCATCTGCTCAACACATCTCTTGAAAAAGAAGGCGAGGCGCATTTTGGCTGGGGCCATAGACACGAGACGCAACAGAAGCGCATAAGCACGAAGAGACGAGGGTTCCGCCATCATGTTTGGACTATCATACTGGGTGCTACCACTCTTTGCTGGCTGCGTATGGCTTGGCACTCTCCTCGCCATGCTAGGAACATGGGCGGCGATGGGCAAACCTGTCTATTCCTGGAACGACCCTGGCCAACACATTCCATACATCTCAGACGTTGCGGCAACGCATTGGGGTTACCCGCTTTTCATCGCAGGTTCCGCAGTCACCGTGGTTGTCTTCGATCTAGCATTCGTCAGCGAAAGATGGCTTAGACACAAGGGGCGATTGACGCAAAATTATACCACTGGCGAGAAGGTCCTCAGCGCGTTCGCGATCTTGTTTGCGATCATCGGTGCCGCAGGGTTGATACTTCTCACGATCTTCGATACGAGGGACTATCCGCACGTGCATGATGCTATGCTTGTGATTTTCATGTGAGTGCCTCCGCGGATAGCGAAAGGCAACGCTTGCTAATACTTAGGCAGTGCCGGCTACATCATCTCAGCCATATTCATCTGTGCCGAATATCAACGTCTTGGTATCCACTACCGCGAGCATCGCGTCCTTCGAGCATCATTCTGGATCAAGCTGGCCTTCATCTTCGTTGAAGTTGGACTGGTGATTGGGTTCGGAGTCGAAAGCGACAAGGGCCAGTACAACAGAGCGGCAATCCTTGAATGGACGATCTCGCTAGTCTACATCTTCTACGTATGTCTCTGCACACTGCGCGATGGCACGCTGATTACTGACGCGACGCAGGTCTGGTCATTCATCATCGATTTCCTTCCGGCAACCCATACGCGCAACAAGCAAGATCGTTTCCTGCCACCAAAGCGCCGTGCAGATGATGAGATGGCCATGAACACCGAGATGGGGGGCAACATGACAGGTGGCCCAGTATACAGCAACGGTGGCTACACCAACGGTACCCATGGCGCCTCAAGAAATTTCTAAGCGAAGGCGACAGATTCATTAGAGCATGTTTGGTGTGGACAGTAGACGCATGAGTACAATTGGCAATGGGCGCTTGACCATCATCAGGATGGCGAGGAATGATACCATTTTGAGCATTAGCATTGGCGTTGGTGGCAACGCATTCAGGATACATCAGCACAGCATACCCCAGAGATGAGCGGCTCGAGACAGGCGGAGAAGACGATTTGAAATGTAATTCTATATGGTCGATGAAAGCATTAATGTGATAAGTTCAGGATACACTGTTCAGGCACAAGACCTATCTGACACTGACTTCAAATGGTTTTTCTCTGAGACTACCAAAAAGGGGATTGTGTAAATCAGGGCTTCAACGCCACTGACTGCTTGAGCCCCAAGACACAATCTTGTATCAGGAGCAACAGTCAACACCTCGTCCTGCCACGTGCCGTAATCGCAACCGCACTCAGAACTTTTAGCTGCCGTGGTAAATTGACCGCCTGATCGACTGCTAGAATCATGGTTTCGGGGATGCTCGAATCGAACGGTATAAGAAGAGTAGTAAGTTTGTGTTCTCGCAAATCCGCTATGCAGGTAGCTTTTGTACCCATTTCCACGTCACTCTGAAATTTCAGTACGCTCCTCGATGGGTATTGGCATGTGCTGATCTTATTTGATCTCTGAGAGTTGACAGACCTGAGCTTGACGGACATGTGGCCCGTGCGTCAGCTTGCCGCGTCGTTCATACTTGCCTGCCTCACATGCTCAACTCTTATTCACGACACATCCATCGACATCTTCACCTGCAGATCCATCATACAGCAAAGTCAGAACAGTGATTCTAGAGAGTACGCTGATCTCAAAGGTCAACACAAGTCCCGGCAACAACACCGCAAACCTCTCGGTCCCGGCCAACATGGCCGCCATCACATCTTACAGCATGCCCACCAACGTCCCAGCCTTCTCGTTCCAACAACAACCACAGACTGCCTCCGGCGAGCCGCGCCAACACGCCTTCTATCCGTACACAGATAACGGCGGTAGCACTTTGGGCATCAGCGGCGACACGTTCACCGTTCTGGCCGGCGACACTCGTTCCACTTCCGGCTACAACATCAACACTCGATACGAGCCCAAGCTCTTCCGAATCGGCGGTGATGGTCCGGAGCATGTGGGCAGCAAGATTGTGTTGAGCGTGGTGGGCTTTGCGGCAGACGGTCATGCGCTGCAGGAGAGACTGGACACGATCGTGAAGCTCTACAAGTACCAGCATGGGAAGGACATCAGTGTGCATGCATGCGCCCAGCGGCTAAGCCACATCCTCTACAACAAGCGCTTTTTCCCATACTACGTCCAAGCTATCCTCGGCGGCATCGACGAAGAAGGCAAAGGTGCGCTCTACTCGTACGACCCAGTAGGCTCCTACGAGCGAGAATACTGCCGTGCCGCTGGTGCTGCAGCAAGTCTGATCATGCCGTTCCTGGACAACCAGGTGAATCTGAAGAACCAGTATGAGCCGGGCAGTGTGCAAGGGCTGGAGAAGAAGCAGTTGGTGCCGCAGCCACTGGATCGCCAGACGACTGAGGAGCTCGTGAGAGATGCGTTCACAAGTGCGGTAGAGAGGCATATTGAGGTTGGCGATGGGCTGCAGATGATGGTCATTACGAGTGATGGGATACAGGAGATCTACCATGATCTGAAGAAGGATTAGGCTTAAATGGAGTGGGTATGGTCTTGTGCCGAGGAAGCGCGAGAGCTTCTATGTACAGTATGAGCGACGACTAGAGCATCGAGCCATCTGCTAGGAAAGGCTGGGCTAATGCGCACGTATAGCAGGGCGAATGGTGTAGAAGGTCTCGAGCACGTCCTTGTGTAGCTGATCTGCCTCACCTTCTTTCCTACCGACTGGTCCTCTACAGCCATCAAGCAGCACTTTCAAAGGCTCAGGGCATTCTCTCCCGCTGAGCACGGTAGAGTCCTCACGCTGAGGTTTGACGAGAATGTCCGCGCAAACCACTTATCTCGAGAAGCTGTTATTCGATCACAAACGTATTCATCTACCATTTTCTGGTTCTGAATTGACTCCAGTCGCCTGTGTCGAAAGCGTGTATTGCTCCTATGTTGTGTAACAAGCAGGTTCTGTGCTTTAGGGACGGAATCATTCTGGACAAGACATACATCGCTCGAGTCGACGGAGCGGCTATAAGGAAAGAACTTGATATTCAGATCAAATCATGGTGAAGCTTACGGCTGTCAACTCGTGGCGGCGGAACGTCGTCACAATCTGCAAGGCTAACCACAGAAACACCTGTTAAAGTCATGGGAGCAATGGCATCGGTGGCAGGGGGAGCTGCAGGTGACAACATCTTGTGCTTTGGCAGCAGGCCTGTCTCGAGAACGAAGTGACCCTACCCAGAGGTAGACTTTGGACTGGGTCCATGATACTGGCTGGCTACCTAGCTCACTCCACTCCGTCCCTGGCTCACCGCCTGCGGTCCCGATGCCTGTCTCGATCACTGTCTCTATCCCTTCTGTCGCGATCGCGCCCACTGTCATGCCGCCGGGACCTGTCACGATCATAGTCATCGTCCCGCTCCCTCCGCCGCCTCTCCTTCTCCTTGCGCCTGTAGTACTCCTCATCGCTGTCATACCGTCTTCTGTCTCTGTCACGATCGCGGTCGCGGTCACGATCATCTGTCCTATTCCTGTGCCTTCTGTCACTATCCCCATCCCTCTCTCGAGACTCCTCTTCTCGATCCTTCCGTCTCCGCCTCCGCTCCCTGTCTTTCTCCTCTTGTTCGAACTCATCCTCATAATTTTTACGCTCGTCCTCCTGTTTCTTCTTTTGAAGCTCTTCTTCCGTATACGTCTTGCCCGTCTTCTTGTCTCTAATTAACACCGGATTGTAAATCTTGACTTCGCCGCCCTGCTTCGCAGCCTTGCCCCACACACCCATTTCCTCTGCAACAGCAGCTTCCGGCCTCGCGCCAATGCCGAGAAGTGCTGGCCTCCGCTCTGGCACCTTCGTCTTCTCCATCCGCTTGCCCTTCTGTGAACCTATGCCCTGACCATCCTTCCAGCCCATACCTCGGAGTAGCGCCGCTCCAAACTGCTCAACCGGCACTCGAGCGTAGTCGTCCAAAGTCGCCATATCAGGCGCTGAATGGAAGTCTTGCTCAAAGGCTTGTTCTTCCGTCACGGCTGGTAAGACCAGGTCTGTCTTGGTCGTCTTTCCCAATAATGCATCCATCGCCAGATCGTCTTCGGTCTTGTGATGCACCGAGACCTCACCATTGGGCTCAGGGGGCTTTTCCTGCCTGGTCTCCGCCTCAGCCTGCCGGTCTTCGCCATTGATGGTTGGCTCCTCGTTGTCACTCTGCCGCTTGGTGACGTTCAGACCAAATCCAGGTTTCCGCGCCTCCAATTCCTTCTCCATTTGCTCACTGATCGTGGTGTCACGATTTGCCTCGGGGGGCAATCCATTCTTCTGCTTCCTGCGCTTGCTTGCCTCCCTCCAGTCGCGATTGGCCTGTGGCACGATAATTAGTGGCTTGTCTTCCGGCTTTCGTCTGCTCTCATCCACTGCGCCGCCAGCTGACTTGTCGAAATGCGACACCTTCTGCGCCTTGCCCTCTTCATGTTCGTCCTCGTCGTCCTCACGCAAAGACGCATGCGATCGCTTGACGCCATTGGAAGGCGCGGGCTTTCTGCCCAGCGCGAGCGAGATCTTCCCTCCAGGATGGCCGCTCATCGTTGGAAGAGCAGCAGCATTCCAATACAGTCAAGACTGTAGCTCGAAAGAAAGTCTCGAGATGCACAATGCAGAGTCATGAATCCCAAACCGTGATGTAGACGCGAGTCAAGCTCCGAAGAACATCCGGCGCATTCCTCTCCTCTCAAACCATCCATGACCTCACGATGCAGACTAGACCACCCGTCTCCACTAAGTAGGCAGGAGTGAGCAGGTAACGAGCCAACAGCATCTTGCCGGGGAGTAAGAGCCTGTCAGAACACGTAGGTATTCCTCAGATTCGACTTTGCTACATGTCACATCGTACAAAGACGTAAGCCGCAATGATTGTGGATAGGTCCAAAGGTTAATCCCAAAAGCGGGTTCGGTCACCATTGGACGCAAAGAGCACTAATAGGTAGCTCTGGGCGTAAGAATCACAATCCGCCGAATTCCTGAGTCCAACAACGGGCTCGTCGTGGCTATGGATCCGAATTACTTCACATGCACCTTAGGGCAAGCTGTAGCTCTAGGTCTTCAGCAACCTCACAAGACAATTACTGCTCTAATCAATGCCTTGGCCAAGGGTCACCCAGCACTCCCTGCTGTAGGATTTCCACTGCCAGGGAAGACTCAAGCGGAGCCTTGGAAGATTCTCAAATTCTCGTTCTGCGACATCCAAGCTGGTTCAGAGTACACAGCTCAATTGCTTTCCCGGACTTTAGGCCAGGCCGCCTTGGAAGGACAAACGATCGCTCTGCTATGTCCCAGCACGCCTGAGTTTCTATTTACCTGGCTGGCGTTGATGAGGCTGGGGAAGTCGGTGCTTCTGATTGCACCTCAATGCCAGCCTCAGGCTATTGCAAATCTTTGCAAGACTTGCGAAGTTGGCCTTCTGCTCTACGATGACGTCTACACTGAGCAAGCGCTCGAGGCCTCCAAACAGGCGCAGGACGTCACGTCTCACTCGGAGTTGAAGACCGTTGTCCTACCGTTTGGCAACGGGCAAGGAGACCGCGAATGCTTCATACCACCAAACAGCAAGCCGGAGCACGGACCGGCTTTGCACGCTAATGTGGATGTACATGAGTCCCAAGTAGCCTATCTGCATCATACGTCTGGAACGTCGTCTGGTATGCCAAAACCAATTCCCCAGTCGCATCGCGCTGGTGTGGGTGTTCTTCCGTCTTTCAAGCAAGGCCACGAAGCTGCAACTTTCACAACAACCCCACTGTACCATGGCGGGATAGCGGATCTGTTTCGTGCTTGGACCAGTAATGCTATGATCTATCTGTTTCCAGGCAAGGCGGTTCCGATCACTGCGACGAACATTGTCAAGTGCCTTGACGTCGCGAGTGCGGAGACAGGATCGCAAGTCGCGCCTCCTGTGAGATACTTCTCATCGGTACCGTATGTCCTTCAGATGATGGAAGCAGATGTCAAGGGCCTTAGATGTTTGCAACACATGGACATTGTAGGTGTCGGCGGCGCGGCCTTGCCTGCAGAAGTAGGCGACCGACTTGTCAATAGCAACGTAAACCTCATCTCACGCTTTGGCAGTGCAGAGTGTGGCTTTCTGCTTTCTTCCCATCGGAACTACAAGGAGGACACAGAGTGGCAATATCTCCGTGTGGCTTCGGGCGCAGAGAAGTACATCCACTTTGAGGCTCAAGCGGATGATGGCGGTCTAGCAGAGCTAGTAGTGTTACCTGGCTGGCCGCACATGGCAAAGCACAATCGCGAGAATGGATCGTATGCGACTTCTGATCTGTTTGCGAAGCACTCACATCTCCCAGATGCGTGGCGATACCACTCGAGAGCTGATAGCCAATTGACTCTGATCACCGGTAAGAAGTTTGACCCTGCACCGTTGGAAGCTTCGATCGCGACATCGAATTTACTAGCCGATGTCCTGATCTTTGGCACTGGACAACCATACCCGGGTGCTTTGGTTTTCAGAAGTCCGGAGGCTGAGCGTCTGTCTGACGAGGAGTTGCTGAAGCAAGTCTGGCCCACAGTGGAGAAGTTGAATGCAGGCAGCCAGGACCATGCCAGAATTGCGAGAGCAATGCTTGTGCCCATGAGTGTACTGGCACAGCCACTTGAGAAAAGCAGCAAAGGAACCATACTGCGAGGAGCGGCAGAGACGCGGTTTCAAAAGGAAATCGAGACTGCGTACTCTACAGCTGACGATGCTGACCCTATTGGAGATGTGGCCGACGAAGAATTACATGCATATATCATGCAGACTATAAAATCTACCGTAGCAAAAGGTGGCAACCTGACGTCTAATACTGATCTGTTCTCATTCGGAGTCGATTCCGTGGCGGGCATGCAGATACGGAGCAAGCTTCGTCGACTACTACCACCTCACGTTGCTGGCCACCTTCCCATCAATGTGGTCGAAGATTGTGGCACTGTCGAGCAGCTTGTAGAGTACATACGACGGAGACGGCACGGAGACGAAAGTACGGTTGGTGATGCAGAAGGCGAAGAGTTGAAGTACATGCATGAGCTCGTCCAGCAGTACGGCCGTTTTCGCGATCACACCGCGGAGCGCAACGCGAAGAGGCAGAAGCTCAATGGTACTGAACATGCACAAGATGATCCGGCCAAAGATGACGTTGTCGTCTTGACAGGAGCCACCGGAGCTCTAGGCGCACATATCTTGGACCAACATCGATTAAAGCCGAGTACCCGGAGAATCTACTGTTTGGTTCGCGGTGCAAACGATCATGCAGCACGCGAACGCGTCAACAAAGCGCTCATCCAACGGCAGCTGGCGTCCATAGATGGCGACGACAAAGTCGTGGTACTGCGCGCAACGCTCAGCGAAGAGCAGCTGGGTCTATCTGATGAGACTTACACGAAATTGACACGTGAGATCACGACTGTCTTGCATGTAGCTTGGTCCGTCAACTTCAGGATGAAGCTGCGTAGCTTTGTCAAAGATAGCATTGCTGGCGTCACCAATCTGATCAATTTGGCACTCGCGTCCACAAGGCGGGAGGCACCTGTCTTCGGGTTCTGCTCGAGTGTCGCCAGCTCAATGGCATACTATACGAGTGGCGAGCCGGTGGCTGAGGAAGTACTTGATAATCCAAGCGCCGCGGACAGTAAGGGCTACTCCAGAAGCAAATGGGTCGCTGAACACATTTGCCAACGCGCAGGTGCGACCACTGCATTGAAAGGTAAGATCAAGGTATTCAGAGTTGGGCAGCTAGCTGGTGATACCGTTCATGGCGCCTGGAATACAAAAGAGGCTTATCCAATGATGCTGAGCGCTGTCAACGTCGCCCACAGTCTTCCGGCTCTGGAGAATGAGCCTCTCAACTGGCTGCCTGTGGATATCGCAGCTACAGCCCTAATCCAAGGCACCGAGGCATCATCATCAAGCCACGACGCCTCCGTGGCGTTCTACCATGTGCTGAATGAGAACACGGAACCAAGCTGGATCGACCTTCTGGGCTGGCTGAAGAAGCTCATAGACTTTGAGATCGTGGAGCCGCACACCTGGGTCGAACGCCTCGAAATTGCCGTCAACGAAACCGCGGCCGGATCAGCACATCCGGCGGCGCAGCTTTTGGACTTCTGGAGAGAAGCCTACAAGCAGCCTCGTTCTCATCCTTCTCAAAAAGAGTCTGAGAAATTGCGACCATCAGACCCTGCAGCATCAGATATCTCGCAGCACGCAACGGCACCTGTTTTTGAAATGAAGCGCACGAAGAGCGCGATTCCCGTGTTGAGAAAGGTGGACCCGGTCAGCGAGGCCTTTTTCTGCAAGCTTTGGGGTTGGATCCAGACTCATGTATAGCACAGGGTCAAGTTGGATCAAAAGTAGGCGTGGATGGACTCAGGGCAAAGCTTCTCAATAGACTTCTGACCTTGGGAAACCAAAATAGGCACAGTAGTCATGAACACGTTCAGTGGCGTTCGGTCACGGCACTTGGCGTGCCTCGCCACTTGCCAGTATTTCGATTTCGAGCGCATGGCCGAGGCAAGCTGGTCTCGAAGGTCTATCGCCATGGGACCTTTCGACAACGTGTAGCTGTTGCGCACGACCTCGATAGCTTCTCGTAAATGTCTCGCGAGCAATCTGCAACGTACTCGGTTCTCACACATCATCATTCTACGTACCTGATTGTCTTATCGCAGTCCCTGTTGTTTGGTCCTCACCGTTGATCACCGTTGCGAGTCAGGAAGCGAGGACCCTGCCGGCGTCCAGATTCGCCAGCACACTTCTTCGAAAACAAGGACGCGAAGGCGGCGTGGACGTTCGTCGCTTGTTTGCAACTACCCTTGCAAATTGTCATGATGACTGACCCTCCACTATGATGGGCGCAAGACAGGTTGACAGCTTCCGAGAAGGTTCTGGGATCCCAATGCCGCGGTAGTGAGTTCACGCTACGTAGCCGGTAGCTTGGCCGTCGGTAGCTGGGCGAATACAGTGACTCGGAGATAGAAAGGTAGGTGGGGAACTGGTATGTCTCAATTTCTTTAAGCAGCAGATCGCTACTGTGACGGTGAGTTCGCTAGAAGGCCTACGGAAGACTTTCCCCGGAAGACCATCGCCGGCCCTTGGTGCCAAAAGATCCTGGTCCAATGATAACGCCGGCGAAGTGGTGTGAGTGAGGGTTGCCAGATTGCCGGTCGCGGCAGTTGTCTTGGACAGG
Organism: Teratosphaeria zuluensis; assembly: GCA_007113905.1. Taxonomy (NCBI): domain Eukaryota; kingdom Fungi; phylum Ascomycota; class Dothideomycetes; order Mycosphaerellales; family Teratosphaeriaceae; genus Teratosphaeria; species Teratosphaeria zuluensis. The sequence continues at coordinate 295,958 of VCMQ01000024.1, forward strand.
GCTCTTGATGAGCGAAGCTACTGACTGAGGTGCAAGAAAGCCATGCTGAGGTTCCATCCGAGGTTACAGCGACTGTTATATGATGGACCGTGTGCCATGATCAGACAGCTCGCCTGGGATAGATGCCTGTCTGGAGCGAGCTGCAATCGACAGAGGTACGTAGTCATGTATTGGACTTCGCATGCATACGAGATGTTGTAAATGAGCAAAGGCGAGGCGCACTTGTGCATATTCAAATGAGTAGCCGGATGTAGCTGCAGAAAGCACACAGCTTGTTCCTGCAGTAGTGGTCTTGTGAGTGCGACCTTGACGCAAGCTCGACCTAGCGCCTACTCATGTGCCCTTGTGCTGGGCCAGCTCTTTCCAAACATGTACATGTGCCTTCTGTTTGCAGAAATCCATCTGAGAGCGTGGGCGAAAGTTTGTCAAGTGCATAAGCTCCACGTAATTCGCCGCAAAGCAAGCTATTCTTGTCCACTTCTGAGTGCCGAGGATGGAACAATTACGCCGCGCCTTGTGGAGTTCTTGCTGGCTTCGAAGCTATTCTCTCAGTCATTTCACGAGCAAAGCAGCTCATGATGGACCGCAAGGGAAACGCACAGCATGGACGTGCGATCAGGCCTTTTATATTGCCATCCAGGTTCTCGAAGACCCGCCGCTTCGGTGCTGCTGCCTTTCTTGATCGGGGACCGTCTGGCGAGTTTCTCGAAGACGCCAAGGTTACATGCTGAAACGGCCGACCGTGGGGAGGGGTCCGGAAGAGCAGGATCAACACCACTTCCTCAGTTTCGCCAGATGTCGAGATCGACGAGCCAGGACATTTGTCCGCGAGGCGCGCTCAGACTTAGCCCGGTACCTGCGTTAGTGAAGACTGCTGTGTTTCAGTCACATGTGCCGTGGTGGGAAATCTCGTCTTTTTTGCTGTGTCGGCTGGAAGCATGACGGAGTGACAATCTGTCATGAACGCGTCGCGACTCGCCAGCCCACATCTCTGACGCCGAAATGTCTGGATCAGCAAGTGGAGGACGTGGCTGTACTCCACGCCTGACAGTCGACCAGTCATGCACATGTCGGAAAGCTCTCGGGCGCTGTCGAATCGCCATTGGCAGGTAAGACAGCGGCTGCAAAGGAAACTGCTTCCACGAATGTGCGTGGAGAGATGTGCGGTGGTCACGTCGAAGTCTCGCGTGCAGTGTCGATTGGAGGCGAGGCCGACGCATGGCGCCCGCTTTCTGACCAAACAGACAGCAGAGACCCAGAATGGCCACTCACGGTGGATTTCTTGCCAGCGAAACATAGTCGAGCGGTACAAGTCACACAATTGCATGGCTGAGTGAGCACAATGTGTGCTTTTAGCACCATCGACATGCAGTTGTCAGCCCACGGAACACCTGATTAGATGAGCTTTCGTCACTTTGCAGCCTGTCGCAACACTGGGGCTCTGCTTCGAATGAGTGTTTGAGCTGCACGACGCTGACTCTGGTTCAAGCCGCCGCCCACAGCAGCTCGCCACGGTTGCCGTACCACGGAGCTCTCATGTGTTGGTCGATATACGATGCCTCCGAAGAACCACACATTGCTCGCGTTGTACATCGTCCGCACACTGCAGACGATATGCAAGTGATGCGTCCGACTGCACGCTGAGCCGCGGATGCAGGCAGCTCACGACTTTTGCCATGCAAAGGCGTACGCGTGGTGACCGATACGCAGCCAATGATGTAGCCTGTTAGGATCTCAGACCGTGCATTAGCGCAAGACCGGGGTCTGTCTGTACCTGCAGCGTAAGAACACTAACATTCGTCGGGTCTTGGTGCGTGAGTTGGCTTCAGCGCCTGTGCGCGCAGGTCGAGCAGCCGTCCCGACATCCCCAGCAGCCATCTCGAATCGTTTGTGCGCTAAATTTTGTGCCTGATCGGAGCCACTCTGGTCAACTCTGGCCGCTTGTCGCTTCTTATCCCGCTTCGTTCCCATCATTCGTTTCTCGCCTGGGACCAGGGTTTCATCAACTCGACCACTCTCTTGTCGATTGTTCTATCGTCATCTCTTATTTCTTTCGTTCCCACTTCAGGTATTATTTCGACCACCTCGAAAGTATCAGACATTCCTTTGGAACTCCAACCTATGCTACACTAAACGACCTGTGCAACTACCAACCGAGCTCGACATCACGTACAACTCATCACACTGCTGGAGCCGATCTCTAAAGCCATCCTGTCATTCCCTGAAGCACACATATCAGATCGAGACGGTTGTAGCACATTTAAACCGCCCACAACTTAATTGGAACACGATCGGACGAATATTGAATGAGTCCACTTAACTAACAAAACCACAACACGCACAAGAGATCGAAAGTGGTCAGTGGAAAGACAATTTAGTCTGGACTTGGACCGTCTGACATTGTCATCAGAACACAAAAGTTGCAATGGAATACGCCCAGCAGACCACGCCGCCTTTGGGCCAAGCACCTTTCTTCTACTACAACCCTGCACCGAGTCCGGAGAACAGGCAGCATGGACACTTCACGCCGCATCCACACGGCTTGCCAATGGCAATTCTGCCGTCAAGCCCAGAATACATGATGCCATACCAGCAGCAACCTCAGCCACAGCCTCAGCCTCAGCATGTATACCAGCAGCGACCGCATTCTGCTGGCGCCCAGATGCATTACCAGCCTGCGCAAATCTACGTCCCGCAGCCAATGCTCACTCCAGCTGCATCACCCAGACCCCAGCAGAACAAGCCGAGCATCTTGGTGCAACAGGATTTCCATGCACTGATGCCCATCAACACTGAGGTTCAAACATTCTACCCGACCACTCCAACGCTCTCGGCTTCTGGCTCGTTCAGCTCGGTCGACAGCCCTCCATCGACATGCGACATTCTCCCAACTCCGGTCAATGGTGTTTTCTTCGCCAAGCAGAACCTGGCTGGCTACCCAGCGGTGAAGGAGGGCTGCGAAGAGGAAGTCTTCACCGAGGTCTTAGCCGGTGGTGATTGGACCCGTCCCGGCTCGCCACCCATGACCCCCGTGTTCCTTCATCCGGCCTCCGCAGCGAACGTGGCACCCTCGTGTCCATCACTGTCGCCCTCTCCCTCACCTGTCCCTCAGTCTATTGCCTCTGAGCAAGATGTGTGCGATCCGAGGAACCTGATCGTTGGCCCTGCATCGTCCGATTTCCAGACTCTGCCAACATTGACTTCTGGAGATGATGAGCGCAAAGTTATGCTCAAAGTTGAACAGCAACCCCGCCACGATAGTGTGGCCATCGCTGCACCAGCAGAACTGCTGAACTACGGCGGCTTGCCAACCTTTGAGCCAATTTTCGAGCTAGATGTTGAGAACGACTTTGACGGCATGGTCACGTACGCTGTTCCCGAAAACCTTGACTTCAGTGGAAGCAAGCGTCAACGGATTGGCATGGCTCCTGTCATGATCGAGGATGATGGTTTCTTCAGTGAGGAGAGCTTCAGCGACGAGGATGAGCTGGCGGCGGCCGCTAGCTTCTCGCCTTCCGCTTCCGAATTCTCAATTCCCGAGGTTGCGGAAGCGGCCGCTCAACAACAGCCAAAGCGAAAACACGTCAAGAAGGCTATGGACGCGTCGACTCCATCGTCGCAGGCGAACACGCAGCAGTCGTCCACGGCACCAACATCCAATGCACCCAGCACGACGTCGGACGCGCCAGAGTCACAGGCGGCGACTCCCACTCAGGGCAGCACTGTCTCGCGTCGCGGTCGCAAACAGTCCCTGACTGACGACCCCTCCAAGACCTTCGTGTGCACGCTATGCAGCCGCCGCTTCAGGAGACAGGAACACCTCAAGCGCCATTACCGTTCTCTCCACACCCACGACAAGCCCTTCGAGTGCACCGACTGTGGCAAGAAATTCTCGCGCTCCGACAACCTCAGCCAGCACCAACGCACTCATGGCGCCGGCACCATGGTCATGGGTGTGCTCTCCCAACCTGGCGAGCAATCGATGCAGCAACCTATTGAGTCCGTCAACGGTGGCGATGCTGGCAGTCTGATCAGGCCTAAGAGCGAGCAGCCCGTCTACTCATCCCAGCGTCGTGTCAGCCCCGACGCCAGCCAGCTTGGTGCCATGCTCTACGACGTCACCGCCCAGGTCGCCGCAAGCAGCAGCGGCAGCTCAGTCGGCTACTCAGACGGCGACTTGAGCCCGGTATCGGACCGCAAGCACCAGAAGAAGAGGAAGCGGGAAGAGTGAAGCGGCTGATGATTGCTCTGCTTCATGCATTCTTAGCACCACGAAGAACCGAAATGAATTTTATGCCGTCACGCCAGAGAGGGATACCGAAAAGGGGCCACCATCATAGACATGCAGGCCGGGGCGACCGCCACTGCTGCGAGGGAAACAGGACACTCGCACCTTCACTTCTACCTTTTGTCATTGCTGCGTCTTGGTTCGCTGTACTAATTACCACTTTTAAAAACACATTTTTGGAACGGTCTCGGCAGTGGATGGGGATACGACGGATCTGGTGGAACAGTATGGGAGTAGCTTTGCGCTCTGGCACTGTTACTTCCTCCGCATTGTATATGTACTATTAGTATCTTTCGTATGTCTTGGCTCGCGGGCATTGTAGAAGTAGCGGATGGCACGGGAGCTTTGCGCTGGTCGTAGAGGATCTTGCTGTGTGTATCTAGTGTAGCATGCATGTGAAAGCTCAAGCACTTTTGATCAAGTCCATTCCACTGGATACTGCACTTCGGCGCTATTCTTCGCAGCAAATAACTGGAATTTGATATCGCCACCTGATGGCGACTTGCCGCCGAGTATGCTATACGCGCTCGACTTTTCGCCCACGAGTCAGCAGTCAGCCAACAACCAAGCCACAAACGGGCTTGCTTCATTACCATTTATGCAAGTGCAAGGACCTCTCGTGTCATGTCCAGGCCTATATTTGGGCCCCATGCCTGCACAACAACAACGTACCTAGTCATGAACCCGAGCGGTTGACCGTCAGCGCCGTGCTTTGCCATGCGTCCAGCCTTGCCAGAACCCTATCTCATGGACATGATTCATCCTGGAATCTTTCCAAGATTCGCGATTAACCTTACCTTTTGGTCTGCCCTTCCCCCTCCAGCTTACTCGATGCTTGTATGCAGCACGTCCCGGTTTTGGGCGTTCATGCAGCAGCAGGGTTCTGCCTGTGCTTGACGCGCTGGCCTTTGTGTCTGCTTCCATCGTCACAGGCGCACATGACGTGCAGAAGCTTCTTCGGGGCGGGACATGGGGGGTCGTTTGGTTGTATCCATTCGCGTTTTGAGACGTCCGTGTCTCGATGAGGTCTTTGACGTAACAAGAAAGGTGGACGACGACCATGGTCAGAGCCGCAGTCTTGCCATGGACGATATCCTCGCTCGGATCTTGCTGGAGCCCCACGAAGCGATCCGGACGGCGTGAAGAAGATGACTGGCTTCCCCACCTTTGGGGGTCTTGCACAAATTATGTTTGTGCGGGCGGTGCAAGTGTGGTCAATTATCGGTTCAGCTGGTTGGATCGAGGAAGGTTCAAGTCTAGAGCGGGCAAACAGGAAATGGATCCGCACGCAATCCTTCTGTCGAGTGCCAGACGCGTAGCAAGCAAGCATTACGATGTCTTGATCGGGCCGCGACAGCCTGCTTCTGGACATGCTCAATGCGAACGGCGACTCCTTGCTGCTTATGTCCCACGTGGCTGTTGAGGTGGAGTATCGAAGATCATGCTCGATTCCTTCTGATCGCCCCGACTTGTCTCCAAGACCTGGCTGCAGTCGTGAGGGCAAAAGCCATGGGATTGGGATTGTCACCAGTGCTTGTCCAATGGATTTGTGCAGGATTTGTCTCGGGACATGTGGTATTCACTGGAATGGACTAGCAAGCAAAGGATCGTAGACAGCGACCCAACCAAGGCCGTAGCCTGCACTAGCTGATCTCGCTAGTCGAGCGTCTGGCTCACGATCTTCCGTTGCGGTCAGACCCTCAAAGAACCAGCAGACGTACGGTCCGCGGTCTCCCTCGCTCTGTTTATCTCAACAAAGACGAGAAGGATTGAATGGATGCCTCGAATCCGGATTTTCAATATTTGACACGATCTGTCAACAAGATGAAGGAGCTGACTAAGGTACTCGCGCATCGAGGCTACGTCCCTCGTCGACGGAATGCTAGAATGATCACGATTGACTCGAAGACCTAGACTTGATTCAGGCCATATGTTCTGCCATCACCGTCATCTAATGTGACCAGATCCTAGACAATCATGCTCTCTCTACCATCGCCAACATCAAAACCCCGTGTCAACACGACTGAGCCACGTCGACCTAATCCTCGATCGTACCAAGCACGAGCGCATCGCTGACCCAGGCTGTCTGAACGAGCTACACAGTCCCAGGACCATATGTCGAGCAGTCTTGAACATCGAGCCATTTCATTGCCATCATCCAGCTCTACCATCGCCAGCATCAGATTTGCCCTCGGCAAAATAAAGCCATGTCGATGATCGATCCATCCCCGCGAGCGCGAGCACGATGCTGAAAAATCTGTCCTCCGATGGTTCCATGTACATTCAGCGACAACTATCCTATATCTTCTCCCAACCGCCAGCGATTGACGTTCTGGACCCACTGTCCGTCCGTTTACTTGTGCATAGCAAGCAGAGAGGTTGATATGTACGGGCACATATGCGCCAGGCCCCTTCCTCGCGCTTCGCTGAAAGCACCGTCCAGACAATGAGAATGGGATACCAGACGATGGCAGAATACGGCCCTTGATCTGCTAGCAACAAAGATCGAAGCAGCGCCAACTCTTCTTCGATGTATCTCCAGTGATACAAATGCCGGATCATTCACGAAATAGTCACCCCCATAGACTCTAATTCGCGGCAGATCAGACTGCAACATCGCCACCCATTCTCACACCTGTCAGCACCCTCGCATCGGCATCCTCGCACCGTAATCTGAGCAGTCCCCAATGCACTCTCAAGACGTGCATCGTGACCTCCCGACTCAGCAACTGCCGACGTAGGAAGTACGAGAGGAATTATGCTCCTGGGGCATTCTGAGAACGTGAGGCTACGAGCCGTGGCACCTTTGGGCTTCGCACTTTCAGATGCTATCGGTTGGAAAGAACATTTTTGTTTTCTCCTGAGAGGATTATTGATCTACATACATACATACATGATGACCAATGTGTACTTGAGAAGATGACGATCAATTTTGCTTGGATGAGGCCCATTGCGTAGATGCTCTGGAGGGCTTGATGAGACATAAATCAATGCGGAATATCGGATAGTGATTCACTGGGAACAGGCGTAGGGACATATCGATTCGATGCTGCGGCTGGCACTCGCACATGAGGCACTTACCTCTATATACGGTCAGGAGAACGTATGTACACACGACTACCGCGCGAACTTGGTTCCAACCTCCTCGCTCTTCCCTCAGCCTCTGTCTCCAACGAGTCGTTTACCACGACACACCCTCCATGTCTGATCCACCACACCAAACCAAGCCAAACCAAACCACGACTCGAACGGAAACTCCTCCGTACAACAACCAGCAGCACCCAGCACCCAGCACCCAGCCCTACCTTTCACCAAATCACGCACGCCCAGCGCCATCAATCCATCTCAGACACTTCCGCGCAACCCCAACGCCACCACCTGCACCCACCCACCCATCAACCTACCTACACTTCCGCCCACAAATACCTGACTGTACAGGCGCTTCAAGCAAGCAGCCGAAAAGTCCACGAACCTTCAATCTTTCGCCTTCTAGATCCCTTCTACTGCAAATTACTGTACACCTCCCACTGACTCGTAAGGTACCGGCTCTAGCACCCTGCATATCAAGCCGCGGTACATGACTCGAGGGACACATGTCCTGGAAATGATGGATGGTTGGAGTGTTTGTTATAATAATGATGATGGTGATGATGTCGAGTAAGTATAGCCTTACATACGTACATACTAGTCATACGACACTGTAGTTCATGCAGGTGCGTGATGGTGTATGCAAGTACTAGTTCGTTTCATGATGCGAGAGAAAAAGCAAAAAGAAGAAACGGCTGAAATGCATTTTGAGGCGTCTCTTTCGTTCTGCATGACAGTGCGGTAGACTGCATGGCAAGGCAGCAATGCATAGATGAAGTGATTACTTGACACGCTGACAAAATTGCGGCGAGTCGTTCATGCGGCTTCCTTCTCATGCAGGGCAAACGCGCCATCAAGATACCCGCCTCCCACGCAATTCCATCTTCTCTGCCAGAACGTGTGACCAACACCCTGCAGTATAGCCGTCGGTTCGCCAACTCGACCTCCCTACTCTCCCTGCTCATCACCAATCTTCTCCAGCTTCCCCATCGCCCTCTTCTCGCCCGTCTCACCAAACAATCGTATCCGATCGATCCTCGTCTTCTCCGCTCCATTCGCATTGTCCACCACAAAAACCACCAAACTGCTAATATTCTGGAACTTGACAAATCGCAGCTCCACCTTTGCAGTCCCCATCTTGCTGTCCCAATCGCTCTCCTTAATCTCCAATTCCTGCGTGCATGGCGTGTCGTCTGCCTCGTCGAAACCTAGGACTGTGCTGCGGTTCGTGTAGAGCTTGATTGATTTGGGTCGGGAAATGTCCTCGTCGTCTGTTGGTGGGAGGGAGGTGATGTGTAGGCTGTGTAGTTTGAGGGTTGATTGGAAGGGGACGAAGAGCATCATCTGCTCGTCTGTATCTGACTCTATCCAGTCTTTGGCGGTGCTGTCGCTCTTGCCTAGACTTGACGGCTTGCTTGGCGCGAATACTGTGCGCTTGTCGCCCTTCTCTCCGTCCAGATTGAGGAAGTCGAGACCCAGTGTGTCGACCGAGTCTGTGATGTCCGAGTAATTTCGTGGTGCTGCCGCGCCGGTCCATGAACTGCCTGACGAGCTTCCTTCCGCCGCACCGCCCTCATCTGCCTTGCCGGCCTCTTGCGCCAGTTGCTTGACGGCAGCGTCTAGACCCTTGGGATCGGCCCCTCGTATCCGCTTGGTCTCCCGGCCGGCTTTGAAGATGAGGAAGGTGGGCATGGCGGTGATGTTGTAGGTTTGCGTAATGTCCTTTTGCTGGTCGGTGTTGACTTTGGTGAAGGTGATGGTGCCGGGGCGGGAGAGCTGGGAGGAGAGCTGTTCGTAGACGGGGGCGATGGCTGTGATGTGTTAGCTGTTTCGTATCATGGATAGAAGGTGACTGCAGACCTTTGCATGGTCCACACCAATCCGCCCAAAAGTCGACGACGACGACGCGCGAGGACGAGAGGACTTGGGTGAAGTGCTGCGGCGACGTGATGTCAACCGTCTTGGACATGTTTGCGTTGTACTGGACAGCGTCGGCCAGGAGCTTGCTAAAGTACGTCTGCTTGTCGGCCAGGGTGGAGGGTGGATGTGATGTTTGCGGGAGAATGGTAGCTCAATCACATGCATTTGCGTCTGTTTCCATGTCGCCCCCACTACGCGGAGTTAAGGTTGCGTCAGAGGGCAGCTGCGTCCAGCCTCAGAGAAGGCCTTGGAAACAATGGCAACATTCAAACACAACTGACTAATCAGTCTTACTGGTACATTGATTCACATACATGTCGGACACTCTGGCTGGACTGCGGCTCTCCAAATCCGAACGCATCATCGTCATTGGCCTCAGCTACGTCTTCTGCGCCCCGCTGCTCTGGTCCAACGGGAAGCGCCTGCTGCGATACTTGTCCGGCGTCGCATGGGAGGCGCGAGAGCAGATCAGAGACGAGGATCGAGCGGCGCTGCGGGACGCGAGGAGGCAGGCAAGGCAGCAATAATACATTCAGCAATCGGAGGGAGATAGGCAACATGTCGTCCACGGTTTTCGTGGTCGACTCGTCTGCGCGGAGGACGCAGGTCAAGGTCACACCGGGCAAGTTCTTGCGTGAGGTTCTGGATGAGGCGTGCAAGAGCAAGAAGCTGAACCCGGAGGACTGGACGTTGAAGACGCAGAACAACAAGGCGCTGGATCTGTCGCAGCCATTCCGGTTATCTGGACTGACGCCTGGCGCGAAGCTACAACTCACACAAGCATCGAGATCAACGGGTGTTGTTTCAATAGCGCTGCAGCTCCCAGATAGCGAAGGTGGAGGTCGGCTGGTGGACAAATTCCCAAGCAGCACGAGCTTATGGCTGGTCTTGAGGAAGTTCGAGGAGGGCGTGGCAGGTGGGCAGCAGAAGCTGAATTTGACACAAAGAGGCGTACCGTCCAGTGATAGCGGGGCAGGAAGACTACTATACGAGCAGCCCAGTCTGAACGTTGGCGGCAGGACGGTAGAGGGCTTCGCAGAACTACAGAAGACGCTGGCTCAGCTGGGCTTGAATAGTGGTAGCGTTGTTGTACGGCTGGCGTTCAGAGCAAGTGGGCAACCCTTGGAGGAAGCGATGCAGGAGATCTCGAAGTACTTTGCGACTGTCGAGACCAGCACGTCAGAGCCAAAGGCAGCCGTGAACGGTTCTGTACCAAATGCAGGAGCTGAGAATGCAACAGCACCGCCAGAAGTCACAGGACCGGAGCCAAATGAGGATACGCCCATGACATCTGACGGCCCCACAGCTCCAGTCGCCGAGAACGACGTGATAGCATCTTCGTCAGAAACACACACAGAAACACAGAGCATACCCACCAACTCAAATAGCATCAACGGCATCACAGTCTATCGTCCAACCTCCTCGACCACGCCAGCAGCCGCTCTCCAACCCTTCGACGAAACGACCTTTGAACCAACAATAGACCACGCGAAAGCGCACCAAGCGAATCTGCAAAAAGCCGGTCAAAACAAACGATTACTCTCCGACAAGGAGCTAGAAGAGCAAGAAGCCGCCCGTCAGGCAAAGTTATCTACCGTCCAGACCGTCACAGTGCAAATCCGCTACCCCGACCAAAACAGGACCGAATTCACCATCCCTGCATCAGAAACCGCAGCGCAGCTGTACAAAACTGTCCAATCAACCCTAGCATCCGACTCCGAGCCTTTCGAGCTCAGATATCTGGGTAATAAAGGCCACGCCGTCCTCCCCGACTCGGATTCCCATCGTCTAGTCAGGGACTTTGGTTTCCGAGGGAAGGTGCTCGTTACATTTGCGTGGGCAAAGGAGGCTTCGGAGGAGGCGAGACGGGGGGTGAGCTTGAAGAAGGAGTTTTTGGCAAGGGCGACGGAGATTAAGGCGGATCTTGGGGGGCAGCAGCAGGAGCGGGAGGTGGGGCAGAAGGGGGCGGTGGTGGGGGTGGAGGGTGAGGGGAAGGAGAATGAAGGGAAGGGGAAGGGGAGGGGGGATGTGGAGGCTAAGATGAAGAGGTTTTTGGGGTTTGGGAGGAAGTAGGGGAGTGTCTTGGGTGGGGTATTGGGGTCTGGCGGGGCTGTTCACTGGCGTGGCTGGGGCAAGGGGTGGTGCAAGAGAGGGATCATGCGATTAAGAGATGTGTGTATCAAGAAGAACGAAGTGATGATAGCCATATGCGGTCCTGCTGCTGTCAGAGGTAGAATGGGACGACGTGCCAGTACGTTCGGTCAGTCGTGCAGTACTATCGAATGTACGTTGTGCTGTCGCCGCCGCTAGGAGTTATCCCGGCGACTGTAGGCTTGCGCGTTCGGGCATCTGTGGCCGGACTTTGGCTGTAGCAAGGAGGCCTACATTGCAGTAGCTCGGATTGCCATTGTTGGCCGGCAAGAATGGATTATGGTCGTGACAACTTGCATGTCAATTGACCTCAAGGATGAGTCGTCAGTTACTACCTCCACCAGTCAGTCAGCCAGCCAGTCAGTCAGCCAGCCAGTCAGTCAGCCAGGTAGTCATTGGGCCCGTCGGCTTGGAAGGCAGATCGCGACGGCCCTTTTATCATCCTGCCAGTCAATCAATCAGACAATCGACCAGCATTCCAGGTTCCCGCAATCTTCGCTGCCGGTCGCTCTTCTTCTACGTCGGTCGGCCGCATACTGGCGTACGCAGCTGTATCTTGTGCACCACGGGGCAAGCAGCACGGACCATGACAGGCACTTTCGAATCCGTATGAAGAGGTGGGCTGAAGCTGAAGCTGCTCGATCGTCTCGGAACCGTGGGTGGGAATCCTGATATTCTTGATGATGAGGGCATGCATGGCATGCTGCCGCTGCTCGACTCGTCTCGTCTCGTCTAATGGCTGTCTGCAAGCTAGCTACCTTAGTCGGCCGCCTGAATCTCTCGCGATGAGATTGGCATCTGCAGCGGCTTTGCTGGGTTTCTTTGGGAAAAAGGGGCTACGGATGCGTGAATATGCTTGTTTGGATGTGAGAGACAGGATTGGCGAAGCGGCGCGCTGATAGCGATCTTCGCTGCGATGCCACATCAGGCGCATGAGGAGATGGCCATCTTTTCGTCGTCCTCTCACCCATGACCCAATCCCACACGACCAATATCCATCTACTGCATTTCATCATACACATATACATACAACGTCACGATTCGTCCAGCCCCCCTCCCAACCAAAACCAGCCCGCCCATCGTCTTTCTACAATACGTCCGCAACAATCATCACCCCACACCACAATCAGAAATCCATCCATCCATCTTTAAATCTAAGTCCCACTCCCATCCCACCCCACAGGCGGCAAATCCGACCCATCACCACTACTCGCATGCCCAAATTTATTCCAGCATACCTGATGATAAGCCCCGTAGCGCTGACACGCCTTATTCCAGCCGCAGTTCGCGATGCCGTAGTCGGGAATACTCTTGAAACACTACCATCACCCAAATCATCAGTACCTAAATCTCCCTGTGTATCGGGGCATTTTGGCGGGAGGGATATATGTGACTTACTTGATGCACGTACGGATCTCCACCGAGGTAGTACCCCGAACCCCAGTCGTAGATTCCGCAGGCGAGCTCGGTGACGGTGTCGTTGGCGACGCCTGTGGAGTCGTCGTGGCATTTGCAGTCGGTGTACCAGGCGCAGGCGCGGGCGGTGAGGGTGAGGGAGAGGCAGAGGAGGAGGGTGGAGAGGAGGTGGTGCATTGTTTCGTTGGTTTTTGACCACCGAGGGTGGAAGTGGTGGGATGGGTTTGGTGTTCTTGGGTTTGGTGGACTGGGCGCTGAGGTGTAAAGGATTGGTGGTGAGTGTTTAGGCGTGGGTATTAGCACGCGGATACACGTGGTAGAGGTGGATGTAAAGAATCTTATACAACTCAGCAGCGGCGCTCTGGTTTTACTACTAGTAGCCAGCAGCATTTCGTGTGCGGATCGACATGCCGCCTTCTTCTACTAAAGCCAACACCCAAGACACCGTGACGGACCTTTGTCAGCTGACTGACGCCTTCATCAGCCAAGATGAGAAAGGATTCAAGCTACAAGAAGCTATCCACGCTCCATCCGACTAGGAAAGCGGTTCAGCAGTCTTCCAGACCAGACTAGAGCACAGTCCGCGACAAACTGCTATCGTACTTGACCTAGTCACGCGATAAAGCAAGAGGAAGTTCGAAATGAAGCAACGCAGTGGTCTGGTTTCGGATCCAGTCTCGTGTCGTCTGTTTGCTGCTAAGGAAAAGATGTTTCACTGCTAAGTGCCGTGCGCCACACACGGCGCCGCTCTGGTTTCCCGGTTGTCTTACTTCCACTGTGTGCTCTCAATCTGCTTGATCCTCGCTGTCCGGCTTAGCGTCATGGGTTAGTGGACTCGGAGTTTGTGGGGTTCACTCTACGCCGGCGATGGGATTGCGTGCGAGGTTCGCGAAACTAGATATGCACGTGTTCGGCATGAGTAGCGTCGTCGTTCTTGCGCAGGTAGACGGCATATATAGCCGTTCTGTGCCACGTGTGCCGATACATGCCATTCGTTCGTCATCTCACAGACGGCATGCTCAGGCCCTCTATTGTCTGCCTCCATCCAGACTTCCTTGGTGGCCTGAACGCTTAAGTAATTCGAGGCGAGGATCTGACATTTGCAGGCCTTGTAGTAGGCGTGCCGGCCGCCTATAAGGGAGCGCTGGGGATCGTGGCTGTCGCGCTCAACAATGCTTCCGCTTGCGAGGGTGGCGAGCGAGAATGCTGGAGCTGGTGAAGAGAGCTGTTTCTGAAGTCGCCTGTTCCCAGCTCATTGCGTGTGTGTGTGTGTAAGTAAGTAGTAGTCAGTGCGGCAGGACGAAGGAGACCGTGCTTGAGTGTGACCAGTTGTCTCACTGCTATAGGAATGTCAAGCTGGAATAGAGAAGCGAAAGGCAAGCAAGACATACGCAAATCAAGGCCATTTCTTCTCCTTGCGGCCGGTAACTCGAATTTGGTCGGCCAGAGATACATATGTTTCGAAGGCTTTCAAGCTGCTGATCTTTGCACCAGCACTCGCCTTAGCGTCGCAAAAATAATCCACACGCCGTCCGCTATGCATATCATCGCCCATCATCGTCGCTACATCATACCATCGCTAATGCTATTCATCAATATCGTGTCAAGGTCATCTCGCTATCCAAAGTCGGTCGTATCAATGTTTATTCCTGCCTCAATACTTGGATCGTCTCCCACTGCTGGCGTGTTTGCGATTCTCTTCCTCATAGACGCTCTCGTCTTCTTCTTGCACGGGCGCTGGGGTGCGTCGTGATCTCCGCTCCTTCCGATGACGTCGGTTCACAGAAATCTGGCTGGCGCTGTCATCGGGCGCCAGTGACGCCAAATCACCCAAGCCATCGTCTTCAGACTCTTCGAAGTCAGTAACCCCGGAGGCAGGAGTGTCCAGTCTCACAAATGGATCGTCGGCGCTACCACGACGCATCTGATTCTGCATTGCCAGTCCTGCTTGCCTTTCTCGTAGCATTTGCCGCACGAGCTCGGCGCGCGAGTGCAATATCTCGAATGCATCTTCGAACCGCTCCATATCGTTGAATAGGTTCCTCTCGACTTCGGCTAACACCGCGATCTCCGTCTCCTCGTCCAGCTGGACAGGGCCAGGGGCGCTGACTCCATAGCCGCTCATGGATGGAGTGGGACCACGGGTGGGAAACATGGAGGCCTGGAAGTTGCCATTTGCTGTTTCATTGGACATCACGTTCCGCAGAGGGTGGCTTGGGGTGGGCCCGCGAGATGGGGCCATTCCGCTCATGCCGCTGAAAGGCGTCGTGCTGCGTTGCGAGAAAGGCGTGGCATTCATGCCACGTGATGGTACTCGGGAGCCGACGGGAGATGCAAATCTTGAAGCTGACGGTGGAAATGGACCTTCAGCGCCTGACCACAGGAAGCCGTCAAATCGTCCAGAGACCAAGATGTCCCACTCTTGCTCATTGACTTCAGCGAGAGTGGCAATCATGCCGTGCAGATGTGGATTGTTGAGCAGGTACATGGCGCATTCGCACTCACGTGGCGCTTTGTCCAGGCGATAGAGTCGTTGGAGAGCCTTCCGAGCACGCTTCAGTGCTGTTGATGGCGCGCTCGGTCGCTCAGCCGGCGTCGGTGCGCGCGACTCCGAGATGGTGCTTTGCCCATGCATGAGCGCAATGAAGAAGTTGCGCTGCTGCATGTCCAGCCTCGTCATCATGGCAAACATTAGCGTGTCCTCGTCAGCCTCTTCTGGAGGACCTGCTGCGCATTCGGGCTGCATCGCCAGCCAGCTCTGCACAGCTCGCTTGGTCTTCTGGTTCTGCCTTATGTAATGGTCTCGATACTCTTCTGGCACGTCAATGTCGAGCTTCTGCATAGGTGCTTGCGTGACTCCGCTAATACCGAGTCCGCCATCTTCAGGCTGCATGCTGAAAGGCGGCCACTGCGGCAATTCCCGTCTACCAGACACAAATTCCAGGATCTCGCCCCAGCTGATACCGCTGTCCTCCTCGTCTGACAGGTTCGGTTGTGGCGTTGTTTTACACATTACGCAGTCGCAACGTTGTGATGAGATGTCGCGTGCAAATACCTGTGAAAGCTTGTCCAGTAATCTTCGTGCTACTGACTTGTATCCCGTGGCTACTGCGAGCGAGCCATTATTTCGTAAGACCTGTAGGTAATCGTCTAGTCGCTTATGAATTCCAGAAAAGACTTTCGAGTACTCTTCAATAGGAGCCTGCTGCATCAAAGCTGGTGACTGATACATGTTATAAGACTGCACATTCGGTCCAGCGCTTACTAATCGCTTGGGTATGGCAGTAGGTAGACCGCCATTCTTCAACAAGTAGTCTACTCTCGGCGGCTCCTTCGCTGCTGCCATCGGCGGAGGGGGTGGCGGAGGTGGAGGCATGCTCGCAATGGGTGTCATGCCATAAGACTGTGGAGAGTCAAGGGATGGAGTCCCAACGTCGATGACTGGCGTCTTGCCGGGCATCGGTGGCACTGCGAACTCCTGCACGGGTGTCTTGGGCTGCGAATCGGTGGCGGAAGGCGGCGAATATTCGTGCACCGGCACTATCCTCTCAGGCCTCCGAGTCTTGCGCTCAGGGGCAACAGATGTAGCCTGCGAGTCTATGGTGGACTCAGTGTTCTGTGTGACCACCGAAGCAGGTTGCGAGTTGGTAGAGACCGTCCGGCGGTACCCACTGCTCGGCGTGGTTTTTCTCTCATCGTCAGGAAATGCACCAGGCATACTCGACACTTCTGATTGTCCAAACATGGCATCCTTCCTCAAGCTCGCACCCGACTTGGCGCTCTTCACTCCTGCCGCAGTCCGTTTGGTACTGTCTGTACTCCGCCTGCGCTCGCTCCGGTGAGGCCGCGCATCGTCTGAACTCTTCCGGGCGCTGCTACTGCTGCCTGGTCTACGCAGGTCCGGGTTGTCGGCGGTGAGCGGTGGACTGGGCGGTGGATTCACCGGCTGCTTGGCGGGTGTCGACTCGCGCTTCTTGTCGCTGAGGTCGGTGGCCGTTGGGGTGTGTGGTCGGGCACTGCGGAGATCCTCGAGACTGCCGGCAGCAACGCTCTCCTTCGAGTGTGCCTTGGAGAAAGAGGGGTAGCGCTGGACGGCCTCTTCTCCATTTCAGGCAGACCATGGAGACTTTCTTTTTTATGGTGCTGCTGCCACGGTCGGATATGGTGGATCGTGGTAACGAGTCCCTGACCCGCTCTCGCTCTCGTTCCTTGTCGCGGCTCGACGACCGTTTCTGGCCCGACTTGCTGCTGCTCGAGGACTTGTGCGACTTGTGCTTGTCACTGCGTGATGTGGTAGAACCGTCGAGCCGCTCCGCCTCGTCCTTGCGCCGTCGTCGTCGCGGCTCCTCTTCGCGCGAGGGCATGGTATAACATTGAGGGAGGGCCGTGTCAAATGGGTTTGGGTACAGCTCAAAGTTGGGCATTCCTGCTGGCAGCTGGTCCACATGTGAGAGCGTCGGAACGCCGCCGTTACTAGCGCGCGTCTACAAGCCGCCGCCAATAGAAAGTCAAAGCGTGGCCTCAGTCCTGCTGGACTTGCTAGCCACCAACATTCGAGTTTGCATCGGTGAGCAAAGATAGCGTGAGTGGCCGACAGCTGGTCTGTCCACTGCTCCCTACCATCAAGATGAATTCTCAAGGGACATGATTTGGGCAGCCGCAGAAGCGGGGATGCCACGCGAGGATTCACTTGTCGCTCGTGTCAGTCAAGGCAGTGCAAACTGTGATCCTACAGCTTGAGAGCCTGAAGTGTGGCTATTGGCACACATGTCGGCGGCAATACTAGGCGTCCATCACTTTTTCAGTCCGCGCGAGTGCGGCGTCCTGCACGTATATCAGGCACGATATCGCGGTCCCGTAATGGTCAGATTACCTGCAACACCTCGTCAGAGGACCTGTAAGTCCAGGCAGCATCTTGTCGCGAGTAACTGGCTAGTGATTGCTGCAGTCAGTCCGCGAGTGATTCGGGGCGTAGGCGTTGTGACAGCCATAGATTCTTAACGGGAAATTGACCTGGTGACGACTCAGCACGACTTGTTGACGCTTCAGCACGACTTGAGGCCTCACAGGCAGACCGTCAAACCGGCACTGTACTTCAGTGATTGAGAGAGACAGGATGGCCGCTTTCCTTTGCACGACGAGCTTGGTGCATGTCTCCTTGCTACACGTCCTTGCATCAGATACGGTTGGAATGCGGTCGTCTTCGTTCTTAAGTCTTCCCCATCTGCAAAAGTCACCACAATGCATTCAGGATGACAGCAGCAACGAATCCACGCACCGTCTCACTTTGCATCTTCGCCTTTCTTGCTTCGGCTCTGCTCACTTTGGCCATCAGATCCTCATCCGGGCACCATGGATCGGCCGGCTGGATCTCGTCTATCAGCCGAACCAGCTCACAAACCGGCAAGGTTCATGCAGCACCCAGAGTCGCCTATGCAACCTTTCTGGCCGCTCCCAGACAAGACACTACAGAGACGACAGCTGAAGAAGAAGAAGACGATGAACAAGATGGATACTACATTGGCACCCGCGTCCTGGCCTACCAGCTTCTGCACTCCAAATCTGCAGGCACAAACTCGAGCATCCCTTTCATCGTCCTTTGCACGCCAGAAGTCTCTCTACGGAAGCGCAACCGCTTGAAGAAAGATGGCGCCACGGTCATAGTAGCAGAAAGTCTCAATGCGGAATGGGTCTCTGCAGGAGTTGGCGAACCCAGGTGGAAAGACATGATGACCAAATTGCGACTATGGCAAATGACGCATTACTCGAAGATTCTATTCATCGACGCTGATATGCTGGTCACGGGCTCCTTGGACGGCGTCTTCTACGACGAAGCCACGCTCACGCAAGCTACGAGCAACAATCCGCGCAATATCATGAACGACGAGGCCGCGCTGCCAAGGACGTACATGTTCGCTGCTGCACAAGATATTGGCTTCACAACAGAAACCGGGGGCAAATTCCTTGGGTATGACCATCCATATCCACCAGACCCAAATTTGTCCTACCTGAATTGTGGCTTCTTCGCCTTTACGCCTAGCAAGGAGATGTTTGACTATTACATGTCCTTGATCAACATACCTGGCCGCTTCGATCCTCGATTCGTGGAGCAGAATCTGTTGAATTATGCGCATAGACGTGATGGGAATATGCCCTGGAAGCCGCTGTGGTATGGATGGAACGTCAATTGGCCTACTGAGAAAGACTGGCGAGGTATGTGCATTGCTGCATTTCGCGATAGAACTTGGGTTCGTGCTGACGATAGCTTCGATTGTAGGTGGCGCACGATCCTTCCATGCGAAATACTGGAGCGGTGATCCAAGTCATGATCCTGTTCTGAAGGCTATCTGGAAGGAGCAGAAGGCGGAAATGGAGGGATTTCACCGTGGGCGAGATGCGGCGAGGAAGGACCTGGCGTGATATGAGAACAAGATTGCGCCGATATTTGGCATCAAGTGGGTAGAAATCCTCGATGATACTCGATGTAGTCTACAGTGGGTGAGTGTGTGAATCTTACTATAGCCGTAGCAATCTGAGTTCGCGGGCCGATCTCGGCCCGGCGTGGAATCGAATTCGAGATTTTGTGAGCCGAGCATGTGAAAAGATACATACACACCCGAACACGACCTTTTCACATAGCGTCCTTCCCAAGCTCTCCATCGCCATACCGCGCGTGCACGCTACAGATTGTGCCCACACCAATATTGAGGACCGACAGCAACATGCCAGCCCCGACCGCTTTGCAGCGAGCGCCCGAACCGCTTGCAGTCGAAGAAACGACTCACGATGCGCCACAATCTGCAGTCAACGACGACGTCCTCATCACATCCGCCGACGCTCAGACCACATCACAGGAGCAGCCAGTAGATCGAATACCAGAAGACACAGCCATGGAAGGCACCGACTCAGCCCCTCTCTTCGCACCAGAAACCGCCAGCAAATCTGCGCACAGAGTCGAGGAGCGTAAAGTGCGCGTTCCACCGCATCGCATGAGCCCGCTCAAGAACAACTGGCCGAAGATCTATCCGCCGCTAGTCGAGCACTTGAAGCTGCAAGTGCGCATGAACATTGCGAAGAAGGCTGTGGAGTTGCGGACATCGCCGCATACAGACAACCCTGATGCGATACAGAAAGGAGCAGACTTCATACAAGCATTCTGTCTGGGCTTCGACTTGGACGATGCTATTGCCTTGCTGCGTCTGGACGACCTGTACATACAGTCCTTTGAGGTAAAGGATGTCAAGAGATTGGAAGGTGAGCACTTAGGTCGCGCGGTAGGTCGTATTGCGGGCAAGGATGGGAAGACAAAGTTTGCGATCGAGAATGCGTCGAGGACGCGGATAGTATTGGCGGATCAGAAAGTGCATATTCTTGGTGGATTTAAGAACATTCATGTGGCGAGGGAGGCGGTGGTGAGTCTCATCCTGGGCTCGCCGCCTGGCAAGGTTTACGGGAACCTGAGGACGGTGAGCGCGAGAATGAAGGAAAGATTCTAGACGGCATGATTTTTGAGGGACTATTGGAGCACTTATTGCCGCTGCTCAGATGAATAATTTGACGATGGTGCTTTTAGCAAGGAGTCTGGTGTTCAGAGAATTATCGGAAAACCTGGTGGGGGTCGAGATGTTGTACGTGCTCTCAAGAGCAGTGAAATGACCTTTCAGACCTGTTTTTTCGAGCCAATACTCACGTCTGCCTCACACTGTGTTCTGCCACACTGATTCATCCCAGCCCCACTTTAGGTTAGGCTGCAGAGCTGCAGAGCTGCCTCAGTCACAACCGCTAGCACTTCATCAACCCGACATCAAGGCTGGAATAGCAGATTTACTCCGTCGGAAACAATGTGATGAGTCACTGGTGAAACCGATGCATCTGCTGGATGAGCAACATACATCGGTACCATTCTCCGCACTCGCAGGACTATTCACTGCTCAGCTGGCCTTGCGTCCGGCAGGTTGCATATAAGGCTGGAAAACTGGAAACCGCAGGGTCCTTCTCGTCTCTTGGTCCCAATTCGACTACTAGGCTTTTACGGTCTCTGGACAGTGGAAATTCTTCCTGATCAAAAGAAATGGATTCATCTACCGCGAGCATGGAGGACATTAGCATTGACGAACTGATTCTTATGATGAAGTGGCTTGAGACTCTGCATACGACGCCAAGACTAGATGGTCTTGATCCTCAGACACAGGAAGCAGCACAGACTCTTATCGATCTCTCTCGTGCCGGTGGGCCTTCGACGGCAGCTCTGCCGTGTACTTCACGACGAAGCCAAGAAAACAAAGTTGGAACAACCACCGCGGGAGAAGATGACGCTATTTATCAACAGAACCGGGACTTCAAACAGTGTGCACTGTCCCAGGAAGGGACTGCTGAGGCCTCTCATGGTTCCGCGAACTCAGCGATCAACAAGGACTATTTCCACCCGCGGCTATCACTGCTGGGTCTTCCAGCGGAGCTGCGCAACGCCATCTTCGCCTACGCTCTCCCCGAAAAGGGCGAAGTTCAGGAGTTCAGGCTCATGTTTTCAGTATACCCTTCGGTGCCTTCGATTCTGCAAGTCTGCAGACAGATTCGCAATGAGACTCTACTCGCATATTACACCCATGCCACCTTCGAGCTTATGACGCACTGGAAGTCTACCCGGCCTTTGACACAATGGCTCCGATCCATAGACCCCGCTGCAAGGAGGTCTGTGTACATGAACAGCAGTTTCAACGTGCGAGTAATCGTCGACTCGTACCACCCAGACTTTTCTTCTTTCGAATCCCGTGTGGGTCATTACTGGTTAGCAGACCCCGACGAGTGCGGATTGCTGATCTTGGCGCACAAGGCGGAGCATGAGAGGCGGCCTATTGCGCAGTTGAGGAGTGGAGCGAAGTGTCGGAAGAGGAGACTGGAGAAGAAGGCCTATGAGCGGAGTGTGGAGGATGGAAATGAGGGGGAGGAGGCAAGGGAGCGGTTGGTGAAGAGGAGGCGGGAGAAGAAGGAGGATTTGGGGAGGAGGAAGTTGAAGGAGGTTTTGCTTGGGGTTTGGGATAGGGTGGAGGAGGAGTTGGTTGGGAAGAAGTTGGGCGAGGAGAAGGAAGATTAGACCCTTGAGGAAGGGAATTGACCGGCAATCTGCTGCCAATAGCCTGATCAGCGTTGATGCAGATTGTACCTCGAATGGACTACGCGTCCCCAATCAGGGTACTTAGCAATCACAATCGCCAAAGCTGTCCAGTCTTCTCGCCTGATTCGCAACTTCGCTTTTCAAAACATGAAGTTCCTGTCAGCCCGCTCCGCCATAGTCCGCGGCCACATCACCTGGAAGGCACCCTGCTTTCTAAAATGACGTGGCCTGATCCTACGGCCCGTCCGAGCGTCGATGACCGGAATTTGCAATTTCTGCACACACTCACAAGGCGCTCCATAGCCCTTCCCCTTGCCCTTGGACGACCCACTCAGCACATATCCGCTTCTTATGGCAAGCTGTTGCATAGCCTCTGCATGATTCCCCAGCTGCATCCCAGGATATGGAGGCGGATGCACGGCCAACTGGATCGCCGACTGCTGCTCATCAGGGTCTGCCGGTGTGCCGACGAAAATGTTGGACATGTTGCAGTTGTCGACTTTTGGTTTCG
The DNA here is from genome assembly GCA_007113905.1 of Teratosphaeria zuluensis. Taxonomy (NCBI): domain Eukaryota; kingdom Fungi; phylum Ascomycota; class Dothideomycetes; order Mycosphaerellales; family Teratosphaeriaceae; genus Teratosphaeria; species Teratosphaeria zuluensis. Next base: position 318,446 of record VCMQ01000024.1, read on the forward strand.
CGGCGTCAAATATCCGCATTGCTTGGTCGATGGCAGCATGCGACATGAAATGCGTACCGCCTTCGCAGATGTAGCCGTTGACACCGTTGCGCCAGCGGTACCCGAGCGCGCACTTCGCATGCTCGAGGTACCGCTCAACCTTGAGTTCAAATTCCTGAAGAGCTTCGGGGCCTAGGGCCTCAGCCTCGCGGCGTGCCTGGCCACCAGCATGTTCGCCTTCGTACTTCTCGACTTTGGTTGTTTTCTTGTCGGAACAATATTGCGAAGATATTCGAGCTTGTTGAAGCTTCGTGCTTCTGTGTTGGACAGGTGAAGAGAGCTGTGCACATGTACCCGGTTTCATGGCAGTAATCTGAGCGCGTGAAGATTGCTGGGGATGCGATGGAGGCCTCATGTTCTCGAATTGGGCCAGCATGGTGCAATAGTCAAGAGCAGGCTTGTGGGTTGGTAGGACTGGCGCCTGCGTGCAAGTCGGTGCTTGGTAGGCATACTGCGTCGCCAATCCTTGTGTTTGTGAGTGTGTCTGTGGCAGCATGGGCGCATATGCTGGGACAAACTGTAGATACTGATATCGGTATCCAGGCTGCAGTATCTCGTACTCTTGCATAGTCGTGGTAGTGGTACTCGCAAGCTGCTGCTCGTTGCTACCCAGCTGCGCGACTTGATGATACGCCGCCTGCGTAGCTGGTTCCTGGTATCCTTGCTGCGGATAGGCCACTGGTTGAGGTGTCTGCTGCTGGGGCCTCGGCTGCTGGGAACAGTAGCTCGACCATTGGTGGTCTTGGTACGAATGATATCCGTGGCCCTTGTTGTGCTGATTCATGACGATTATCCAAGTCGCTGACGATCTTTGTACTAATTCGACGAGTTTCGACCTGAGAGGTGTGATGATCTGGTTCTCCTATTTCGCGGCAAGGGGCGAAGCAGAGCAATATAAATTGAGCTACAGTCGATCGATGGCTGCAGTCACCGATGACACCGGTATGTCCTTTCACCAAGGCTACACGAACGTGAACAGCTGTCGTTGCTGTCAAAAGGTTCGTCACTGAATATTGATAAATATGTTGAAGGGAGCACTGTTGTGCTCTCTTCACTTACCATAGCTGTAGCAGAGTACCCAGAACAGAGCAATTCTGTCTGTATGCCAGTGGGATGATTGTGCACTAATGGATGACTCTGGCTGAAATATCCCATGAATCGACTACTTGATACTCAGAAGCTGTTGGTACCTGTCTGTCGAGGCTTCAAGTTGTCTGCCTGCTGCTCGTTGCCGTCACTCATACATCCTGCCCCTCATAGCCCTTCTGATCACCCTGGCTGGCCACACCACCTTGAAAGCTCCTTGCCTTCTGAACCTTCGCCGTCCTATGACCTCGTCTCCGTCCACCCTATCCACCACTGGAATATCTAGATATCTCACACACTCACAGGGCGCCCCATAGCTCTTTCCATCGCCGTCAATCCCACTTAGCGCGACCCCGCCCTCCTCCGCCACAAACCTCTTGTAGTCCAAATGCCTGCCCATCTCCCATCCAGGAAAAGGGGGTGGATGGACGGCCCACTGCTCCCGCCCCAGGGCCTCGCCTTCTGCAAGAGCGTACTCGGCCAGGCATGAAAGCTCCCAGAAGTTGCTGTGCTCAACACGGGGCCCAAGAGGGTCGCGGGAGTACATCGCGGCATCAATGGCGGCATGCGACATGAAGTGCGAGCCGCCTTCGCAAGCATAACCGTCAATGCCGTTGTACCAGGGAGATCCTGACTCGCACACGGCCTCTGCCAGATAGCGTTCAACTCTGCGCTCGTACTGTCGGAGCGCTCGAGGCCCCTGGGCTTCGGCCTCTCTGCGAGCCCTACCACCGGCGTGTTCTCCCTCGTATGTCTCGACCCGGGCCGTGGGCGCAGCAGTCTCAATAGTAGCACGTGTCTGCGGAGGCGGTTGAGTCTGCGAAGGAGACGCCAACCCCTCGAATTGAGACACAAGCGAGGTGTAGTCGATTGTGGACTGCTGGGGTGATTGGACAGGAACTGGCGCAGGAGTCTGTGTCTGTTGGGCATACTGCGCCGTCGAAGCTTGTGTTTGGATCTGCGGCTGAGCGACTGGAGCAGTGTAGGCTACTGCAGGCGTCTGCGAGGGATAAGGGTACTGGCATGCCGGCTGCGGCACGTCATACTCGTAGACAGTTGTGGTGGTAGTGGCCTCGTTCTGCTGGCCGTGAGTCTGCTGTGCACTCTGGGGATAAGTAACTTGTGGAGCTGCTTGCTGTGAATATCCCTGCTGCTGGTAAGTGACCTGTGGAGTCGTTTGCTGTGCATAGCCCTGCTGCTGGTAAGCTATTTGCGGTGTAGCTTGTTGTTGATATTCTGTTTGCTGGTAGACGGCCGGCGGAGCTTGCTCTTGGGCCCCCTGTTGATAGTAGGACGAAGTCGACCACTGTTGGCTCTGGTAAGAGCTGTGTCCTTGGTGATGATTTTGCTGGTTCATGTTGCTTCTATAGATGCAGGCTCTTTGTAGGTTTAGAGGTTTCGTAAGTATGTTTACGCTTCCTGACTGCAGATCGGAAAGGTCGTGGCTATAGAGGTTGTTGGGTTGGCTTTCTGGCAGAGGAATATCATCGTGCTATATATCGGTGCGGCGGTGCCTGTCAACAGTAACCGCGGATCGTCCGTGGGCTCCTTCACCAAGCCTAGATGCTAGTAACGATGCTCTCGACGGAGACATCGCATATCAGAGTAATAGTCATCTTACGTATATCAGAGCATCAGTCAAGGGATGTCGATAGCAGATGGTGACGAAAGTTGACCAGCTTCCCCAGGGTGATGGAAGTAGCAAGTAATAAATTGATGCTGATTGCTTGCTTTGCGCACCCCATCGTGGAACAAATACCGGGATTGACTCAAACGACTACATTCTGGCGAAGGGGAGGAGGCAGGTTCATGGTGTGGAGCAACCGTACACTGAATGCTTGATAGTAAATGTGCTAGTCCACCAATCTGGCCGAGATGTGTGACAGCCGACAATCTGAACAACCCGGAATATTTGCTTTGCATGATTGCTTGATACTGCAAACGCGGAGACCGTCTTCTCCCTTGCTTGAGTCGAATTGCACGATATGCTCGGAATTGCTGTGTCTGATCTGAAGGCGAGGCACTATGTGTGCACAAGGTCCACCAGCATCATCTGTAGCCGAGACCTCTCATTCCCCTACCACTACTGCCCAAGGGGCCCCACGGGTTCACGATAGTCGCTGGATCCCTTCTTTTGATATACGGAACCAGATGAATGCAGTCCTGGCACCCGAACTGCTCGCCAGAGGGTATAATGAGCTGTCGACCCTGTTCCAGAGCAGTTTGCATGCAATCTGCATGCCTCTTGTGCATAGGCTGCCAGTGATCAACGTCCGGTATGCAGACGGTCATTACGTCCTCAATCCTCTCCCCAAGCCCGAGTGGATGAAACCAGATCGGATTAGCCATAAAGAACTTTGGAAGCTTGGCAGTCCCGTCCAGAAAGCATATGTCAATGTCCTCATCTGTGACGCAATGCGTTCCTTCTCCACAGATGTAGCAGTTGAGCTCAGCACCAAAATTCTTCCCTGTCCGGTACCAGGGATAGATAGAAGGACAACCGCTGACCTGCTTCATAATCTTCTGCACCTTTTGCTCGAAACGTAGAGCAGCTTCTGGTCCCTGAGCTTTGGCCTTCTCGAATGCCTTGCCGCCAGAGTTTGTGGACTTATTATACTCCTGGATGGAAACCTGAAACGCAGAAGTTAGACTCCAGATTGGTTGATGGAAGGACTTCATACTTACAACGATCTTCTGATGCCTCTCTTTAATGGTTCTGATCTGCGCAGTTTCTTTCTCCTTTCTCTGTTGGATAGCTTGTTGTTTCTTTGCCGCAAGATCTGCTTGAGCCTGCGCTTGCTTAGCTTGTCTTCGGATAGCCTTTTGGTGTTGTTCTTCTGCTCTTCGGGTCGCTTCTTGACGCTGCTCTTCTGCTCGTCGGGCGGCTTCTTGACGCTGCTCCTCTGATCTTCGGATCGCTTCTCGACGCTGCTCTTCGGTTCTTCGTGCAGCTTCTTCACGTTGCTGTTGCGCCTTCTCAGCAGCTTCTTCACGCGATCGAGCCTCTAGAGCGGCCTTTTCCCGGGCAGCAGCCTCGCGCTTTTGTGTCTCAAAAGCTGCCTTCTCCAGTGCTTTCCTCGCATCTTCTGCACGTTTTGCAGCCTCCGTTGCCCTTTTCTCATCTGCTCGTCTCTCGGCATCTTCCTTTCTGGCGATTTCTAAAGCTTTTGTCTCCTCCGCTCTCTTGGCAGCTGCTTCGCGCTTCCGCGCATCCAGAGCAGCCTTCTCCTGGGCCCTCTGTGCAGCCTCTTCCCGTTTGGCAGCGTCTGCAGCCATCTTCTCCTCTGCTTTCCTGGCGGCCTCTTCGCTTTTCTTGGCTTCCCGGCTGGACTTCTCCTCTGCTTTCTTCGCGGCATCTGACTCGCGCTTATGCCGTGCTTCCTCAGCCGCCTTCCTGCGACTTTCCCTCTCTGCAGCGTCCTTTGCCTTCCGAGCGGCTTCCTGCTCCTGTCTCCTTTTGCGAGCAGCTTGCCGAGACTCCTCTGCCAGCTTCTTTCTCGAGTATTCCTGCTCTTGACGTTCTTCGGCCCTTTCAAGAGCATTGTCCTTCGCCTTGATTTCCACTTTCCGCTTTTGAACTTCGATCTGGTCTTTCCTTTGCTTAGCTACATCGTTACGCTCTTGCTTGAGCTTCTGCTGCTTTTGCTCTACAGACGTGCCGATCCCCTGGACCTCTAGCTCCGTATGCGATTGATCCGTCTTTGAAGACTCGATGCTTACGTTGGTCTTGTCCGGCTCGTTTGGGTGAGGAAATGCCTGGTCCCACTCGAAGACCTGCTGGGAAGTATCTGTAGTGTCTGTCGGTCCCGGTTGCGCGCTAGACTGCTGCGCATAGTACTGAGTCCACTGGGCGCTTTGACATTGCTGAGCAGTGCCACAATCATAATCGTATTGTTGGTACGGGACCTGCTGATTGGCATAGGTGTGCGTTGCGTTGTAGAAGTCCTGCTGCTGGCAAGAAGTATCCGACTGCGCTTGTGTAGCAGGCTGGTCGTTTTGCTGCTCCTGGGTATATAGCTGCTGCTGGGTGTACGGCTGCTGCTGCTGCGAATATGGCTGCTGCTGTGCTGACGCCTGCGCCAAAGCATAGCCAGTCGATGACACGGTGGAATGCGGCGGAAGCTCGTAATCGTAAGAGTACTCGGTCACATGTGACTCCGTGGTGGTGTTGCCCTGCTGTGGCGGTGCGTTGTGTGAGCTCATATTGAATGAGTCAAAGGTAAATTGGTTGGCGCTTTACCATACTAAAGCAGAAGTCAGGCCCGTTTTATATAGATTTTGCATGGCTAGTCACTAAGAAGTAAACTCCAAGGTGCCGTTCCATGGCAATGGCCACCAGGGACATGGTCGTCATGACGCCTGCTGCTGCAGCCTAGCAAGCCCTCAGGTCGGTCAGATCTAGTCAATAAACAGTGGAACAAGGTCAGTGGAAGCCCTTCATACAGTGCCAACAGTCTCATGCCGTCTGCGGACCCTACCATTCAACCAGACTGACAAGAGTGCTCCCATCCCCAGCGAATGGCGGAATCTTTCAACCTGCAAGTCTTTGTAATCCCATACTTGCTGACCTTGCTACGGCCAACATGCGCAGCTCATGCGGCATGACTGGGTACGTATCAAAAGCAGATCCCGATGGCGTATATGCTTGCGTGCGGTCAAGACTGCTGCAACTTACGCCAGGTCTTCAGGAAGGTGCCGGTCTCAAGCATCAGCCTCGCGCCGATGCTAGAGATGTGCTGGCTGCATCTACATGTGTCAGAGCTGACGTTTGATGACCCATCGGGCGATATTCCATCGTATTGAGCGATCAGCTCTGGTATCTCGGTTGGACACTGATATGCGTGCCTGCCTGAGCAGCAAGACGCTGGAAATCGACTACGCTATCTCTCATCGCATGTCACTACGGGAGTGGACATTACTGCTGCCGAAAGGAGCATTCCATGTGCGGACATGATATTGAGACCAAGTCTGGCAGTGTAGCAAGTGATGGCAGAGTCAGTGAGCGGCCCCACGATTCCTGTCGTTCTGGTCGTGTCTTGGCGTAGATCCCAGCCGGTCGGCTTCTGGCTCGTCCAACCTCACTTCGCTGCCATCGCCCTGTTGGCTTACCCACTGTGCGAAGGGCCGCGATAATGATGGACGGGGTCAACAGTCGCAAAGCCTTACTTGTGTGACGTAGCGACAACCGCGGTCGAGCGAGCAAGACGCGTGGACCGGCAAGTCGAGAGCAAGAACTTGGTGATATCGGTACCGAAAACGCATTGAGGCGGCCGAGCGGGCACTGCCAAGTGCACATGCTGGAGGCTATGGCTATGCGTCAACGCTTTGGAAGGCTGCACAACGGGCATCCATAGGTAGCATTCCAATGACTATCTGTCGCCTTACCGAAGGGCCCATGGGCATTCAGGAGTGGAAACATGTTCCTTTTATCAAAGTGTGGGTAGCAAACAAGGGACGCTGATGCAAGTGAAGTACTGCGAGGCCTCCAACATCCCGCAACGCGAGAGTATTGATGGCCCAGAATCTGGTGATGGCGGCTGCTCGTGGTGCAGCCTGACACACAGATTGTGGACGTCAACAAAATCGTTATCAAATTCTAAAGGGTCATACCTGGCATGAGTCTATGGTTCGAAGAGCCGGCGCGGCACTCAAGGAAGGAGGATGGGCCCACCACCACCGCACGACGAATCGCGCAGCCCACGGAGTTCCAGGGTCTACCAATCTGAAAATCTCAGGGGAGCACAGCAAGAGCTCATATGATGGCCACAATGTACTGTGTCGGCTGCTGAGGGTTCAGGTCTGTTTAGAATCCTCTCAAGCGTCACCACGCTCTTGAGTCAAGGACTGACCGCCCATGCTGTATCGATCGGGGCCCATGCCCAAATCCAGCGCTAAAATCTCTTAACACCTTGCGGAGCTAGCTAGTCGGCGCACTTTCGTGTGGGTGTGGTGGTGGGTTGCCGCGTGCATGTTCGTGGAAGGAAAGTCGAAGATCTGGATCACACTCACGCATTTTGAGGCTCGCGAAAGTCGCCTCCAGATTACGCAATGTGTTGCATCGATTCACGGCTCGCGCCTCGTCCAAGCAAATAAAATCGTCGTGGACGCGCCGGACACCGCAACTCCATGACTTGGCCGGGTCCCACCCATCAAGTGACCGGACAACTGCTTGCTGCAACTGAATATTGTCTTGAGATGCTGATTCCAATAGGCTACATATCAGCAGATTGACCGCCACCTCACCGTCATTGACGGTTGCTCAAAACCAACGAGGTCATATACCTCAATCAGCCACAAGGTTGAATGACTGGTACCATCACTGAGTCCCTGGACCATTTGGATGTGACAATGGAACGAGGCGAAGACCTCAGCCTCAAGCTGTACCAAAATCGCCTACGAACAGCGACAATAATGTTGACTGCCATGATTCGATGCTTCGCCTCGTTGCACGAGGATATCAGCCTGGTCACTGCCGCTGAGTAGCAGATCATGCGCGAAGTGCAATCAAAGCCAGAACAGTGGGAGCAGCGGAAAGCTTTTCAGGATTGCTTTCAGGTGAGTGAATTGGCGCTGCAGCGAGAGCAAATAGAGCTCTCCAGAAATAGCTGCTTCGTGCTAACGGAATGCAGCGGATATCAGCCACAGGTCACGGAGCCAGGGGTTGCTGCGAATGAGGTGTTGCAGATCAAACGGCAGGTCCGAAGCGGAATTGTAGGACCCAGTGGCGAGCTTGTGACTCCATAGTCTCCGCTTGTATTGCCACTCAAGAAGGAAACAGTGTTATGAAGGACCATGATACTGTATCGTCTTCAAAGTTGATGTCGTTGATGATATACGTTCGGTAAGCCTCGGCAAACGACCTCCCGCACTTGGCGCGGTGTAACTTCATCTCTTGATCTTGGATTCGACTCTCATCTGTCACTTCCACACCTCAGCTTCCCGCACTCATGCACACCTCGCTCCGTCTGCAGCGCTTTTTTCGAATTATTGGGATCATCGTGCTCCGTAGCATATTGATGTGGGGTATGGCGAGACTCAGATCTATGTGCTCTGTGTACCAGGGTCGCATGGCGGACTAGGGTTGTGATACGGGGTCGTAATAGTGAGAGGTGACTGGGTCACCATGTCGGACCAGGACATCGTGCTGGACTCGAAGAATCGGCGGTGATTGCAGCCTCTCGCAAAGATCCGGATGCATCTCCCGTGCGTGGCGTCCAAGCATCCTTCCAGCCGCATCCAGCTTGCCATTTGTCTGGAAAGTCAGTCAAAGACAAGTTGACCGATCGATGGCCAAGTGAGTGCCATGTCAAGCGCTAAGTCCACCGTCAATCATATCAGTCAAGCATTGTTCATCTGACTGGCGTCTTGAAAGACAGCCCATAATTCAGCGACAAGAACTAACCCACGATCGTTGGAGCTTGTAGTTTGTTGAGAGCGCTGCCTGAGTCGCAAGTAGAGGTTCGCTGCTACATTGAGCAGAGATATCCCCGCAAGGCAGAGATAGCCATCATGCATGCACCTCGGAACGCCTCTCAGCACCTCTTCGACTCACGCGACGACGCCGATGGCTGACCTACTGCGCAAGCAGTTTGCTGGATCACAGCATGTGGCGCACAGCTTACGGTGCACGGCTCTCGAAAAAGACGTAATGGGTAAGCACAAGCTGAGCTCAGCCTTGTGTGTATTCGCCATCAGATTCCTCACTTTCTTCTCGTTCATGTAATGAGTGCACGACCCGATCGTTCATGAGGAAGCTGCTTGCAGAATGAAGCTTGCACTTGTTGCCGCCATCTTCCTTCTGGTCTCTGCCCAAGCACAGCAACAATGCTACTTTGGACCTGGCGCCGACAATCGGGGCCCTTCTAATCTGGTGCCCTGCGACAGCAATGGTCAGTCCGCTTGTTGTTTGCTGGGCGACACCTGTCTGTCTGGCAATACGTGCTACAACTATGAGACTGGAGACCTCTATCAATATGGCTGCACCGACATCACCTACAGAGACTCAACATGCCCCTACAAATGTGGTTTCAACAGCAGTATGTTTCGCCCCAAAGATGTACGCTATATCTAACGAGGTCAGCACTGTCGCCTTGGACAGCTTTGGAGTACTGCAATGATGTGACTAACGTCACGAATACGTGGGTTTGCCACGCTCCAGAGAGCTGCGGCTGCGTGTGGAATAGGACGCAAGACTTACTTGTACTGTCACCTCGCGGATGCAAGGAAATGGGCAGCGACGCCCGAGTAGCACTGTATGCGCCCTCAGTACTTGCGCCCTACGTCTCCCTCCCATCAACATACGGTGGCAATACTTCATACTACTCCCCTATTACCGTTGCCGGCGTGAAAACCTGGGTCAGCACCGCAATACCAGGCTGTAAGTCAAGCTTGGCACCCTCACCTTGAGCAAATCTGATTGCCCGCGCAGACACGCCATCACCCGTGACGCAGCTTACCTCATATGAGGACGGACCAAGCTCAGTCGTGCAGATAGTACCCAATTTGAGGCCAGCACCCTCGACTGTCGCTGCTCCTGTCAGCGCTTCTGCAACCTCGACCATGAGCTCTGCAAGCTCTACCACCAGCGCAGCTTTGACCACAACTTCCAGTCCAAGCATAGCAATGGCGAGCCCAACAAGTCACCCATCCGAAGGATTATCTGCCGGAGCCAAGGCTGGTATCGGTGTAGGCGTGACCGGAGGTGCTTTGCTTCTTGCATCAGTCGCGTTCGCTGCTTATCTATGGGGCAATCGACAACGGAAGCGCAATGCAGAAGCATTAGCGCAACAAGTGCCGCCGTCCGCTCCAGGTGTTGCACCTGACGGCTCACAGACCTACTCGCCTCCCATGCAGCAGGGCTCTCCCTATCAAGTGTCGACACCAGATAAAACTCCTAGCTGGCAGCTTGGCTGGCCACGGCCATATCAGCCGGCGCCATATCTGGACCCTCAGCAGCAGTATCCGTATCAGGTCAACGGTCAGGCCCCGTTCCTTAATGTAGCGATGCCGCCGCCTATGGATGAGGTAGCGTTTAAGGAGAACGCAGCGCCTCCCGAACCTACAGAGTTGGCGACTGGAACGGAGGCGCACGAGACTGAAGGTAATGATGATGGCGCATTATCGCCAAGAAGGGCCGAGGTACCCAATACTGGCGGGTCGGATGATGGCATATCATTGCCAGCAAGTAATAACGATGGGCCAGGTACGACGTCACCAAAAGTAAGCACAGATGGAAACAACAGGTAGACACTGTGGATTTTGTAGCGTTTGCTTACATGGCAGCTTTCTTGAGCCTCGCTGACGCATTACCATGCTACTCACCTCTAATTTGATGTCCACATAAGATCTCCCTGCTTCAGAGCCAGTAATTTCAGCCAAGCCTAGCTGGGATACGGATATGGATTCCTCGACGAAGCCTCAGATTTGTTTGTGCTCATCACGGATGGTCTCTCGCTTGTGGTACTCTTGATTGGATAAGGATATGGATCTCTTGACGATGTAGTAGTCCTCGTCGAAGAGCCTTTTAGACCACTCTCCGGCACGTACGTGGCATGTCGGGACACAGTAAGCTCTGTCAGAGGCGTCACAATGATTTTCGGTGGAGACGCGGTCGTACTACTACTCGAGGGATTGAAGGAAGTCGGGACGGACGCGGTGATCGTGCCTGAGAAGTCGTAGGGCGCCGGGAAGGTTGAGAATGTTGTTGCATGTGGGAATGGTGTGTCGGCAGTGATTTGGCTTGTGTGTATTTGTGCGACGCTCCTCTCTATAGTCACAGCGGCCTCGGACTGAGATGTCGCAGTGGATGAGACGAGGGCAGTCACAGTGACAACTGTAGGAGCAATCGTGGTGTATTGGGTGACGATGTTGGTGATGTCGGTCACGTCTGTCACCACTGCTCGTGAGATCACGCCCGCAGATACTCTCTGGCCAGCCAGCAGCGTGCAAAATGTAAGCTTCAAAAACATATTCATGAGACTAACGGCAGATCACTCCACTGCGCTGTTCTTTCCTGATGTGTTCGGGGCGTCTGGTGTATTGCATGTTGTACTCTCAGAGCACGGCCATCTGGTGCATAGATGATGTGTCTGGACAAAGACAACTTCCGGCTTTGTCTGATCCTTTGGCGCACTTGTCTAATAGACAATGAACAAAGACACTCTGCGTTGCCTTGAAGCGTGTAGTGGCAGATGTCTCTCACGCATTGCCAGTGTGACCGTGAAAGCCATTGCTGGCCATGAGCCACGCCACCACAGCAAAGAGCAGACTGCAAAGCATGACGCCCGTTGTGAGACCATCATATCTTGCGCGAGATGGCTTTGGCGCAAACTCCCTTTCCATCTGCTCAATCGACCTCGCCTCTCCCCTCCCCCTCGCCATCAACAGTGGCACTTTGGCCTCTCCAGCCTGGAGCGAGACACACATCGTAGCGGAATGGTCGCCATTGCTGAAAGCATCGACTCTTACTTCACTCCTCGCATGCCTCTTCATGAGTTCTAAGAACGATCTGTATCTAGCCATGCAATATGGTTTCGTGCCGACGACATTGTACAGGTAGTTGTTGTATAAATAACCTCCAGCTTCGGCGTGGAACTGTTTGCACACCAACAAAATTCCGAGGGAGATGCCTTCTGGTGGTGATATGGCCCGGATACTATTCTTTAGGGCCTGCAGGTATATCTGCTCTCCAGTCGGGAAAAGGTGTGAGTAGATGGCGTAGCGAATGTCGTAAGGAAGGTTCAGGATGCGGCTTTGTTCTTGCGTGACGGCCATGATGCTTTTCATTCAGATGTCCGAAGACTGATCTTATATAGAGACAAATATGCTGCCTTGTAATCAAGCAACTTGTCCACTGACGATGTACCTTATCTAGCTGTTGTTGCCTTGCGGCTGGTGTGAAGCTTCGTTCTGTAAGGTAGGAGCGAACTTCGAAGCGAGGAATTTGACATCACCACTTCGACAGTGCCCTCTGCTTCTCAATTGGCCGCGCACACTCCTATTTAGCATGTATGGACGCATTGAGACGGACTATTAGGTGGTTTCGAGACGTGATCATCGTGTATTTTCTCGGGTATCTAATCATCTTCGCCATGCTTCGCACGCCATGCCTTGCACGCACATCAAAGTGTACATGCTCCTTAAACACAATGCAATCTGAAAACCACACCTCTAGTAATACTGTCGTCCATTCCTCATACATACACGTGAAGAACCTCATTCAGTGGGATGCTCACCACAGAAGCTTCCAGAATCATCCTCATCAATGCCGAGCTTGACGTTCTATGTAAGGCCGTCTCGTGCTGCCTCCCTCTCCTCATTGCGCCTATGCTGCTCTGACTCCATAGGTCCAAGAGGGACACCTGTCTCGCTGTTGCTGCTTCGCATCCCTTCCTCGGCTTTCAAAGCAACTTCTTCCGCCCATGCCTGGCGCTCCTTCTTTAACATGTATTTGACATACCAATACGTCAAAAGAGCCCAAATTCCCCCCCAGACGAAAGGTGCAGCCCATCCCACACAATACGCTGCCTCGTCCTGGATGGTGAAAATCAGAATGGTGAAGACGACGGCGGCGGCCTCTGATCCAATAGCCCAGAAAATACCAAGGCGTCTGAGCATAGCGCGGAAGATGTGACTGGCCTCGTACCGTCGGTTGAGGTTTTCGCGGAAGGTGGTACCTCCGGACCCGTCGACCGCACAAATGTCTTCAATGAGAGCGTAGACGCACGGTCGGAGCTGCGAGCCCTTGGGAATGGATGACACGCGTACGGGCGCCGGAACCTGGAAGAGGCGGAGGATATCGAACACGAGCAGCTGAGTGCCGAAGGCGTACAGCATCGAGACAACCGGCATCGATAGCAGACGGATAGGTGGGTTCTCCGGTATGGTGCCACTGAAAGTTTACTCGTTAGCTCTTCGGCACTTTAGTGAATGTCACTCGAATGGATGAACCTACATGATCAGCTCAACGACGACAATCACCCATCCAAGGCTGAAGTTCCAGTGGAACCAGTCCAGGTAGGCCCGCCTAGCGCCAATTGGCCGACAAGTTGAGCTCTTCCTCCAGAGCCTTCGAAAGCGCATGACATATTCTATGATCGATACACCTCCCAAAGCTGCCGTCACAATGGAAAACACTGCGTTCGCCGATAGCTGGGCCCGTGTCAATCCATACCACAGTCCAAAATACAGCCCAAGAGGCATCGCAATGCAGTCCACCACAATCAGAGACCAGAAGAAGATGATGCTCCATTTCCGCGGTGCGAGGCTGTAATGTAGTGGCGGAGGTTCTGGTTCAAACAGAGGTAGTTCGAAGACTGGCACCTCTGCACCCGTGTCCGCAAGGTCATGTGCTTCGTCTTCATGTCCATGTCTTGCCTGATCGTCCTGATTCTTCTCATTGAATGCCTCTTCCAGTTGCCCTTGCGTCGGTCTTATAGAGTCCGGACTCAATGGCGCCCCACTTGACCGTCGCCGCACCATTGTTATCGACGGGCGACCGTAAGGCCCATCACGTCTGTTGTCAAAGTCTCTGCTCGGTCTACCAGCGCCTGTAGCTCTGTTCATTTGCATGCTCGCGCGCGTGTTCATCAGAGGATCGCTGGTATGTCGCGACTGTTGCAGACTTCGTCGCGCATCCTTGATCGCTTGAGCATTACTTCTTCGCGGCTCTTGCATACTCTTGCGCCCAACAGGCGCTGTAGGGGCCTTCGACACCTTCTTGTGCCCGAGCGGGCTGAAACCATGTCGACGCTCTGCTGAAAGCTGTACGGACGCTCTTGGCGCGTCGAACGGTCCATCGTGCCTTTGGTCGAAGTCATGCTGCTTGGGATCCTCGCCCTCCATCTTGACGTTGACAGCGACCTGCTATTCCGTACTCCCTGTCGTGACGTGCGACAATAGTGGCAGCGCCGGCAATGTCCCGGACGCGCTATGGATCTTTCGTCGTTGATGAAGATGGCTCCTCTGCCAAAATCCAGCTCAATTCAAAGCACTCTCAACTATCATGTAGTCCCACTCAGCGTCGTTAGCGGACCAGCCGGAAATCGAGCAATATATGGTAGTAGGAAGGGACAAGCCCGCATACGAAGCACGCTGCATGAATGACCAGCTCCTGCCAAGGCTCTCGGCTTGTTCGCGCGGAACCGGAAAACAATGAAACCCAGGTAATAGAATTCAGGAATGTTAGGCAATATAGGATTACAATTGTCGAGATAGGAAGCGCGTTCGATAGTGAATGAAGGTGTGTATTAAGAGCACACAAGTAGATTCCGTCAATCCCGTTTGCACTGCAGCAGTGTGCCAGTGCTGGGGTGTGTCGTCGCAACCACAACTTCCGGATCAATTCTAGCGGCTTGGTGGAACGCCAAATGACTTCATGGCCAAACTCTCTGACGCCACGAGGCATCACTTCGCGAGCCTGGATCTTCCGCGCCCAGCTCGCGTCTTCGACCTATCAGAACTTCTCCAATATATTTGGTAGCTGTCCGCGTGCCTGCCTCTTTCGCAATTGATCTGCTCCACCAGTGGGGATCTCATAATCAAGACTTGGTCTTGCCTCATTCGCCTGCGGATCTTGGCTTGCCGGCTTACTTCTTCAACAGTAAAGAGTTGTGAGGAGTGAGTTCGTTGAGTCCCTCGCTACAGCCGCCGCATGTCTGGCCTCAGAAGTATGTAAGAGGAGCTGGGGCTCGTCGGCATGCCGATGACAGCTGCGGATTGACGACAAACTACTGCACACTGTCAACGACGAATATGCTGGGGTGAGTAGATGCATTTCACCTGTTCTCGAACGCCAGGACCGGGCAGCTGCTTTGAGATACAACAGCCTCCCCGATCGGCATCGCAAGACACTATTGAATTTGTTGCAACGAGTCAAGATGTATCAGGATTTGCTTAGGAAATTGCGGCGGAGCAGTACTAATCATACAATGTCGATAGACCTACGAAAAATCTCATCGCTCTGGGCCTTTGTGCCCTTAGCACGCTCGCGCAGCCTGTGACCGACGAATATCTGACCGCGAAGCGAGCTGATGGCCGGAATGTGTCTCCCGAGCTCTTCCTCGAGCTTGAGGAAGGCGCTCGCCTCGTCGACATCGCCTACTGCGTTGGCACAGGACCGTACATGGGCATATCGCAGCCGTTTAGCTGCCTGTCTCGCTGCTCCGACTTTCCCGACTTCGAACTCGTTACCACCTGGAACACTGGTGTCTTGCTTAGCGACAGTTGCGGCTACGTGACCATTGACAAGGCCAAGAAGCGTCTGCTGGTTGTCTTCCGTGGCACTCACAGCATCACCAATGCCATTGCAGACCTATCGACTGTCCCACAAGAGTATGTCCCATTCCCTGGCTCTCAGAACCCCAACGAGCCAAAATGCCAGGACTGCTTGGTGCACAGCGGCTTCGCGCAGTCCTGGATCATCACGCGCGATCAGATCATGCCGCAACTTGAGCAGGCGAAGAAGGATCATCCCGACTATCAGCTCCACATTCTAGGTCACAGCTTAGGTGGTGCAGTCGCTGCTCTAGCAGGTCTTGACCTGATTACCAAAGGCTGGGACCCCATCGTCACGACCTACGGCGAACCACGTACCGGCAACAAAGGCTTGATCAAGTATATTGACTCGCGCTTCAACCTGACCAACGGCAAGGTTGACGAGGACAAGTTGAAGTTCCGCCGCGTCACACACATCGACGACCCGGTGCCGCAGTTGCCACTTAGCGAGTGGGGCTTCGGCATGCATGCTGGAGAGATTCACATCTCCAAGGCTTCTCTCCAGCCAGACGTCAGCGACGTGATCCATTGCGACGGCGACATGGATCAAAAATGTATCGCCGGCCAGGACCCCAGCACTAAGGATTTGGATCTCTCGAAGCGTGGCTTGTTTGACTTTGCTGGCGTTCCGTCCAGATTTGCCCTGTGGAATATGCTGTCAGCTCACCGTGACTACTTCTGGCGCGTTGGCCTCTGTGTGCCAGCCGGTGATTTGTTCCACCCTGGCGGAGGTGCTGGATACGCCTACGTCCGGGATCAACAGTGACCTGCCAGATGTCCTGATGTATGCTGATCTTGGTGACCACAAGGAAGCCAAGGGACGCACTTCAGAAGTGACGAGTGTGGCAACTGAATATGTGAACACGTAGCGAGGAGTTTTGGGTCGGAGTACATCAAGAGTGCTTTGATGATACTCTACAGGAAACATGTCGAGTGCACAGCAAGGCTTTAGTATATAATTCGAAACAAATATCTTTGGAGAAGATGCTAGGCACATTGTCCACGTTTAATGAAATATTATGAGATTGCCGATTCTGCTTCGGAGCTCGACAACAAGGACTGGACTCGCCCATGGTTTCCGCCATTATCTTGTGGTGATGGCGAGAACTTCTGACCCTGTACGAGTGCGATCAGCCTGTGGGGGAAACGGAAGGGGTCAGCTCTTGACTTCTCGCGTGAGCTTGCCTCGGCTGCCTTCTCTCCACCTCAAGTCGGCTCAAGCGAGCATGTTGCCGAAGCTCTATCTTCCATTTCAAGAAGCATAAGGCCGAAGTCATCCTCCATGGATCTGCTCCATCATGTACTCTTAAATCCCAGCAGGCACGCGAAGCTGAAGTGTGTAATTCTGAAGCCACCCTGAGACTCGGTTCGGTGCGTCTGAGCGACAACTTGTACCTGTACCTTGAGCTGTAGCTACCTCATACTAGTAGATCTGCAGCTATGGGCGACACCTACGGCCTCCAACCCTCCACCAAGGCCAACCGTCCCGTGCTCAAAACACCAATATGCGAGCTTCTCGGAATCGAGTACCCTGTCATGCTCGCCGGCATGGCCCGCACATCTTCTGGTCCTCTTGCGGCCGCTGTGTCTAATGCCGGCGGCCTTGGCGTTATTGGAGGACTGGGCTACACACCTGATCAACTGCGCGCGATCATCCATGAGATCAAAGAGAACCTGAACGACAAGAACCTGCCCTTTGGTGTGGACTTGGCACTGCCACAGGTTGGCGGCAACGCACGAAAGACAAATCACGACTACACGCACGGACAACTGGATGACCTGATCACTGTGACAATTGAGGAAGGCGCGAGGCTTTTCGTCAGCGCGGTAGGTGTGCCCCCGCCGCACGTAATCAAGAGGCTGCATGAGGCGGGCATTCTGATTATGAATATGGTGGGCCATCCCAAGCACGCTCACAAAGCGCTGAAGGCCGGCGTGGACATTGTCTGTGCACAAGGTGGTGAGGGTGGAGGTCATACCGGTGATATCGCGACTAGCATATTGATCCCGAGTGTCGTGGACGTGGCGAGGCAGTATAAGAGCCCATTGACTGGGAAACCAGCCATGGTCATCGCAGCAGGCGGAATATACAACGGTCGATCACTTGCCGCTTCGCTCTCGTATGGCGCGGTCGGAGTATGGGTGGGAACAAGATTCGTGGCTTCGAAAGAGGCTGGTTGCTCTCAGCTCCACAAGGAAGCTGTGGTCTCTGCTGCTTTCGAGGATACCCTCCGCACACTCGTAGTATCTGGTCGTCCGCTTCGTGTACGCCTGAACGACTATATCAAGTCTTGGGAGCACGAAAGGCCTGAAGAGGTCAGGAGGCTTTGCGAAAGTGGAGTTACACCGTTGGAAAAGGATATGGAGGAAGACAAAGATGTGGACATTCCATTCTTGATGGGTCAGGTGGCTGGAGCGATCAAGGAGATTCAGCCTGCAGGCCAGATTCTTGAGGAGATGGTGAGCGAAGCTGTCGAGATATTGCATGCCCAGCAGGCGTATCTCAATGGTGGGTCGCAACGAGCCAGTAAGCTGTAGCTGTATAGTCCGAGTCTGCATCTCGACCACCATGCATCAGTCAAGTAGAGTGGCCGATCTATTGACCTGAGATACCATTAATTGACAGATGCAAGCAGTCAGTCGCGTGAAATGCGTCGAGCTGTCTTCAGCTACAGGCAGTCGACCGGCTAATGAATGGCATTGCTGCAAGAGTGAAACACTGCTTCTCCATCAAGCTCAGGGTAAAGACCATCGCCGCAGAGCTCGCTGTCCAGGTGAGGCGTCGGGCAGGCGATCGGCATCGAGCAGGCGGCGTGGGGCAGTAATGTAAGTTATCTTCTTCTTACTAGCTACTGAAGCATTGTAAAAGTGTGAAGACTCGCCCGCACAAAGAGCTCGAACGCGCGCTTAGCCGTTCTCGGAGTAGCTTCCCATTCGCTCTCCATCACACGCGTAAGTCTTTCTCCACCCTTCTTCATCTGCCGTTTCTGAAAGGAACAAGTCAACCCGGCATTGAAAGAGCGCCGGGGCCGAGACAACATGATGGCGCAGGATAAGAAGCTGCTCTATGTCCCGTGGCGGAATGCCCTCGTAAGTGTCACTTCGTCCCCAGATCCCTCTCAACCTGTGTCACGTCCTCCTGTGGCCGTCTCCTGCGATACTACCGAAACCACGAACAGGCGAAGCAGACGGCAGTCCCAGCCATGGCACCCAAGGATGTCCTGGATCTGGAGATTGCCATTGTCGGCGCTGGCATGGGTGGCTTAGCCACCGCTCTGGCGTTGGCGAAGCAGGGCTTCCGCAAAATCGACGTCTACGAGACAGCATCAAATCTGGGCTTTGTAGGAGCTGGCATCCAACTAGCCCCCAACATGGCTCGTATCCTTGACAGACTCGGGGTGTGGAAGGATATTGAGCGGGAAGCAGTCGACCTCAAGGACACGAGCATACGGCAAGGAGCCACTAATCAGGAACTTGGCTATGTTGATCTGAACTACATCCGGAAGACTTATGACTTCCCGCATATGGTCGGTCACCGCTCATCGCTAGCTGGATCTATGTACGAAGGGTGCAAAAAAGAGAAAGCCATCAAATTCCATTTTGCAACATCAGCCGGCGAAATCAAGGCCTTTGGTCCCCGACCAACGTTCAGAGCCATTCCAAGGGAAGGCCAACCGTACCAGGTCGAGGCTGACGTCCTGTTGGCCGCCGATGGTGTCAAATCAGCGATTCGCGACCACTTGCTGCGACTGGAGAATATCGATGCCAAGATCATTGACACGGGCCAGGCAGCTTACCGCATCATGCTCAAGCGAGAGGATATGGAGAAGGACCCAGAGCTGCTGGAGCTTATCGACCGAGAATCTGTCACACGATGGATTGGCGAGAAGCGACACATCATCGCATACCCAGTGTCCAGCAAGAACATCTACAACCTCAGCACAGTACAGCCGGATCTCAACTTTGCCGCTGCGCCTTCAGCGACGTACACCACCAAAGGTAGCAAGCCGCAAATGATGGAAGTGTTCGGCGATTTCTGCCCAATGGTCAAACGCATGCTAGACTTGGTGCCGGACGGCGAAGTTTGCGAATGGAAATTGAGAGTGCACGAGCCGCTGCCGTTCTGGGTGTACGACCAAACAGCACTCGTTGGTGATGCCTGTCATCCTACGCTTCCTCACTTGGCGCAAGGAGCTGCGCAAGCTATCGAAGATGGCG
Source organism: Teratosphaeria zuluensis (assembly GCA_007113905.1). Classification (NCBI taxonomy): domain Eukaryota; kingdom Fungi; phylum Ascomycota; class Dothideomycetes; order Mycosphaerellales; family Teratosphaeriaceae; genus Teratosphaeria; species Teratosphaeria zuluensis. The sequence goes on from VCMQ01000024.1 coordinate 338,063, forward strand.
CAGTCCTCGCGATTGCACTCAGCAAGCTGCCAGAGGTGACGCCGGAAGCGATCAACAAGACATTGAAAGTGTATGAGCAGGTGCGAAAAGAGCGGGCGTACGCGCTCGTAGAGCTGGCAGCAGCATCGGGCAGAGCAATGCATTTGGGTGATGGCGCCGCAAAGGAGGAGCGTGACCGGCAATTCGCTGCGCTGAAGAACGGCAAAGGCCCTGTACCAGACAAGTGGGCGGATGCTGATGTGCAAAAGATGATTTACGGCCAAGATGTCATGAAGATTACGGAAGAGGACTTTGACAAGATTTATGCTGGTCTGTAATCGTAGCATACTAAATGCAAAGTCTCTTGACAATTTGTCTGAATTCAGTGACCCCAATCATCATCGACACAACCAGGATCACATTCTGGCAGATCCTTGTGTGCTGAAGTCGCCATTGTCCAATCGTCCAATGAATCCGACAACCCGAGAAACTAGATCCCGCACCACAGGCTCTGCGTTGTCGTTCAGGTTGTGTGTTGCCTCCGGCACGATACTACCATTAGCACGATCGACCTTGCCGCCGCCTTCCTCAGTAGCCTTGATCCACCTAAAGACCAGATTATCCTTGTTGACAGAAGCTGGGACCGAGGGATCTGCGCCACCCTCAAGGATGAGAATTGGTGTAGTGGGTGGCAGCTTGCCAAAGGTGGACTTCAGTCTCTCATCTGGCAGGTCACTCGAGAAATAATCGTCTGCGCCATTGTGATTGGGACCCGGCGAAGCCACATCGAGCCATCGTTTTGCCGTGATGGCCAGACGACCAAAGACAGGTTTCGTCAGCCTGCTCGGCATCGCGTCGTCTTTGTGACCTTCTCTGCACATCTTCAGCGCCAATTGATTTACCTCGTCCATGTGTGCCTTAGGTAATTCATCCTCCAAGGCCTCACGATCTGATACAGGAGCTTGTAATATCACACCATTGACGGGAGGTCTCTGGTCCGCCTTGGCGCCTACGACATATTCCATACAGTCTTGGCAGCCAGTGCTGTGACCCATGATGACTATCTTGCCAGTCGGTCGTTGCTGCTTGAAGTATGCCACGATCTTGCCTACCTCCTCTGCATCCCGAGCTATGCTGGAAACTCCCCAGCTTTTTCCTGCCGAGCTCAGCGATGTTGTAGCCAGACTCCAATTAGGCCCAAGTGCTTGAGCGATCTCGAAAGGATACTTGACAGACATGAAAGTGTCGAACATGCCGCCAGTCCATATGAGGGTATTGGTAGTGGGAGATTGGACTAGCGGTTTCGTGGGCTCGAAAGCGGCGAGGTCTGGAGGAATATAGTGGAGGGTTCCGGGGACGCCATGCGCTGCCGGCCATGAAGAATCTCCCTCCATGTCGTCTGTGAGTAGGGCGCCTGCTGAAGAGGAAATGGGAGAGTAGTGTGAATGAAAAGAAAGCTCACCCAAGTGGAACGACAAAATGGTGGCAGCTGCGAAAGCGGCCGTAAGAGCTGCGTACCAAACCCACTTCATGTGTTTAGCATGAGCGCACACATGTCGTCGCATATGTGGCTTTAGCACAGATAGTACGTACTTACGCTGTTTGACTGGCTACTACGCCAGCATATGAACAGGAAAGACCGCTGAAGTCATGTCAGCGAACTCAACATGTTGACGCAGGTTGATGCATCAATCAAATGTACTTCGCGCTAGCCATCAACTAGCGTCGCCTAGGCGACATCCAATAGCCGCGTCTGGATCGAGGCAAGTTTAAGCTTCCGTACTTGACCTCTCTTCAACTCGCGATGACGAATATGTGCTCAGTCCAGTCAGAAAATCGAGACTTCATACGAAATGGCTCGGAAGAGGAAGGCGGAGGCGCAAGTCAACGGCGAAGGAGATCCTCCAACTGGGCGGGAAGATGTCAACCACTCTGTGCTAGGTGGGATGAGGGGCGGCTACAGGACTGACGGACAAGATGCTGAAGATGCGGCTGTTGAGCAATTCAAAGTATCCTTCAACGACAAGTCAATCATCTGTGAAAGGCGAGGAGGAGCCCCTCAGCCTGCACTGATATTTACTCATGGAGCAGGTGGCGGCATTGCCAATCCTGCTACAAAAGAATTCGCCAATGGCTTCGCAGAGGTCTCACCCGTCGTTTGTTTCCAAGGCACAATGAATCTGCAAAACCGGGTCAAGACCTTTCATTCTGTGATCGAGCACGAGAAGTTCGATAAGGCTCTCGGAGGTCGATCGATGGGTGCTCGAGCGGCGGCCAGTGCTGCAACGCAGGAGGGACGTGAGACTAAAGCTTTAGTGCTCGTCAGCTTCCCGTTGGTTGGTGGCAAGAATAGCGAGAGTCGTGAGCAGGTGCTGCTCGATTTGGCTGAGAACGTTGATGTGTTGTTCGTGACTGGAAGTAACGATACGCAGTGCGATCTGTCTCACCTAAGAAAGGTGATTTCCAAGATGACGGCACGAAGCTGGCTTTGCGAGGTCGAAGGTGCTGATCATGGTATGAGCTGGAAGCCGAAGGGCTCGGTGGAAGCCATGAGGCGCAAGACGGGCGCAATCGCTGCAGAGTGGCTGGAAAAGCGAGACAAGGACCGGCGGTATAGCTGCGTGCGATGGGATGACGAGGCCGAGGGCCTCCATGTTGAGGATTGGAGAAGCGATGACCAAGCTGTGAGCCATCCGGATGCAGAACCGAAGATGAAGAAGCGCAGGAAGGGTTGATCTCGGAATGCATCTATAGCGTGGCCTCTACATGAGGTGTCGTCGCCGTTCAATGATCGAACTCTATCGGTAATCCCCAGCTCTGTGGAAGACACGCTTTCGAACACGATCAAAGCCCTTGGAATGACTCCAAGTCTGCCCCGATTTGAGACAGGCCACTGCACCTAGGTCTTATCATATCGTTGTAGTTTCCAGTGTCGAGCTCGCATATCTGTGATTTGACAGTGCCGTCCGGGATGGCGTGGATCTGTCTGCAGTACCGTACGTCAGACTTCGTCCACATAAAGGAAAGATAATTGTTGAATCCTATGCAGACTTTTGCGCAGAGCTGTTCGTGGTCGCCGAGCCTGACGGGTCTCTCCCTACACTGCGTGTCATCCCCGCTGCCTGTCGCGTATCTGGACCGAGTTTAGCTGGGCTTATTACTGTTGGCAGGACATGTCGAACCGTGCCTGCCCATGCTAGAAGTGCGACGAGGATGATGATCATTGCAGGCTTCATGATAGCTATCATCGAAGTATGTTCGGCAGAATCAGCGGATGCCTAAGGACTGCTGCCCTGCGATTGCCGAATGCCTACATATATCTATGTGTCTTCGCGCATGGGCAACAGTTGGAGCAGACATGGTCTTCCGGCCAAAATTGGGTCCGCTCTCACTTTTGAAGACTCGTTACTTTGATAATTCATGCCCTACCTCGATGTCGCAGTTTGAGTATTGTCTAAACCATCGAGCCATATACGAAGCATTTCAAGACAGGCCGCCTCCATCCGTGTCGTCAGAAGCAACTACATCCCTATATACCGCGCCGTGCCTCCCACCACTCATGTCGTTCTTTGGGAGCCGCATTGACTTACTGATTATAGTGCACTGCATTGATTCGAATGCAGTGATCGAGCGGAAGCGATGGCGTTTCGCACGGCCGTGCTCGGCGCGGGTAGGTCGCTGCATTGTTGGATGTTGTCGTAGTCCACCTGATCAACTCACTTGAGATAATCTCTCACATGAAGTCATCACTGCAGATATCGTCAGTATAAAGTATCTCCAACACGATATAGCACATGTTATACTAACTCGTCAAGGCCGTCATCGCCATAATCGAATGTGTCCGCAGCACTTGCTACGTTCCGGCTAGCATTCAGGGTGGTCTTCGTCTTGGCCGCCTTCGTTTTCTTGCCACCCTTCTCCGCTGCTTTCTCCTCCTTCAGCTTCTCGTTGCTAAGCGTTGACAGCGCAGAAGCGACCTTCTTGATCTGATCGCTGGTCAAATCCTTCGAAATCTGCTTGCAGAATTCCGGCATGAACAGAGCATACTGAGGCTTCTTGGCGTTTGCGTTAAGCAATGGCACAAGCGTCTCACGCAGCTTCGCAAATTGTGCCGCGGTTTCTGGCTTGAACAGCTTCATGCTGGACAAATCCACAGCGTTGCCTGGGTCCTTGTCGTCGACCACAGTGACAGGCTTGGCGGAGCGGTTCGGGTTGATGCCGATGTTGCCAAACATATCTTCTGCTGCAGCCAAATCGCTGGCCTGTTCGGTTGCCCGCAGACGTGCCCGCCTCTCCGCTTCGGTCTCTTCCTCCTCGTCGCTGTCCTCCAGCAGACTCTGCTTCTTGGCCATGTTCTCTGCGATCTTCTCCTGACGGCGCTGAGCCTTGCTCTTGTGGTTGGCCTTTGCTTCGGCTTCAGCCTTGGCCTTGGCCTCTGCAGCCTTCTTCGCCTTCTTCGCCTTCTCGCGCTCCTCTTCTGAGTCTGGCTCGGCATCCCAATCGTCGACTACATCCTCCTCTTCTTCGTCGTCAAACTTGTTACGGCGCGCTGCGACGACAGGCTGCGCAGGGCCGGAAGACTCGCTACCGCTAGACTCTTCGTCGTCCCAGGCAGTCGGCGCTTTCGAGGGCGCCATGATTGCGAGTGGACGTGCGGGGCTCTACAATTGGATGGGGGCGTGGGTATCGCTTGGACCAAATTCGAGGTATGAAGCGGGCAGAGGCTGGCGAAAGCGCGAAATAATGTTGTGCGAAGGAGTGCGAGAAAGTCGAGTGTTTCACAAAGAAGTGTGCACGACGTGGGCTGATGAACGAAGACTCATGGTGGGGTGTGTGAAATTAGCGTCTCGCGACACGCCCGCGATCGGTGAGCCGCTGCATGTGAACATCATGTCACCGTGCAGTGACACGTGCAAATGCGATCCTGATTCTTCTACGGTGCTTCCGTGCCTTCCCAATTGGAATATGGACGAAGAGCGCGAGACATCTTGTAAACAGGCCTTCGGTCGCACGACGTGATGAACCTCATAATCACAGCCCCATAGTCGCGTCTGCATCGCTGCAACGTGGGCTCGACTAGAGCATGTCGCATGTCAACGCAGATTGACAGCAGGTTCGGCGATAGTGATGAACGTACATTTGATGTAGGCCATGCAACCATGCAGTATGCATTGTGATTGCTCGTGGCAAATATTCCATCGTCTCAAGACAGCCCGAATGGATGCAAACAGAATCGGGACGGAGAAACCATTGCCGAGATGCTTGAGCTTGGGCTCTCCAATGTTCGTCACCTCCAGCTGTATTGATACCTCCTATACCAAACGACCCCAACAAACAACTCTCTTGACGCCGTTACGACTCTCATTCGCTCCTTTGGTGCTCTGACTGCTCGACTACGCGCTTTGCGCACATCCCCGTGATATACGTAGGCTGCGCGCTCAGTACAGGCCCGTCGTGGAATTGTTGCGCCAACAGACACAACCCGGATGAGGAAGCTCTAGCATATCTTTCACCATGGCGCAACGTCTACCCATCAAGTGAGTATACTAGACACCGCCTTTTATTGGCATCAGAAGCACTAACACCACTGACCAGATTCACCGAGAACCTCCAGCTCAGTGCCGTTGGCGTTAACCAGGCATCGATAGGCTTCAACTCATGTACCCTCGAATCCGATCATTTCGTCTGCGTACGGCAACAGGTGGAGGGTGGGGCGCCTGAAGTCCTGATCGTCAACCTCAAGAATGGCAACAACGTCATGCGGCGGCCGATCAAGGCCGATAATGCCATTATGCACTGGAATAAGGAGGTGATTGCGCTCAAGGCAGGAGGCAAGACGCTACAGATATTTGACCTTGGCCAGAAGAGCAAGATCAAGAGCACGACGATGACCGAGGATGTGGTGTTCTGGAAGTGGTTCAGCGAGACATCGTTGGGCCTGGTCACGGACACGGGTGTCTACCACTGGAACATCTTCGATCCCAGCCAAATTGCGCCACAGAAGATGTTCGACCGCAACCAAAACCTCTCTGGCTGCCAAATCATCAACTACCGAGTCAGCGATGACGAGAAGTGGATGGTCGTGGTTGGCATTTCGCAGCAGCAAGGTCGGGTAGTGGGCAGCATGCAGCTCTACTCAAGAGATCGTGGAATCAGCCAAGCGATCGAGGGCCACGCTGCAGCGTTCGGGACCCTTCGTCTGGAGGATGCGCCGGCAGATACGAAGCTGTTCACATTCGCCAACCGCTCTGCGACTGGGGCCAAGCTACACATTGTGGAGGTCGACCACCAGGCGCCAAACCCAGTCTTCCAGAAGAAGGCGGTGGATATCTATTTCCCAGCCGAGGCGACTAATGACTTCCCAGTGTCCATGCAAGTGTCGCGTAAATACAAAGTCATCTATCTTGTCACCAAGTATGGCTTCATTCACCTCTACGACCTCGAGACCGGCACGACCATCTTCATGAACCGCATTTCCAGCGAGACGATCTTCACGACCGCAGGCGACGAAGACGGTACCGGCATCATCGGGGTCAACCGCAAGGGCCAAGTACTCTCCGTGAGCGTAGATGAGAACACCATCATCCCATACCTGCTGCAGAACCCAGAGAACGCAGAGCTGGCATATAAATTGGCATCAAGAGCAGGACTACCTGGTGCAGACCAGCTATATCAGCAGCGCTTTGACCAATTGCTTGCGACGGGCGACTACCAAAATGCTGCCAAGACTGCCGCGAACTCGCCTCAAGGCTTCTTACGGACACCACAGACCATTGAGAAGTTCAAGCAGGTGCCGCAGCAGCAGGGTCAGCTATCTGTCATCTTGCAGTATTTCGGCATGCTGCTGGACAAGGGCAAGCTTAACGAGCACGAGACTCTGGAGCTGGCCCGTCCTGTGCTTGCGCAGAACAGGAAGCACTTGCTGGAGAAGTGGATGAAGGAAGGCAAGCTTGGCTGCTCCGAGCAGCTTGGTGATCTTGTTCGAATGCACGACGTCGCTCTGGCTCAGCAGATCTACCAGCAGGCTGGTGCTTCGCAGAAGGTGATTGCAGCGATGGCCGAGGCGGGTAACTTTGACCAGATCTTGACCTACAGCCGCGAAGTGGGCTACACGCCTGATTATAACGGCCTTATTGGACATATTGCACGTGTTGCACCTGACAAGGCAAGTCTAATAAGCATCATTATAGGTATTGAGACTATTTGCTGACCATCGAATGTCCTTCCAGGCCGCCGAGTTCGCTACAACCATTGCTCGCGACCAGCCTGATGCCATCGATGTCGAGAGAACACTAGACATCTTCCAGTCTCAAGGCATGGTGCAGCAAGCAACCGCCTTCCTGCTCGACGTACTGGCACCCAACAGGCCCGAACAAGGCCACCTCCAGACCCGTCTCCTTGAGATGAACCTGCTCAATGCACCACAGGTTGCTGACGCTATACTGGGCAATGAGATGTTCTCGCACTACGACAGGCAGCGTATTGCAACGCTTTGCGAGCAAGCTGGTCTGATCAGCCGTGCACTGGAGCACTACCAGTCACCACAGGACATCAAGCGTGTAATAGTCAGGACAGACCTCATTCCAGAGGAGTTCTTGATCAGCTATTTCGGCCGTCTGACTGTGGACCTTGCGCTGGAATGCCTGGACGAGATGCTGAAGGTCAACATCCGTCAAAACTTGCAGGCTGTCATCAACATTGCGAAGAAGTACTCCGACCTTTTCGGCCCTACTCGCATCATCGACTTGCTTGAGAAGTACCGTACCGCTGAAGGCTTGTACTTCTACCTGGGTGGTATCGTCAACATCAGCGAGGACAAGGACGTCACCTTCAAGTATATTGAGGCTGCTACCAAGATGGGCCAACTGCAGGAAGTCGAGCGCATCTGCCGTGAGTCTAACTTTTATGATGGAGAGAAGGTGAAGAACTTCTTGAAGGAGCAGAGATTGACGGAGCAACTACCTCTCATCATCGTCTGCGACCGATTCAACTTCATCCACGACCTCGTCTTGTACCTCTACAAGCAACAGCAGTTCAAGTCGATTGAGGTGTACGTCCAGCGTGTCAATCCTGCCAGGACACCAGCTGTCGTTGGTGGTCTTTTGGATGTTGACTGCGATGAGAGCATCATCAAGAACTTGCTTAGCTCTGTATCGCCTGCCAGCATTCCGATCGACGAGCTTGTTCAGGAGGTGGAGTCTCGCAACAGACTCAAGCTTCTGCTGCCGTTCTTGGAGGCTACGCTGCAGGCCGGCAACCAGCAGCAAGCTGTGTACAATGCACTTGCAAAGATCTACATCGACTCGAACAATGATCCGGAGAAGTTCCTCAAGGAGAATGATCTCTACGACACGCTCACCGTCGGAAAGTACTGCGAGAAGCGCGATCCCAACCTTGCATACATCGCGTATAGGAAGGGACAGAACGATCTGGAGCTGATCAGCATCACGAACGAGAACGCCATGTTCAGGGCTCAGGCTCGCTACCTCATCGAGAGGGCGGATCCGGAGGTAAGTCAGCCAGACGGGCGTATCCCATGTAGAGTGTCGTTGTGCTGACAGTCACCTGCACCAGATCTGGTCCTACGTCCTTTCAGAAAACAACATCCACAGGCGGTCACTTGTGGATCAAGTCATTTCTACTGCCGTGCCAGAGAGTAAGTCAAAGTCTCCCATGACACCTCAACAATCAATGATCCATCATCCATCAACCTTCGAGTCATGCGTCAAAACTTCCGATGACGCCTCAACACTTCAATGATCCGTCATCTATATGAGACGTCTGCTGACCCCTATGATAGGTACGGACCCGGAGAAAGTCTCGATCGCCGTCAAGGCCTTCATTGACGCTGACATGCCTGTTGAGCTCATCGAGCTGCTGGAGAAGATCATCTTGGAGCCAACCACTTTCAGTGACAATGCGAATCTGCAGAACCTGCTCATGCTTACTGCAGCCAAATCCGATCGTGGCCGTGTTGCGGGCTATATTCAGAACTTGGACAATTACAGCCCGGAAGACATCGCGCAACAATGTATCGAGGTCGGAATGTACGAAGAGGCCTTCCTCATCTACAAGAAAGCTGGCCAGCACACAGAGGCGACAAACGTGCTCGTCGACCACGTTGTCAGCATCGACAGAGCGCAAGAATACGCCGAACAGGTCGAGCTGCCAGAGGTGTGGAGCAAGGTCGCCAAGGCTCAGCTTGATGGTCTGCGGGTGCCAGACTCTATTGAATCTTATATTCGCGCCCAGGATCCAAGCAACTACCAGGAAGTTATCGAGACTGCGATTCACGCTGGTAAAGATGAAGAGCTCATCAAGTACTTGCGCATGGCTCGCAAGACTCTGCGGGAGCCTGCTGTCGACACCGCTCTCGCCTTTGCATTCGCCCGCACCGACCAGCTGCCTGAGCTCGAAGACTTCTTGCGGTCGAGCAATGTTGCTAACGTGGAAGAATCTGGTGACAAGGCGTACGCTGAGGGCTACTACGAGGCTTCAAAGATCTTCTTCACATCCATTTCAAACTGGGCCAAGCTTGCTACAACGCACGTACATCTCAAGGAGTACCAGGCTGCCGTCGAATGTGCACGCAAGGCCAACAGCGTCAAGGTCTGGAAGCAGGTCAACGAAGCTTGCGTTGCTCAGAAGGAGTTCCGCCTCGCACAGATTTGTGGTCTCAATCTCATTGTCCACGCGGACGAGCTTGCAGATCTGGTCAAGCAATACGAGCGCAATGGCTACTTCGATGAGCTCATCAGTGTGCTCGAAGCAGGTCTTGGTCTCGAGCGAGCCCACATGGGTATGTTCACCGAGCTTGGCATTGCGCTCAGCAAGTACCATCCCGAGCGTGTCATGGAGCACCTCCGTATCTTCTGGGGCCGGATTAATATCCCCAAGATGATTAGGGCGACCGAAGAAGCTCACCTCTGGCCTGAGCTTGTCTTCCTTTACGCCCACTACGACGAGTTCGACAACGCTGCTCTGGCCATGATGGAGCGCGCCGCTGATGCCTGGGAGCATACCACATTTAAAGATACAGGTCAGATATTCCCCTCAGATACTCCCACTGAGACGTTCACTGACAATGGATTTGCATTTAGTGGTCAAGGTTGCGAACTTGGAGATCTACTACCGTGCCCTCAGCTTTTACCTTCAGGAGCAGCCATCACTCATCACAGACCTTCTGCAAACCCTCACGCCTCGCATTGACGTCAACCGTGTGGTCCGCATGTTCGAGAAGTCAGACAACATACCACTCATCAAGCCTTTCCTGCTCAATGTGCAGTCACAAAATAAGCGGGCTGTCAACGATGCGATCAACGATCTGCTGATTGAGGAGGAGGACTACAAGCAGCTGCGTGACAGCGTCAACAACTTTGACAATTACGAGGCTGTCGCGCTTGCACAGCGACTAGAGAAGCATGAGCTTGTGTTTTTCAGGCAGATCGCTGCAAGCATTTACAGGAAGAACAAGAGATGGGACAAGAGTATTGCTTTGTCCAAGCAGGACAAGCTTTACAAGGACGCTATCGAGACCGCTGCCATCTCTGGCAAGTCAGAGGTCGTTGAGGAGCTTCTGCGCTACGTAAGTTCACGCATTACTGCTCTGAACGGTCCCCATACTTACACGAGTCACAGTTCGTCGACATCGGCAGCAAAGAGTGCTACGTTGGCATGCTGTACGCCTGCTACGACCTCATCCCTCTACACACAGTCATGGAGATCTCTTGGCGCCACGGCCTCAACGATTTCACCATGCCATTCATGATCAACTACCTGGCGCAACAAGCCAGCACCATTTCCGAGCTCAAGCGGGACAATGAGGAGCGCAAGGCTCGGGAGAAGGAGAACAAGAAGGAGGAGGACACTGGTCCAATCTTGGGACAGTCGAGATTGATGCTGACGCAAGGTCCGATCCAGCAGCAGCCCACTGGGTATGGGCAGACGAATGGGATCATGCCACAGCCTACTGGGTATGGTGGGTTCTAGGTTTGGCGTTTGGATGGGCGAAAATGTGTAACAGTCATGTGCAAGTATTGAGGTCAGATAATAGCGGCATGGAGAGTCTTCAGCAATATTGTCGATGACTGGGCATTTGGCGCGATTGTGTGCGTAGCTTCCTTCTGTACAGTAAGGTAGAGATGGCACTTTTATTTGCAGTTTCACAGTTATCTTGATCTATGGATATTTCTATGAGCGTTGAGCAAGCTGCAGAATGCAAGTGACGACGTCAAAGCAAAATAAGGTGATACTGGCATCTCATGCCGCAGTGCAGGATACGGAAGCAGATTCGCCGTGGTCATCGACGTCTTCATCTTCATCACTCTCGATACCTTCCTCGGCCTTCCTGGCTTCTTCATCAAGCGCCAGCATGCGATTAATGAATTCCTGCTGCAGATCCTTGAGCCACTGCGTCAGGTTGGCATCGTCCATCGTCCCATTCTTCGCTTGAATCAAGTGCTCCTTCAGATTCAGCAGGAGCTTCCTGCGGCGAGCTTGGATGATCGTCAACGATCGCTTCTTCCGCTTCTGCATCTGCTGTTCCAGAGTGTGGGCCACGAGCTCAGCGTGCTCGACCACGTCTGCGGGCAACGGGATGACTTTGGCGAGTTTGAGGCCGTAATGCTGCTCTTCTACCGTGCCGTTCGAGATGCGATACAGCATCTCCATTTTGTCTTGCTCGCTGGAGTCGACGGTGAGGTGGAGGTTCACGACGCCGTTGCGTTCGGACATGATGTTTGCGAGGTCGCGGAAGTGCGTGGCGAACCAGACTAAAGCTTTGCTTTCGACCAGTGCTTCAGCAACGGCAAGAGCAATGGCCAGGCCATCGCGGGTGCTAGTGCCACGGCCAAGCTCGTCGATGATGGCGATGCTGTGGCGGTCGATGTTCTTGAGGATGAAAGCTGTCTCACGCATCTCTGCCGCGAAGGTGGATACGTTGGCTTCGATGTTGTCGTCAAGTGATACTCGAGCGAATAGTTGCCGTATGATTGGGAATGCAGCGTATGAGGCGGGCACAAAGCAGCCGATTTGAGCCATCACGCTCATCAATGCCACGGAACGGATATACGTGCTCTTGCCGCTCATGTTGCAGCCGGTGATGATTTGAAAGCGAGTCTGCTGTGTTGCATAGACGTCGTTCGGAATGAACTTCGTGTTGTGAATCTTCTCGCGGATTGGATGGCGACCGGCCCTAATCGCCAGCGTATTTGAGATCGTTGGACGAACGTAGTCCTGACTGGTGACGACCTGCGCGAATGATGCCAGGACGTCAAGCAACGCCACGCCTTCGCACACTTTGAAGAGCACTGACATGTGTTTGCGGACGTCGGCGATCAGATCCTGGACCGCGCTGTCGCTGAAAAGCAAGACTTCCGTATGGGCGTCGGCAATCTTTTGGTTCTGCTTCATGAGATCGAGCGTCTGACATTCGATCATGTTTTTCTTGCGGAACAAATTAATAAACACTGCTGGCAGGTCGCGCTCTGCGAGCTCGCTCGTAGGGAGACTTATGTAGAAGTGGCGGCTGTTGTCAAACTTTGCCTGCAGTTGCAAGCCGTGCTCCTCAATGAGATCGTTAACGTGCTGCAAAGCATCGTCCATTGCCTCCTTGTACGTCTGCCGGGCCACGTCGAGCAAGCCATTGACACCAGACTTGACAGCATAGGTGCGTTGATTGCGGAGATCGAGCGGTTTTGAAGCGTATGTGGTGTCCTCGTTGATGGTCTCATCGATCAGCTCGAGTACGGGCTCGATGTTATCTGAAGTACAAAGACTGCGAATGCTTCGCAAGATTTCGCAGCGGGCACCCGTCAGTGCTTCAAACACTGGCCTGATCAGGTGGACATATTGCTTGAGCATGATGACATTGTTGACAGCTTGCTCTGTATTATTCAACCCAGGCTGCACAGGTACCAGGATCAGCTGCGTGAGTATCTTGTCGATGTCCAAGAAAGGCTTGAGGGCGTGCCTGACTGCGAAGAACATTTCCTCTTTCGTGCTGAGCTCCTCCAGAGCATCCCAACGAGCATTGAGCGTGTCTTGATCGGTCAAAGGCTGCAGAATGCTGCTGCGAAGGCTTCGAGCTCCCATTGGCGTCAGCGTCTCGTTGAGCAAACCAAATAGGCAATCCTTCGACTTCGGATTGTGCAGGTTCTGCAGTAGTTCCAGAGAGTGCATGGTTGCTCGATCAATCATCATCGCACCTTCGGAAGTCTCGTACTTCATGCGCAGAGAGTGCATTGGGAAGGTCTTTGCCAGTCCAAGCTCTGTGTACTTGAGAGCGGCAGCAAAACAGCAGACTGCATAGTAATTGCCGCTGACTTGGGTCTTGATCGAGTCAATGTCATCATGAAAGGCCAGCTGCTGAATGTAGTCAAGACCTGTAAATAGGTTGTCAGAGCTGCTATTGAGGCAACAGCACTCCGTTCCGTACCTGTATTCTCTGACCAATACCGGCGATCGAGAAGTTTGACATCGCACTCGATCTCTTCAAGCATGTCTCGAATGATGGAAAACAATTTTGACTCGGGATAAGCTGTCCATGGTCAGCTCAGGTCCCGTGATTCGAAACATGCTAGGCTTACTCGCTGTCGACATCATGAGAATGGTACTCGGATTGAACACCATGACCTTATGTACGGTCCTCACGTAGGTCTGCGTATCGCTGATTTGACTCAGGACCGCTTCGCCTGTGTCCAGGTTCACAAACGCCAGTCCCAGAGTAGGCGAGATACCACGAGACTCGCTCAAAGCGCATATGATCTCCTGATTCTCTGCACCTAAGGTAGAGTATCCAGTCCTCGGTCTCGCAGTGCTTGGGCGCGTCGTACTTGGCCGTCCCTCGCTATGAGCGGTTCGTGGCCGCGAGAGTGTAAAGCCATAATCCTGGGTCGTATGTAGCCGATTTGAGGTATTGATCAGCCTGTCGGAAGTCCCTGTGCTGTACGAGGGCGAGGCGCGCCTGTTCTGATCGAGCCAGGTTCCTGTACTGTAGGATGTTGAGACCCGGGAGTCGCTGGTGTCATTGCCAAGTCGGGGTGTCATAGCGCCTTCATTGGTAGACATGTTGAAGGTCGCCGTTCAGACCTTCTATTTAGCGCGAAGACCGAGATGGAACAAGAAGAGAAGATGAGAGATGCGGTGAGATCTGGAAGCCTGAAGCGCGTTCGCGTCAGGAAGGCAGGAGCTTCAACGCGGCTTCCTTGGTTGCAAGCGCATACATTTTCCAGGTTGCTGCGCCCCAGTGCAACACTGGCAGCCATTTTTTGACCTGCATGCGACTAAGTACGGCAGTGCAAGCATGCTGTTGACCTTGTGGCTGAAGAGGTGGTCACGGCTGATCAAAGCGACTCTTCCTCTGCCCACTCCCTCCACCAGCAGCGGTCGCACCTGGCTGACCGGTGCCGCTTCCCTTCCCAGCGGCCACAAACTCCACCTTGTCTCGCTCTGCAACCTTTTTCTTCTCCCTCCTTTCGTTCTGCTTCATCAAGCTCTCGACAGAACAGTCTTCTGGCCATCTCACCGGCACTGCAAGGTCCTCTGGAAGACTGCTAGCCCAACTGTCCTCCTGGCTAATACCCGCAAAGTCCATGAGCTTGGGCAGCAGACTCGGATTCCTCAGGCTGGACGAGTTTTGTAACCGCTGATTGAAATGCACGCCCTGCTTCTTGAGCTCAAGGAAGCGCTCAAATTTCTTGGTCGTGGCTGCCAACTGGGCTGCTTCCTCGCTGTTACTATGATCTGGCGGAGGAGAATCTGGGATCGAGAAATTGGGGACGGTGGGCATCGTGAGCTCGCGTAGTCGTTGACGTTCAAAGGTGAACGGAGAGAAAGCTGGGTCGAGAGAGGCTGCTGCTGCGTCTAAGGTAGCATCCTGTGGCATCGACGGGCCTGCTGCTGGGCCTTGTGTGCCTCCCCCTGGTTCTGGTTCTGCAACGGGTGCATATGGCGCTGAAGGTGGTGCTTGAGCTTCAGAAGGAGCAGCAATCTGGGTTCCCGCTGATTTCCTGTCAGACAACACACTCGAGCGATCGTATTTTTCGAACGCACCGCCTATGACATCGTTCGCCTGCTGCAATTCCGTGTCGTCTAGCTTCGGTATCTAGCATGTGAATTGTTAGTAGGTATCCGTGTCCTTTCAAGTCGAGAGGTATAGCAGCATCCTACCTTTGCGGGCCGCTCGACTTCGATATCATCTTCTCCATCACTGCTGCCATAGCCCACAAGAGCCGCCATTTCGATATCTGCTGTGCTACTAGTAGTGCATGTCCATTTCACGATTCAAGGCCAAAGCTGGGTATCCTCGAGTGGTCTGTGCACGATTGGAGCTTGCCTCGTTCGCGCGTCACCTTGTCGCCTTGAGCTTCTGTAGACACAACACCATCATACGACTGTATCAAACACATTGCGCGCCAACTCTTCCGGATACCTTGAATCAACACAGACACCCGAAATCATCTATCGAGCCGAAGGACACCCACAAAGATGAACCACTTCCCTCAAGCCTGGGGCAGAGTACGTCCGCCATATG
The DNA here is from genome assembly GCA_007113905.1 of Teratosphaeria zuluensis. Classification (NCBI taxonomy): domain Eukaryota; kingdom Fungi; phylum Ascomycota; class Dothideomycetes; order Mycosphaerellales; family Teratosphaeriaceae; genus Teratosphaeria; species Teratosphaeria zuluensis. The sequence goes on from VCMQ01000024.1 coordinate 353,574, forward strand.
TCTGTCTTTACATCTGTAGCTAATGATTTGCAGCCTCGCGACGACATCTATGGCGCATACAACCCCTCATATCTTCCACAGTCGCGCGGTGATTATGCTCAGCAACCCGGCGCACCGATCACACACACGCAGTCGCCAGTCGTGACCGGCACCTCCGTCCTCGGCATCAAGTTCAAGGAAGGCGTTGTCCTTGCCGCCGACAACCTCGCCTCATACGGCTCGCTCGCCCGCTTCACCGACGTTCACAGATTAAAGCCCTTCAACCGCAAGGCTGTCGTCGGCTTCGGCGGCGATGTCTCCGATATGCAGTACATCCACCGTCTGCTCAACAGCCTGGACGTTGAGGAGAACTACGGAGGCAGCGGTGGCGCAAAGGGTGACGAGGAGAGCAAGAGCATCATGAGCGCGAAGAATCTGCACAAGTATCTGAGCAAGGTGATGTACAAGAGGCGGTCAGACTTCAACCCATTGTGGAACGCCTTATTGGTGGGCGGTCTGGATGAGGAGGAGAAGCCATTCCTGGCGTTTGTGGATTTGTTGGGCACGACGTACAGCTCGCCGACACTAGCGACAGGTTTTGGTGCGCATCTGGCGCAGCCGATCTTGAGGCGGAAAGTGAAGGATGAGCAGGCGAGTCAGGCGTTGACGAAGGAGGAGGCTGTGGAGGCGATCAAGGAGTGCATGAAGGTGCTGTTCTACAGAGACGCGAGGAGTATGAACGAGTACAGCATTGCGGTCATCGACAAGGCGGGCGTGGATCTGAAGGAGGATGTCAAGCTGGAGAATCAGAGCTGGGACTTTGCGGATAAGATTAGAGGCTACGGCACGCAGACAGTATAGAAGGAGCATGATGTTAAGATTATGGTGCTAGGACGCGGGGACAGGCTGCTGTCTTCAAGCAATGCTTGTGGTCCTTTGCAAGACACGGCATAGCATGGCGTCGGTGGGAGGATGTAGCTTCTGTACAACACATTGCATTACGAGCATCATGACAACAAAGGCCTTGCCAGCCACCATTGCGGAGCTTACTACTGAGAGCAAGATGTGGAGCATACGATTGTCATGGGCAGCTCAAGCGATGAAGAGGCTGACATGCACAGAGATGCCAAGCCCGTACGGAACAATTACACTATGAATCGGCGTGTTCAATTTCCACGAGCACGCCAAAATATCGGCTTACTGATCAATAAAACGATGTCTTACTCACGTCCTGTCGGCGACTCTGGAAGACGGGAGAGGATAGGCGAGCAAATCTACATAATTGACCTATACTCGCAAGGCACTACCAAATGATCCTCATCATCTCCATTGTATGAATACCGCCGCTACGGATTTCGACTCCTGCAGAAATCCAACGGAAGACCATCATGAAGACCATCCTCGCTCTTCTGCCGCTCCTTAGCCTCGCTACGGCTGAGGCCTGCCACAACTTAGGTCAGGACCCAGCATGGTGCCAACGCGCGCCCTGGAAGAATTCGTATGCCGTAAGAACTACGCAGCATTTGCCGTAGCGAAACAGGAAGCTCCCTAGATTAACTGCGATCGTAGTGTCGTACCGATTCGCCGCCGCCGCAGCCCCAATGTATGCAGATGGACTCGACTCCAGATATGGCTTGGTATTGCGTAGGTGGATCCTAGTAAAGCAGGGGTAGAGTAAGCAGGACTTGGCTGATTGCTGATAGTGCGTTTGATTGATACTTTGGTGTTCATTTGATATGGCGTTAGATCACAGAAGGTCGGTGAGGATGGTAGCTTAGTCGCAGCACGAGAAGTGGGCTAGAGTGTTAGACGCCTGTTAGAGCATCTGTTGCCTAGAAGGCCCTAGTACCTGTTGACGTCCATGGTGCAGATGCGTAGATGGTGTGCATTGTTGAATGCGAGTATTCCAGGCCAACCACTCCGATCGGCCAGTGAATGCCTGCAACAAAATCAATTTGTTCGGCTGCCTGCGCTTCACTCACTCTTGGTGGACATTCTGCCATTCAACGTCGGTCATTGGTAATGTGAATCCTGCCAATTGATCGCTTGAGGCCTAAGTAAGTACATTGATAAAAGCTGCAGGCTATCAATCCATCATGACCGAGCCACTTCCTGTGTGCATTGGTGGACCCAATGACTATGAACTCGCAATTCTAGTATCTCCTTCGAAGAAGCTGGCTAACATGATGCGAACCTCAGACACTTTAGCCATCAACCCCTCACGACAAGCATCATCTAACCACTCCTCTGATGCTCTAAGCTGGTGGCCTCGGAAATGGTAATACATCGTTGTTGACATCGTAGGTCATTCATCTTGGCGGAAAGTGCTGCACCACTGGCATGAGCCTCTCGTTGGATCCGGTCTGGTTCAAGCTTGCATCTTCGCGTCCGTGGAGCCGACACTCATAGGTGGCTGCTGGTTGCGGCGCTTCACCTCCTTCACCCACGCCATCACCGCTGGTCCATCTGTCTTCAGCATGGCTTTCATCTCCTCGAGAGTGTCTGGAATGTCGTTGTCGTCCAGAACTCCCGCACTACTAGCCTCGTCTTGGGCCGTACACCTGACCATCACCGAGTCCACGTTCTCGTCCCTCAAAGCCTCTCTGCCATTCGAGTCGTGCGGCGCCTTGGACGTCTTCGGTAACCGAGGCTGCGTCACAAGTCCGCAAACAACAGCTCCTAAGCCTTTCAGATTTGAGAGCAATTGCTCGTGCCGCTCCCTGCCGCGCGCATCTCCATGTCGCATGATCTCGTACTCGAGTTTGAACTCAAGCCTAAACTCGAATTTGTCCAAGCCGCGAATATCAAGCAGAGCCCAATGAGTCTGCAACCACGGCGCCCAGTCGTCGGCAGCCATTTCATCGAGCCAAGGGTCTTTGTCCAGATCGCAGAGAAGAGCGAGCTTGTCGAAATTCATCGTTAGCGATTTCAGTCGTTGGAAAGGCGGGAGCGCACTAATATTCATGACACCCAATGAGGTAACAGTGACCTGGCGAGTGTGCACGATAATGATGCTCTCCTTGCTGGAGTTAGGCCAAAGCGAATCGAGGAACAGATTCGAGTTGCCCACATAGACGTCAGCTGCCAACGACAGGAAAGCCTTGGACACCAGAAATTCGTCGATCTTGAGGGTTGGAAAAGGTCGAACAGAGTATTCTGCGCTTTCGTCGCGACGTTCTCGTCGTCGTCGACGCTCGTGGCTCTCCCATGTCTCTCGGTCGATTGGGGTCAGCTTCGGGTTGGCTGGATATGCGTACTGGAATATGGCCAGCAGCAACTCTGGTGGGAGGCTCATCAGGGTGGGCGCATCGCGCTGATGTGCAGCTGTGGGGTCCATGATCGTTTTGCTATGCGATCCGAGGTTTTCTAACATGGTCTGTGGTCCGCAGCGGTGCATGCGGAGGATGATTTTCGTGGGTTGTTTGCAGAAGTCGGTGCGTTGAAGAGGTGTCAGTGTTAAAGTATGTACTTGCCGAATGTTTTTATGTCCACATGCGAACGTCACAAATATGAAACACTCGCTGTGAAAGCATTTGATACGTCATCTCAAGTACGTTGCGCTCCAGCAGAACACTCCCCCATTCACGACCGCGATTATTGAATGGAAAGACTGGCCTTCACTCTTGTCGATATTCCAACTTCCCGTCCGATTGCTCAAATCACTCATCGTCACTACCTTCCGACGTTTGCTGCTCTGCCGCAACGCTCTGTGACTCAATCCCAGTCCATTCCTCAGGGTACGGCGTGTCCAGATAGCTCGCCGTGTCGCCCCTTTCCCTGGCCCCGTGCTCATCCGTCTCCGGCATATCGCCACGCTCACGAATACCTCGCAGAAGGTTTCTCAACGTTGGCCGAGCTGGTGGATCGAATAAGGACCGCGCGACTGGGGAGTTTGACCGGCTACGCATTGGTTCTGGCCTCGAGAGTCGCTCGTGCTCGTCCTGATACATCTGCACTTCCTCCTCCGGAGATTCGCGCGGGAAAACATCGTCGTAGGTCGGTGACACTACTCGTCCGTGCTGCCCAGAAAGGCGAGTGCCTGTGGCTCGGCTGTTGGAGGCTCCAGCTCCATTTGAGGAAGCTGCATTTGGTGAGGCTCTCGACAAACCTATGCTCCGGGCTGCATTTCTTAAGGCACGTCCGACCCAAAATAAGTCTTCCTGATGAACCTCTTGTCGTGACTCGCGCAGCTCTGCAATCAGCGCAGGAAGCCCCCGAAGAGCATCCACCGCCGCATGAGCACGGGTCCTAAGATCATCATCCTGCTGGGCACCGTGTGGTCCGCTGCTACCGTCAGCTCCCGGCTGTACCATGGGGAGGCCGCTTGATGTAATGGCTGCGGGACCACCAGATGCCGCTGGAGGATCTTCAGATGAGCTGTGAGTCGCTGGTCCGTTTGCGGTTGCCTGGCTTGAATTGTTGACAACCTGCTCGGCAGTCCCCTCGCGGCCGTTCGACGAAACCGCTCCAGAGCCACCAGACCTCCCGACGATGTCGCTTGAGGCACTGTTGTTATGCTGAGTATTGGTTGTCGATACTCCCGCATGATTGTTGCTTCCATCTGTAGATGTCTGCTGAGTCTGATCAGACTGACGGCTCAAAGCAATCGCAGCCTCCAGCTCCCTCTGCTCTATAGTAGCTTCGTCATAGAGTGCAACCAGCTCATGGCCTGTCGTCGCTGCCAGTGGGCCTAATCTGTCCGGTAGAAGCTCTTGCCCAATAGTCTGGATGATAGCCTGGAGCTCCGGTAGTTCCTGTTCTCTAGTAGTTCGAATGAGATTGAGCTCGTCTTCTAAGCGTACCCTCGCCACCCGCTCGTCCAGCTCTTCTCTGTTACCAAATCGCATCGTTCGTTCGAAGTTTCGATTGCCAGGGACGATAGAGTCTTCTGCGATCAAGCGATGGCATGCCAAGAAGTCACGAATCAGATCCGAGCCTACAAGGCCTTGTCTGGCTAAGTTGATGATATCAACGGCATTGCGATAGAAGTCTGCGGCCAATCTTCCTCTAGGTCTGGTGGCTTGAAGGCCCAAAGCAAATGTCCAGGCGTTCAAGATTGTATGAATTCCGCATTGCCACCGACCCTGCTGCCTGATTTGGACCGGTTCCTGGGCCGCTCGAGCTATGTCTGGGGCTGGATTATTACCGGCCCAGGTTCGTATTATGTCTGTCATTTCTTCGAAGGATTCATCGATTCGTGCGCGGTCGTAGCGGCCAGCTAAGTCTCTCGAACTATCGTGGTACTCCGCCTCATATGCGATGTTTTCACCATCTTGTCTTGGACGAAGTATGAACATTGCAATATGCCCACCATGTGATGACCTGGCTCTGGTGGATTTGCGTAGATGCTGATGGACCGGCATCAACATTGGCTGACCTAATCGTGCGATTGCTTGAGGGCCGCCGAAGAGCGCATGTGTGGGACCAGGAGTTCCGTTCTCTGCAATGGCCTCTGTCACTGCTGCATTGGCCTGGAACACCCAATCGAGCTCCAGATCATTCCCGTACACTATCGGCTCGAAGTCGCCGGGCGGAGCATTGAGATGTTCTCGGAGGCCCTCGAGGGCATTACGATAGTTCTCGCAGGCGGCATCCCGATCCGGTGCAAGTGATGTGTTCTCCTGTGTACCTTCGCCCTCTCCCGCTTTCTGCCTTTTGTGATCATGATCATCGTTCAATTCGTCCTCGGGACCTCGCTTCGAGCCGGCTGAAGATGCGGGAATATTGGCTTCTTGGCTGTTGGAACGAAGCTGCGGAGCGGCTGTACTGGTCGGCGCCTCTACCCTTGGTACCCTTTCGGTGGATGAAGCCATTGCGTTTTGCGTCGGGTCTTCCTGCAATTCGCATGGCTGGTCTCTCCGCCCGCCTTGCTCTCTCCCACTGGTCCCACTCGTGACGCCGTGCAAATGCAGGCGACTTGCAGGATCAGGGTCTGTGTCGGTGAGTGCGGCTTGCCCGCTTGCGGTCTGTGAGCGAGTAGTGCGACCAGACATCTTGCTCTACTAAACAATTTCCAGAGTATCCTTCTGCTGAGTACATTGGACTATGGAGGTGCTTTGCACAAGCGGCATGGACTGTACTAAGCAAGCATGAGCTTCTTTGTGCCATTGCCACAAATCCGGCCATCACCTCGACGTGGAGTCGACGCTTTCAACATATTCATGAACAAAGACCAGCTGCTTTGACCTTTGAACCGCACGCCGCTTTTGGCACGGCAACTCGTGTCCACGAGCGACACTGGAGGTACTCCTTGAGCTGTTAGCTGCTTGTGCGCCGCTTGATGCATCGAGAGTCCTGCCGAGGAATCTGGCATATGTGTGGAGCTCATACGCCACTGCCATGGTCCCTAGAACTTCAATGTCATCTTGCTGTGCCTGCTTGCACAACATCTATTCCATCACTCGACATTGGGCGGCCTGTCGCAGAGTCTCAGCTTTGTGGTGGATGCCAAAGGTGTTAACAGCAATGCCTTGGGGTGGACAACAATCGTTGACCAAGCGGGTCCCAAATCGCTGCTCGTAAAATTATGTGCTGAACTATTGCGAATAACCGTGCTTGGTTTCGCAATCGGAACCTTAGGCCAGAGATGTCCTCCCACCTGTGCGCCAGGTTGATCGAAATTCCGTCTATGCTCGCCATGTCCAGCTGTCATGCAATATATTCTGCTACTGCGGTCGTCTCGACATCAGGACGTGCCGCATGAGCTGCTCTTGATGAAACAGGTACGTTGGCGGTGCCATGCTGGCAGGCCTGACTGTTTAGGAGGCACGATGTCGAGACTACATCGCCAGCCAGGAGCCATGGAAAGGCCAGTCGGTAGGACTGTGTCCAGACCTTGTTTGAGATGCAGAACGCTCATCAGCGCAATTGGAAAGCTGTGTTTTGCTAACCAAATCTCTTTCTATGAGCGTGGTACAGCGGCGCGCCATCATCGAAATACGACCACGGCGACACCCTGTCTGCCGAAACAACATCAAGAGCTTGACTTGCCAATGCATCAGCTGCTCGGTTGTGGCCCCTCAGCACATGCCACAACAGGACGGCAACGTCTCGAGCATTCAGCTCAACGACCAAACTGTCTAGCTTCCGCCAAAGATCGGCATTCGCCAGTGGCATTTGCTTCGCAGTCTTGTAACCATTCCGCCGCCATTTCGAAATGTGGCTAGTAATGCCGCTAACCAGATATGCAGAGTCAGACCTAAGCCTCCCAGATCCGGATCTCCCTTGTTAAAGATCGTGCGATAGTTCGCAGAGCCATGATGGCCGCTCGCAATTCCGCGCGTTGACTCGTGTGGTTTGTACTTTCGATGCAACCATTCTGGTTCCAAGGTGAATTGACACCAAAATAAAGGCCCCAGGCCGATCTTGCCCCATTTCTACCATTGTGTCGACATGCGCCGTCTAAGGCAATGACAATAGAGTCCGAGTGAATGGCACCCCAACCACAGCCTGGGCATGCAGCTTCATGTGTGCAGGATACATAGGCTCATGGCTTGCCGTACGTGTTGATCTCGATCTTGTCTATGTCCACACCGTTATCGTATCTGTCGGCAGGTATGAACTTCCGGCTGGCCATGCATCCGGCATGCCAAGCGCTGAGTCAAGACATGCTGGGCTGCTCGTTAAGATATTTAAATGAGGCACTTGTGCTACGAGTAAATTGTTACAGGAGAATCACGATGCATTGAAAGAGATTTAATATAGTTATGCTACTGATTATGTGACTTATCGCATTTAGAGAGACAGGGTGTGATCTCACATCGGCCAAGCCCGTCTCCGCAACCCTATTTTGCTCCTGCAAGTACCTGAATAGCCTGAGTATATTCCGAGTAAACGTATCAACACATCAACTAACAGACAGAGAGCGCCAACATTCACCATGATCAGCCCATCATCTGATGACCGCCTCATTGATTTCGCAGTCGCGTACCTACTGGCTCATGATCCAGATGACGCCCTGTACGAGATGCACCTCGAGTACCTGGTCGAGTCATTTTGCCCGGACGTGCAGTCATTTGACGGTCACTCCATCTACGGTCCTCTAGGTCGCATTCTTGCACGACTGCAGAAGCACCAACATTGGTGGCCTAGCAGGAAGGATGAAGTGGACCAAATGATACGCGATGCCTTCAGAGAGAGGCGCATTGCAGCACTGACTCGCGAGCTTGCCACATACGGCGACATACAGCTTCATCAGGAGGTTGATGGATGTATCGTGAAGGTCGAAGTCAAGGCACTCGACAAACCAAGTCAAACGAGCGAGCTGCTCACACCCCCAGACTCACGCTCCGAGGTCGGTGTCGAAGATCAGGAGCAGGTTGAGGCAGCGGCCGCGCTCACGATTCCACTCACAGGCTTTGCAGGGCAGTCAACATTGCAAGAAGGCCGAGGCGGCCTGGAGCAGCACGCTACCAGCACTCGGGGCCTTGGTCATGGAGCCTCGCAAGCTGGTCACAAAGCTGCATCAGAGCAGGCGGTTGCTGGCGATGCGGAATGTGCATACAGCGCTGGAACACTGCTTCAGCCTTCGTCCAGCACTTCAGCACACAAATTCCAGGTGGGCAATGCTGAGACATCTCATGAACTGGAAGTCTGCGATAGCCTAGTCCATGATGCTTCTGCGGACCTGGAAGCTACTGTGTGCCAAGACGATATACGTGCTGGCAACGCTACAACATGCGTTGATCACACGTCAACTAACCAACGAAATGAGAATCCAACGTCCAACGCCGAGAATTTTCTTAGTTCAGGGGAAGACGGTTTTGTGCGACGTCCATCTGTGAGTCCTGATCAGGCTGCTATGCTCGTCAAGATTATGAACGCTCCGCAGAAGAGGAAGCGCGGACGCCCGCTTGGCAGCAAGAATCGCAAGACTCTTCGAATCGAAAAGGCGCGAACGAAGCGTCAGTCCGGCACCGAGGATCTTTCATCGATCTCAACATCTCGCGTCGTTGGATGAGCAGGTACAGTGGTCATCGGATCGATCAGAGCCTCTGGGTCCGCATCAGTGACATTTGACCACATCGCAGGTGATCGAGGACCACACAAGGCGCTGAGCAAAGTCAGGATCGGCTTCGTCAGTGGTGACTCTGTGGAGTATAGGAAGGAGGACGACTTCGACGACTATCTTGATGACAAGGAAACGACGACATTCGGGTGGTGAATACTGCTAGGAAACACTATAGATGTATATGATCTCGGGTAGGCATCGCGTAGCAGCGACTCCAAGCATCGAAACTCCATATGGATGAACGACAGCCAATGCGCTGAAACATCGACCTGCGCACTCGACTTGCATATGCTCCCTTCCGGATTTTCAACTTGTCTATTCTCATTGCTTGACTCTAAGATTTTTTGCCGCGGGATTGACATTTTCAGAACGCAATGCTGCGATGATTCTGAGACGCCTGCAATAGTGCAGCATCTGGCCGCATATGCAGATCGACCGAAACGAACTCCGAACACCGGTGAACCATCCATCCATGATCGCATCAGAAAGAGCAAGGCAGCGTCTGATGACCGCCACAATCCACTGTCCACAACATGAGTTGCCCAACGTGAAATCCAGAGACGCGCCTCACTACACGAGCACATCACTTGCCTTCCTTTGTTGGTGCACCCGTGTAAGACTCGGCGCAATAAACCTAGCGGATGCGAATTCGATCTCAGCCCCGCGATCAGCATCGAAGTTGCGAGCTTCGAGGCTGCAATAAATCCTCCGACATGCACGAGAATCTCGAAGCCTGGCATCAATACCTTCTGACCAGTTTCTCGTCCTACACGCATCATCATCATGGCTTCCACGAACTACAAGGACGAGATTAATGAGTTGGCCAAACACCTGCCACCGTCAATAGGCTTCTTCGTCTTCTGGGGTCGCAGGATACTACGCATAATCGACACTGATGCCACCCGCACATTCGCCTTCAGCTTGGGCTTAGCCACCATCGCATATGCGCTATACAGACTGGTGATCGGGATCCGGAGCTTGATCAAGACTGGCAAGCTCAACATGTACTGCCATTCGCAGACGGGATCATGGGCACTTGTCACCGGCGCATCTGATGGCATCGGAAAGGCTTTCGCAGAAGAGCTCTTGGACCGCGGCTTCAACGTCTTACTCCATGGTCGTAATCAGCAGAAGCTCGAAGCGCTGCAGCAGGACTTTCACACGAAATTCCCAAAACGCACGATCGACTACGTTGTCGCGGACGCCTCGAGTGCCGACTGCCCAGAGCAGAGCGTCGTAGAGAAAGTCAAGCAATTGCCCGGCAAGCTCACTGTCCTCGTCAACAATGTCGGAGGCATCCATCATGACCCACTGTACCGACCGCTGGGCCAGCTGACAGCTCAAGAGCTGGACGCCTCCATCAATTGCAACATTCGCTTTCCAACCGTTCTCACCAGCGCTCTGCTACCAACACTGAAAGAGAGCCAACCGTCTCTCATCCTCAACTGCGGATCCTTCGGCGGTGTTCTCCCCTGCCCTTACATCATCACCTACACCGCGACTAAAGCCTACATCCACAACTTCACACAAGGTCTCAGGACTGAGCTGATGGCCGAAGGACTTCAGCCTGCTTCCTCCAAATCCGAGCTCAAGGGTATTGAGGTCATGGGCTTCGTGATTGGCAATGTGCGGTCTAGGACTAATAAGGAGGAGATGGCGTATTTCACTATTGATGCGAGGGACTGCGCGAAAGGCGCTTTGAATAAGGTGGGGAGTGGGAGGCCGCTGGAGTTTGTCAGTTGGAGACATGCATTGCTGCTTAGTGTTATGAGCTGCATGCCGCAGCGGATTTTGGACTCGACTACTGTGGACGTTATGAAGAGGAGAAAGGAAATCGAGGAAGCGAAGGGTAAGACTGAATAGCATAGGTCATGTCTCAACGGTGGGGCACACTTGAACGGGTCATGATGTATGCAATGTGAATTCAAGTCACGTTTGACTCGCTCACAGACGAGATCAGCTGTAAAGTTCTTGCTGTGCAATGAGTGCCGTAGAACAGCGTTCGTGCTATGTCTTGGATGTAAGATGTACATCCTTTACAGCTTCACGATAAGTTGCACTGATCACAGCCTTGCCTTGTCACTGCTCACACTACGGCCATCATCGGCGGCCAGTCAATCGACAAAGACCTTGCTCTCGAGCTCTCCAAAGTGCTCAAAGAAGCTGTCGAATAGATTGACACCATGCTCCACGTCATAGCATCCGCTCGTCTCGCGAATACTGTGCATGGCGAGCTGAGGGTTGCCGACGTCAATCGTCCGAGATCCAAGGCTAGATGAGAGCATAGGTCCAATGGTGCTTCCGCATGGACAATCGTTCCTCACCACAAACAGCTGAAGCGGTACGCCTTTCTCTGTGCACTTGCTTCCAGGTAGCTGGAAAGACGAAGGCTTGGCCCTCCGAGCTGCTTCCTGCAGCAGGACGATACCTGGCGAGTTTGTGGCGTAGCGTACGTTGGCATTAATCTTGACCACTGTGCCCTCATTCATGAGTGGACGATGCTCAGCTTCGTACTTGCCGCCGTAGTTCGGGTTGACCGAGTGTGCCATGTCAGCTGACACCAGGAAGGAGGTGGCGAGCGTCTGCTCGTAGGCCGTCGGGTTCTCGGTTGATTCGGCGATCGTGAGCTTATCGAACGACTTATCAGACTCTGAGCTCGCCGAGTCGTGTGAGCTGGGCAGGACAGAGAGGCGACGGATAACGGCTGGCAGCATATTGGAATCAGCTCCCTGAGCAGACTGTGATCCAATCTCCTCATGGTCAAAGCAGGCGATCAGACGAATGGTCGGGTCGTCTTTGAGCGCTGAGGGCGAAGAGAGAGATTGAATGATACCCTCCACTGCACAGTACGTCATGCCCAGGTTGTCGAGTCTTGCAGAGAAGACGAATTCGTTGTTCAAGCCGCCAATGGTCGCCGGTTGGGTATCGTACATGACCAGCTCGAAGTCAAGGATGTCCGACACCTTCACGCCCGCCTCGTCTGCCAGTAGTTGTATGAAGTATGGGTGGTGTCTTTGAGTCGGCGTTTTCAATGGGTTGAAGTCCGCTGCCTTCTCGTCCTCTGCTTGCGCTTTTCTCGTCTCCTCCGCACTCTGACCTGTCCGGTTCAGCTCCGCAGAGATCAGTCCCGTGATCGGAAACAGCTGACTCTCCTTGTTGAACTCAAACGGTACTGAGCCTCCAAAGTGCACAGCCAGATTCGGGATGCGACACACCGGCCGGTTGATTCTGACGAGCCTGGCCTCCATGCCGCCCCCAGATGTCTTCACCATGACTCTGCCCGCCACGCCCAGGTCGCGATCGAACCACGTGTGCCACATTCCGCCTCCATATGTCTCCACGCCGACCTGGAGGAAGCCGTCGCCGCTCCGCTTGCTGATCGGCTTGATGCGCAGACACGGCGAGTCTGTGTGTGCGCCGACCATACCGATCGGATTGCCGGGCTTCCATCTTTGTCCGATAGCAAAGGCGATGATCGTACTGGCGTTGCGCGTGAGGTAGTACTTGCCGCCAGGCTGCAGTGTCGACGTCCATGGGTCTCGCTCTTTAATCTGCTTGAAGCCGGCTTTCTCCAGTCGTTGCTTGGCGGAGTGGACGGCGTGGAAGGCTGGACAAAGAGTTGTCAGCCAACTAACTACATTGATGGTCGTGCAGGGTTAAGTCTCGTCCTCACGTGTGGGCGATGCATTGAGGAAGCTCACGAAGTCCTCGGCGCGCTTGAGCGATGCTTTGCCTGCCATTCTGCCGTATGCTCGAGTTACTATGGTGACGATGCTGGGGCTGGGTCGACAGCTCTTGGCAAGATGAATGCTTGGCCTTGCTGCTTTTGACAGCTGGAGACTTGGTCTTGTGATCATGCAGCCGGCATGTTATCACGAGCTATTGATTGCGAGCGCAGCTGTTGAGCCTCATGTGGCCCAAGCTTGCTCTCTCTAACGCCTATCGCCGGCTGTCCGCCAAGCTTGGAAGTTCACATCCCGCTTCGTACGTGAGCTGTGAAAGACTCTACTGTTCGAGCCACACAATGTGGTCTCGACTCTCCGCCTATTTTTCGGGCCCTCGCCTTGCAAACACTGGCTCCGTAGCCCGAGACCTCCTAGCTTCCGAGCGCACCTTCCTAGCCTGGACTCGTACCGGACTGGGTTTCATAGCACTCGGCGTAGCCCTGGAGAAAGTCGAAGCCTTTGCACTGATTGCTCCAACACTGCTTGAGATCGACAATGAGAATACAAAAGTGGCAGCGGGCTTTCTAGTGGCCAGTGGTAGTGCCTGTGTTGCTCATGGTACGGCGAGATATTTCACCGTGATGAAGAACATTCAGGAAGGAGTTTTTGTGCCAAACCGGGTGGGCATTGCGGGGTTGAGTGCTATCAGTATTGGAATCGCATTTGCAGGTACGCTCTTGGTGATGGAGAAGGACAGCAGTCGCGCAAGGAAGCAGAAGGCTGCCGGGAAGAATGGTGAGCAGGAGTCAGCGAAGAGATCTTGAAGCATCAGCGCGGAATGTAGTGCATATCGCGTGCTGTATGCACCTCGTCGCTCCAGTGCTTCGAACAAAGGCTGTCGATGTTGCGGCGAAACTTGGTTCTGTTGAATGATGGCGGGCTGTGAACATGAGTTGGTACGTCTTTTGTCCCGTAGCCAGTGAAGCACGATTCGATATTGCTTGGCAGCGGACTGCCCAACATGCACGAACCTGAAGCGCAGTCCGCAATCATAGCGTGTACTAAGACTGCGACAGACTCCCTGGTCCATGCCGTCACCAACGTGCTTTCCGACGCTGCTTCGACACTCGACGCTGGCCTCAGGCGGGGAGGATCACATGTCAAACACTTCGGCATGGCTTCGGCGAGATGCGCCTGTCGTATATATTTATGATTCGGAAAGCATGTGACATCATCTCACCGGCAAGGTGGTAAGTTGGCTATCACTCTCAGATTGAATCGACCAGTACTAACAAATACATAGGATGAGGGTTCGATTCCGCCCAAGAGGGAACACCGACCGACTGGGGTATAAAACCTTGAAAGCATTCTTCAGGGAAGAGAAGACCTCTTGATGTGACCCTTTCCGTAATGAGTGATCACCGGATCCTCCCTTACGAGGTGGAAAGGCGAACTAGGGTGTACGCAGCGCGACTCCTGCGGCTTCAAGCTTTACCCAAAATCTAAATGAAAAGACAGCCTGTTCACCAGGTGCCTCAACGGTTAAATGCGCTTTTCTACCTTCTCACCGTAGGCGGGTGAGGAGGGTCTTTTTGCTCCCGTGGCCCTCACATCTCTTTTGAGCAGGTTCCAGGACTCTCTACCATGGCGCGAGATAGGTACTGCGATCGCACAGGATGCAGTAGCGCAATGCTTTTACATCGCACAACACCGGAGCTACACGTCCTGCTGATGCACGCTGAAACGAAGTCAGAAGCCTGACACCAGACTGCTGCATTCGAATCGCGGAAGCCATGACGGAATCCTCAGCAGACGATCAGGTGTCACGACACTCTCCAGCAACGGACGAAGCAGGTTTCTACATTACAGGTGGACATGAAGCCTGCGGAGGAGACGATAGCAGAGACGCTCAGGCTGTGGGAGAAATGGAAGGAGCTGTGTATCATTCTGCGTTGTAACTTGAGGTCTTCATCATCAATGGCTTAGGGTAGAGCAACGGATGCACGACGGCAGACACATTGAACTTGATGCTCAGCGAACGATCGAAATGCACATACTTACCAAGCTACCGAGTCAAGCTGCAGCATTGTCATTTGAAGTTGTCTGTGAGGCCCACTTCAAATGCAGTCGACGTTGGCACTTGGCTTTGATCCGGTCCACCAAGCATGCAGGACAGCCAGCTGTATAAGGGCAGCATCCGCTTCACCCTACGACTGTAATAAAGCGTAGTCCGATATGTGCAGCACGAATCAGCACCTGCATTTCAGCCGCTTCGCTTGCACAACGCCCCCACGCTGCCCTGAAGCTTAAGTGGAGCGTGCCTTCCTCGCACGTCGAATTCCAAGACATTCACATTCTACTCGAGATACAACAACAGCAACGCACGAGATGTCTATACAGCCACTGATGAGCTGGCCAACCATTGCCATTATCATCAGCTGCTATTTGCTTGTTGTTCGCTTCCTGCGCTACCGCTATGTCAACGGACTACAACGACGCTTTCCAACCAGAGAGTCACTTGCCAAGATGACCCTAGACGAGGCCTGGGGAATACAACGCCACCGCTCCTCGATGGAACATCCGGACATCTCCTTCTATGCGACGTTCATGGCTCTCTTCAAGACTTACGGAATTCCTTCCATTTCCAAGCTTTTGGCCGCCACTGGTGAACTCGGCAACGCTGATACCGCCTCGAAACGAGCAGCAGATACCACTGTAATCATGACCGAAGTCACAGTCCATCATCCCACTTCTTGGAGGTCGCGAGAGGGGATCGCGAGGATGAACTTCTTGCATTCGCGTTACCGCAAGGCAGGCAAGATCTCTGACGAGGATCTGCTATACACGTTGAGTCTATTCGCCCTTGAGCCAGCAAGGTGGTGCGAGCGGTACGAATGGCGCGACCCCTCGGACGTTGAGAAGTGTGCTGCTGGAGTCTTTTGGCGATATATTGGGGAGGCGATGGAGATACCATTTACGTGCCTGAAGTCCAATGACGAAGGATGGAGAGACGGCCTGCATTTCCGAGGAGAATTGGAGGAATGGAGCGTAAAGTATGAGATTGAGAATATGGTGCCTGCGAAGTCCAACAAGTCGGTGGCGGAACATACGCTCAATATCCTGCTGGCAACGATGCCTTCTGCTTTGCATGGAGTCGCGATGGATGTCGTGTATGCCCTTCTGGAGCCTCGATTGCGCAGAGCAATGCTGTTCCCGGATCCGTCACGTACCACTGTCACCTTGGTCAACACGTTGTTCAACGTTCGCAAATTCATCCTGCGACATCTCATGCCACCGCGGCCGCGAATTCTCCAGAGACAATGGTTCGCAGAAGACGCCGACAATACCTCATCAGGCCACTTTGGATATCTTCGCTACGTCGACAAGCCATGGTACGTACAGCCGACATTCCTGAATCGGTCGGGTCCTGGAGCCTTTGTCCGTTGGATCTTTGGCTTGCCAAATCCTGGTGATGATGGTCAGAAGTACTTTCCGAAGGGCTATGTGATTGCAGACTTGGGTCCGGATGCTATGAGAGGCAAAGGCTTGGAGCAGATGTCTGAAACCCGAGAAAGATTGGCGTCCTCTTATGGGAATAAGATGGGATGTCCATTTGCTTTGTAACGAAGGCCGCACGCGAGACTCTGAAAACTTGTTGATAAGCAGTTTATTCGCCAGTGTTGCCCTGCGATTGATGACTAGCTAAATGCAATATGTCTTAAGCTTGGCGTGCTTCTGAGCTCTATTGCGATCGCTCGCCCCGCAGTGACCCTTCATACGCATCAAGGCCTTCAGGAAGCAGCTCGTCCCTCATCAGCTCTGACGTGAGATTGTCCTCTATCAGGCTGCGGCTGGCGAGAATACTTTGGGTGCAATGATCTCGCCATCCTTACGATACTGAGGCTTCCTGGAGTCTGTGTAGTGGTGTGCTTGTGGACGGCGGCGCACGGAATCGCTGCCTCTGAGTGTCGCTCACTGCCACCTTTCGAGACTTGTCGCTCAGGTCTGAAGGGTAAGGCGAAGCATATGCACATGCGTCTGTCAGTAATGCTGTACTTGATCGAAGAAGGCGACCGCGGATGCAGGCGGAGCCATTTGATCTGAGTCTTTTGGCGAGCGTCCCACGACTTTTGATGGCTTTCAGAGCTCTTATCGCGAAGCTGTCGCGACCGCGTCGCACTCTCACTTTCACTTTCACCCCTCCACCTTTACCATAATTCCACCTCACGCATCGCTACTCACCTACCCGCCCATTGCGGATGAACACACCTGCAGACGCCGCGTCTCGATCGTGTGAAGCTCGCATACTTGAGTGTCGGCGAAATGGTGTTCTCCATCAAAGTCATGCCGCCTGGCGCGGCTGCATCCATTGTGCCCAGCACACCAATCGACGAAGATCACGAACAAGTCCAGCCAGACTTCCACTATGCCGTCGAAGCCAGCGACGATGACACATTCGCGGATATACGCAATCGCGCGTTGAAGTACATTGAAGAAGATGATGCCGAGTACCTCCAGAAGTACCCAGCCGAGACATTTGGCGAGCTGAAGCTTGAAAAAGGCACAACACTGCGACCGAAGCAGAAAGTCGGCAGCATCTTCCCGGGCCACACATCTGCCGAAGAGATCGTGCTGCTTCTACACCACAAGAACGAGCAGGCATCACTCGCCAAGAAGCGGAAGGCGCCGGAGCAGCCGCTTCCCACCCCAGACACATTCAAGCGATCAAAAGGGAAGGAGCGAGCCACCGAGCCACAAGCCGTCCATCGTCTAGCAATGCCATGGACCGTATCATGTCAAGCCAGAGGTCTCAGCAATCGGTCAACCATAGGGCAACACAACATGTGAACGGCGACCCGAAGCAGGCCCCGCACTGGTCTCTCGAGGAGGACCGCGCCTTCCTTCCGCATATCCTCAACGGCAAGCTGATCAAGGAAGCATTGGAGCTCGCCGGTCTTAGTGATACACGATCTGAAGCAGCCGGACGAAATCGCAGAAAGTTCTACGTGGACAAGAACGTCACAATGGATAACCTGGAGCGGGTCCGATTACAGAGTGCACGTGGCAGGAAGTATGCTTTGGTCGAAGGCGTGCCTGACAGCACGCAATTTCCCCAGAGGTCAACTGAGCCTGCAACGAAGCCGAAGCCGAAGAAGTCCAATCTACCCAAAAAGTCCAAGTCACTAGGGTCCAGAACCATGCCGCCGCCACCAAGTCGTGTGCCTCGCATGACTGCGCCGCCCAGTGGAGCAAAGGAACATCCACCGCAGTCCACCGATGACGCTCTATTAGAACTCCTTGACGACATCTCAGATGGCGAGCCCGAAGTCGTTCGCAACAGCATGGCGTCCCAGGCGTCTGACGAGCCTGCGGAGGCACTCGCGTTGATCACTCATGGCCAAGGTGATGGTGCGAGCTCTGAAAATGATGTCGAGCAAGATGTCGAGACCCATCAAGGTGACCAAGGCAATGATACGGCTCACCACGAGGAAGAGGAAGACGACAGCGAGGTGATCGAGTTTGAGGACATCAGTGGCAGTGTTGACGAGGAGGTTCACCGGGACGAGTTAGACTTGAGCGGTGAACGCCTTGTTGAGGTATGGCCAAGCGATGACGAGTCCGGAAGCGAGTTCGATCCCGAGGAATATGACCCACGTCCTCGGCGTTTCATGCGCGTGAGTGGGCGGGCGTATGAACGCATTAGAGAAGCCGCGATCGCCAATCGTCAAGCCTATGAGAATGGATATGACAGTGTTCAAGACGTGACGGTCAAGCCCACGCAGGTCGACGAGACCGCGGAGCCAGGACTACCAGATCTGCCACTACCGACTATGGAGCCGGAACCGACCGTGGACGATCAGCCGCAGCAAATAACGAGGCCACCACGTCAACATGCTTCTCACCTCACCGATGAAGCGCTCGAGGCTCAAGCCCGCAAGAAGTGCGTGCATTACAGTAGAGATGGATCATGGTATCTTGACTTCCTGATCTATCAGCGCGAGCTACAGTACGCTCTCGACGACGGTGATGAGGATGCTGCACGTACATTAAGGAGCGACTTCGACCATCTTGACATGCAGTACCGACTGAAGCTCTTCAAAAGAGGGCCCGAGCTCTTCGACGGTCACGGTGACTTCGACCCTACACCGTTGATCATGCGTCCGGGTGATGATGTGCCGGAAATGATTTACAGCGATAGTGAGCTGAAGCGGCAGAAGCAGGCCTTTGATCGGCGTGAGGAGGAGCTGAGGGAGATGAGGGAGGCCGCAGAGCTGCGTGATGGCGAAGAAGTCGAAAGTGAGAATGAGGAGTACTACACTGTACCCACGAGCGCTCAGAAGCCGAGAGAAGAGTCGCATGATGAGCACTCTCATATTCCGTTGCGGCAGCCAAAGTTGCTGAACGCGAAGCTATCCAAGGTAGAGAGGAAGGCACTGAATCGTGCCGCCAAGCGTGCCGCCAAGGTGCGTAATGCTCGCGCCTAGAAAGGTGCAAATAACGATGCCAACGACGCGCAATGTATGCCCAATGAATATGTACTATATTACTCGCTTTCGACTGACGATTCAGTATACGTGGGATCGTCGGAGTCGCTGTTCTGCAAGCTTTGGGGCTAGATGATGAGGTACGGCCATTTTGTGAATTCTGGCGACCAAGGTCTTTGGGTTCCGCTCGAGGTTAACATATATTGCACATATTGTATTCTAGGCTGTATCAAGAGCTATTTGCTATCTACTTGGACTGGTTTCTGCTCATGTCGGCAGCGGCCAAGGGATGGACGATGCACAGGTGCGCATTCCACACGCGCTCGCCTTGCAGCGCGGGTAGGCATGTAAATAGGTTTGAGCTATACTCAACAGAAGCAACAGATGATTCACAGTGCAATTCAACATCAGAAGACCGCGAGCACAGCAGAATGGCTTCATGGTCTCCCTCACGAGACAGCACGTACAGAGACTCCTCACCTTCATCATCTTCGACTCTAGCACCGCTGTCGCCGAGCACCTTGCCACAGTGGATCAGGTCGAAGAGATCACGAGCCGGACTGCTTTCAAATGGGAGATTGAAGGTCGCGTGTATAGCATTCGGCTGCGTCTTGTTGGGCTATGTCGCCACGTCGAGTTTGGGTAGCTCAAATGCAGATCTCTTCGATTATGAGGGAAGTCCATACGAGGCCAGCGCGGATGAAGTGCTCGGTGATCCGACCGGTTTTGGCGTGGGTTCAGATGGCAAATTGAAGAGTGACGGCGTGATTGCTGAGGACTCGGTGCCGCCGGAGTGGGTAAAGGCGACGCCTGAAGTCGAGAACAAGAAGCCTTCGGTCTCGGATGCTTTGGCGGATTTGCATCATGCGGTCAGCGATAAGATACAGTCGTGGAATCCGTACAGAGGCTCGAATGGGCCACCGACGAGTAGTAAAAGCGACAACGGTGCGCTTGCGAAGTCCGGTGGGAAGAACAAGACACTTGCCTCGATGGATGGAGAAGTAGTGAAGGATGGCATCAAAGAGGAAGATCGCCTGGGTGCTCGCATGCGGATAGGCAAGTGCACTATCCTGTTCAACGGCAACAGCTACTGGGAACGAGCTATTCGTACACACGAAGAGCACGACAAGATCCACGGATACCGACTGCACGTCCTGAGACAGAAGCTCATGGATGATGTATGGGACAAACCTGCATACATTCTCAGCCTGCTCCTTCGCGAGCTCTCTAAGCCCGAAAGTGAGCGTCTGGAATGGCTCTTCTGGGTAGACGCCGATACCGTCATCTTGAACCCTTACATCCCGATCGAAACATTCTTGCCACCGCCAGGAGAGGAGTTCGACGACGTCAATATGATCTACTCGGCTGACTGGAACGGACTGAACAACGGCATCTTTCCTATCAGAGTCACAAGGTGGTCTGTCGATTTGCTGTCGGCCGTTGTGTCGTACCGCTACTACAGACCCGACGATCCGCTTCTCTTCCGCGACCAAACGGCCATGTGGACGCTGATGCAGGAGCCCAAATTCGCGAAGAGCATCGTCAATGCTCCGCAGCGATGGTTCAACGCCTACCAAGGTGAGCACAACGAGACGCTGGCGCCGTTTCAGATCCGGAGAGGTGATCTGCTGGTGCACTTTGCAGGCGTGCCGGAGCGGGAGAAGCGGATGGGGTATTGGCTTGATCGGGCGGAACAACATCTTGATGATTGGGAGGTTCCGCTGAAATCGACGAGTTATCCTGCTGAAGCGAAGGACTTTTGGGAGGAGCAGAGGCAGATGCGGGCGAATCGGAGGACGGAGTTGGCGGAGAAGAGGACGAAGGCGAAAGATTTGATTAAGGGTGTTGATGGGAAGTTGGATGATTATGGGGATCGGTTGACGGAGGAGCAGAGGGATGCGATTAGGGAGGCGAGGGAGAGGTTGGATCGGCTGCTTGGGGATGATAAGTGGCAGGAGGATGTGAAGGGGCTTGAGGAGGCGGAGAAGGAGCTGGAGCAGGAGGCTGCGCCGCTAGAGTCGGTGAAGAATGATGCGAATAAGGCGCTGCTGAATGCTGCTCATGAAGCCATCTTTGCGGGTGAGAAGGACCTGATGGATGGTGGTTTTGATGCCGAGAATGAGTGTCCGGAGTCGGTGCGGGTCAGTGATAGTGTCAAGGCGCTGAAGAACCTGGTCATGACGCCGCAGGAGCATTGGAATAAGCAGGATATTACTGGTGCGACTAATGCTGTTGCGGATGCTCAAGGCGCGCTGCAGGCGAAGATGGATAAGGAGGCGGCGGAGAAGAAGTCGAAGCAGGATAAGGCGAAGATGATGGATGATGTGGTGAAGCAGATTCAAGCGGAGGCGAAGGCGAATGGCGGAATGGGAGCTGAGGCGGCGGAAGCTGGAGGGGTCGTGGAAGCGGAGAGCTCTGCTGCTGTGCAGGCGAGTAGTGTTCTTGCTGAGACGTTAAGAGCAGCGTCGTCGGATGAGGCTGTGGCGACTGTCACTGGCCATATCGTCACTATTACACCTGAGCCCGTCATGGTGTGGACGACTGCAACGATCCTGCACTCTTCGAGCATCGCGGCCAAGGCGTAGTGGTGGGTGGTTATTCGTCAGGCATTGTGCATAGATAGGTCTTAGTCTCGTCCTTCGTAGCGTCGTTCATTGCGATACCACAGATCCATCTGAGCCATGAGCACAATCAGGCAGGTGGTCTGGTCAAGCTTTGGCTGGCGAATGCTGTGATATCCATGGGCGCTATCATGAGCAATGAAGGATGCTGTCGCCAATGCAAATGTCGGTTTGAGCACAACATCTTGGAGCTTGCAAGGTCGTACTTTCCGGTCATTCGTCTCATTCATCGGCCAGCAAGTGTTAGGACGGACCAGTCGAATCGCGGCTCACGCCGAAGTCAAGCTATGTTCGAGAACTGTTCGTGCTGGTGGTGGTTCGATCTATGCGGCCATTGCAATTGATGCTCTATCATCCCACTCGTCCCAGTCAGAAGCCGATATCATCCACGCTCACTTCTTGCCCTCGGCCTGCCACCTCTGCCTCTCCTCATCAGGCCAAGTGACTTGCACCACCTGATGATCCTGATCTTTCTTCAAGCTCGACTGGCCCTTCGCCTGACCCTTCAACACCACTTTCGTCAAACCCGCCTCATTCCTGTCCAGCAGCCCAACCCCGGCACCATTCCGCTTGTCCATGAGCCACCTCTCCGCACCGATCGAGATATCGTATTCTTCTGTCACTGGCTGGCCCATGATGTTGCACACGAAATCCGGAGCATACAGCACATTGCGGAGGACGATCGTCGAATTCTTCTTGCCTTGCGCCTTCTTTGCTGCTTCTCCCACCAGCTTGCGCACTTCGAGCTCTACGTCGCCGATGCCTTCTACTGCGGAGACTTTGGTGCCTTCGGCATTTTGGAGGTGGGATGAGAAGGGTGTGAAGCTTTTGAACCAGTCACGGTTATTGGCGACGTGGACATTTGACGTGCTCGACCAGACCCAGTCGACGTTGTATGCCTCGCCTTTGGGTGCCATCCTACCTCTCAAGTATGCCAGCAGCGATGCACGAAACGCAGAGTGTTGTCAATTAACAGCAGATTGACGAGCGCATAGTTCCATGTGGACCCAGAATTTTTAGCGTGCTTGTTGGAAGCTTTACGCGCGTGTACATCTTTGGTACCTGCATTTCTTTCCGTCCACGAAGTCATCAATGTGCGCACGTTCACGGTGGACTCATTGCAAACGACACGCGGTGAAGGCAGTCCTCGAACAAGGATCGCGCGTGAAATACCATTGCGCAGGTAGGCTCTTACATTCCAGGTTTGCTTCCGGTAGGTGCTGCTTTCGCCAAGTTCTGGGATCACCTTGTGATTGCTATGCCGTGATTCCACCCATTTTTTCCTCGCTCGCCTGCCTAGCTACGCTGAATTAACATCCAGAGCGCTTTGTCGTGGAACCCACACAATTTTCTGTCCCTTTCATGCGTAGGGTCTTCATTTCAGCTGCGTTCTCAAACATTGCTCCTGTCTACTCAGAATAGGCCGTCAGCCTCAATAGTCCGCCATGGCACCACAAGGCGCAGCCTACAATGTTGACTGGGTCTGGTCGAATACTAGCAACACCCACGCTTGCAACCATCGGGATTGGTTCACCACATTCACAGCTTTCAAGTCTCAAGCCGGATCTCTCTATGGAAATACTGGCATCGACATCGAAGGGGTTGGCGATGTGGAGCTCGAAATCAGGAGAGTCGCCGACAATAAGACCAGGATGAGTCCATGGTCTACTAAGATCATTCTTCGAGATGTGATCTATTGTCCGGACGCCGTCTGCAATATCCTTGGTTTTCCGATCATCAATGACTTCGATCTCGAGACGGGCAGTGGTGGTGCATTGAGAGAGAAAGGGACTGGCAGACTGGTTGGTCTCCTCGACAGCCCTCGCTTGAACAAGTTGCTTCTCAAGGGCCAGTCGAAGGGACAGACTAGCTTGAATAGCGAGGGTATCTACATGATCAACATTCGGTGGCCGGAGACCGAACAGCAGCGCTGGCAGGAATTCAAGACATCATCTGGGAACATCACAGGCGGCGTAGGGCTGCCTGTCATTTCCGGCGCGGGGAACGTTGACAACAAGGCTGCGGTAGCACCGTATACCGACGAGGAGAAGAAGTGGCTCAAGGACAAGTATGGTGGGGAGTTCAAGTTACTCAGGGCCTTCGGTCTCAGCATCTACAAGGAGGAGGACCGCGAGGAAGGACGTACGCTTGTGCGAGACTTGATGAAGGCTGAGGATGAGGCTGAGGATGAGGATGGAAGCGAGGACAGTCGCGATTCTTTCGAGCGCGACCTCGAGGAGGATCCGATGTCGCACCTGGCGGATTACTTGTTCACAGAGGCACAGCTTGATTGGATCAAGAAGCACTACCGACACTCGGCCAACTTCTTGATTTGCTATGGGTACAAGCCGTACAACACTGAGGATTGCGAGGACGGAGCGCGTCTGGTGGAGCAGCTGATGAAAGATTAGCAGAAGCAGCGTTTGGCGTGCATTGGAGTGAGGTGGGACTATCTGGCTCAAGGCAGTTCGTTGAGTTGTTGCTCAGATGTTTGATGGATGTCTTTCAAGGGTCAGTATTCCGGTCATCAATGGGTCCATTGACTGGTGGACTTATCAACACCGGCCAGAGTTATTTACTAGATACCGAGCCATCATACATGGCATTACTGGCTGTATTCTTGAATATATGATGCGTCTTCGTTTCTCGTGACGAGCATGGAAATCTGCCAACATGGAAGGAGCAGCCTACCCCATTGAGATCCTGATCGACAGCTCCAATAAGCTTTAACGGCTAAGTGCACGTCCTACTTCGCGTCACCACCGCGTCTCACTTCTCCCTAACCTCACGCGCCATGTCTTCTCTACTGACCGCCAATGGCGAGCTCGTACGCAGCATTTCGTAGGCGACTCACAGCTTACCTCGACGCCTTTTCTCCGCAGCGCCGCCGTCGCGAGCAGCTCCACAAGGACACACGCGCTGTAGCTATTTCTACTGCCGACATGCCTCATATACGCCAGAATCAACGCAACGCCGACCGCGCGGCAGCAGCGGCCGAAATAATCCGAACAAATTCACGCCGAGGAGACGTGAATGACGAGGCTTTGGTGCAGCTTCCGGCGGGCAGGAAGAGCGGCCAGGTGAATCAGGATGAACTGGGCGAGCCGAGCACGAGCAGGAAGAAGCGCAAGTCGCTTGATGACACCGAAACACAAGCCCCGACTGTCGCTTCTTCTTCCAGAAGGAAGAGAAGTACAGCGAACATCGACGAGCCCGCTGCATCTGGCAATGACAGCCCACCCCGGCGCAAAAAGAGACGCGCGGTACAGGAAGACGCTGAGGAGAAAGTCGAGCAGGTGACGCCCAGAAGACGGAAGCGCAAGGTGATTCACGACGACGATTCAGACACAGCGGCAGAGGCGCAAGCGCAGCAGGGCGGTGGGGAGCAGCCGGTGCCGAATGCAAGGCCCTGTGCTGGCCTTCGGGGAACAGGTCAGCCGGATCCTCCTGAGCAACCCAAGACGGTCCGCGAGGTCACCGAAGTCAGTATACCTAGTCCGAGGATGCAGCGGAAGGGCCGCCAGTCCACCTCGGCTGCCGGCACAGGCTTCCCTGAATGCCCACCAGATGCAATCGTTTACCAGGTAGTCTACACTCAAGATGGCAGCACTGCCGACGCCGGCGATGATCAATCCGGTCGTCCCGACTTCGAGACGCGAATGGAGGTCCTTGGCGTATTCAACAACCTCGACCAGGCGAACAAGCTGGCTCACTCTACCGCCAAGAAATGGCTGCGGGAGAAGCAAGAGCAAGGAACAACCTTTCAGCGCATAGAATGCGCCGAGGAGGCATGGGAGAAGACTGTTCAGTCTTTGAACGATAACGACCTGGTCGTAGTTATGTTTGGTCGCGGCAAGGAGCAGAGGTACTGTTGCGCGACGCAAGATGAGACCTATGGCGAAAGACGCATCGTTGTCCAGGCGGCTACCGTTCAGGGTGAAACCGGTAACACCGAAGCTGGAGCATCGCAAGAGACAGACGACTCGCAGATCCCGACACCACCAAAATCGTCACCTGACCAGGCTTCCAGCGATGCTAGCTCAGAACCTCGCCGGCTCACCACAGGCAACAACGAATTCGTCCTCAACCCCAAAAAACCAATGTTCATCTACAATGTCTATCGCAAGATGGTGAATCACGGAAGTGGCGAGGACGAGTACAGGAACTTTGGCGCGTTCGTGGATCAGGCGGAAGCCAACGAACTATGCTTCAAGATGGCGAAGAAAGCGCATCCGCAGCTGGCGCCAGAGAATGATGACGAAGAGGAGGAGATGGAGGTGCAGGAGGCGAAGGAGCTGTGGCCGACGCCGCAACGTGTTGGTGCGATGGAGGCGTTCAAGACGAAGCGTGGCGAGATGATCTATGCTGTTGAGGAGGAGCATGGGCGGTATACGGATTGGTGGGCGGTGGAGAGGATGAAGTTGCAGTAGGGTGGTGCCAGGAGCAGGTTGTGCAAGGGCGGCCTTATTGGCTGCTCACACCATCATGCACCTGGACACGACCTAGACTGCACGAGGTCGTTTGAAAGGAGAGAACACATGGTCGAGCTGGACAAACTCGGGATGTGTCGGCCCCATGATTGAGCTCTCGCGACGCTTCGGCGGCTTTCCGTGATTGACGACGGATCGCACAAATACATGGGATTTGGGATGCAAGGCGCTGGTGGGCGTTTGAGTCGGATATGCCTTCTTTTCCTAAGGGCCCGTCATGACTGCTTGTAATCCTACGGGGCTGTATATGGTACTGGAAAAGCTTAGATCAGCTGCGGGCACTCCGAGACTTCTCAACGACTCAGTATTACTCCTAGAGCTTGTCGCTTGGCTTGAGAAGGCGTGTAAAGGTAAGCACATATCCGGGTTTGATGACAGTCTGAGGGCGGAACCTTAGCATGTGCACCGCTCGGATGCTGCTGAGGTGTCACCTATTCTCGACTTCCATTCAGCACACGACTTGCCGGCAATAAAAGGCTACAGATCTATCAGCGTACTGGCGAAACAAAATCCTGCTTACTATGCGGCTTTTGCTGGCCTTCGAAGGCATGTGAAGCCAGGCAAGACCCACTATAAGTTTGTACCTTCGCAGAGCCAGAATCCGACCTCAGAGACAAACATTGCGAGGCCTTAAACAACCTTTTGTGCACCTACCTCCGTCATCCTTTCTCGGAAGGACATAGTTTGAACCAAATCGACAGTCTCACAAGCATGCCAAAATGGTCAGGCCAGGACGCCGACCTTGACTCTGGTCCAGCGACTTACAAGCGCACTCACGCCGAGCCAGGATTTTCGGGTGCAACACCTCAGAACGTCTATGTTGTTCTCTTCCGCCATGAGCCTGGTTACAAAGGCGGCGAAGCCATCTGCCAAGTCAAAGGCACCTTCAGCTCGGTACAGAAAGCCAACCAGGTCGCACTAGAGATCGTGAAGCGGGAATTCGACAACAGCTCCAACATTGAAGATATTTTGGAGCGGGAAAAGCCATCAACGCATCTTTGGGACATCGAAACAGAAGATGATGAACAGCTTTGCAGAGCTTACGGACACCATGGCGAGACTTGCCTCAGGATCGCCAAAATGGGGCACAGGATACGCGGTCGTGTTGAGGCAGACTCTTGACTAGGAACCGATTTTGAGAGAGCCGATCTTACCGATGAGAGCTTATTCGAGCGACCTTGATAGACTGGAAATACGGTGGCCTTGGTACGGGTGATTTTGAGGATGAGCCCGAGGACGAGAACGACAAGGATGGGGAGGATGAGAATGAGGAGTACGAGCGGCAGCCGACAGACGAGATCGAGGATGACATGATCGTTTAGCGTGGTCAACGATTGGTACTGCCAGGAAGCAGAGGAAGAATTCATTATCTCACAGGTCCGGGAGACGAGGGGCGTCCAAGAGCGTGAATTGGGTTGCTGGAGCAGGCTAGGGCGAGGGAAGAGCGCGAGAGTCTGGCAAGGACTGTTGAGAGACTGCAGGATCGCGAAATGTTGTCGCAGGCATTCGAGAATGCTCGTCAGGCGGTACTGAGTCGCCAAAGATAGTTGTCGTTCTTTAACGCTATCGCGCTCTTTCCCAATCGGCATGTGAACGTGAATGCCGGACCCGCTTGTCCAGGAACAGGAAAGTGCGCAGGTGCGCTAAGGCTCTTGCCCCCACGTTATGAGACAGCCTCGCGCCTTTGTTTGTCTTGACCTGCTTGCCTCCTTCTACTATCAATTTGGTTTGCTTCCTCTTCAACAACGCTACTGGTCACAGAAACCCTCAAGAGCCGAAGGCAGACGTTGAACACAGCAATCTTCCATTTCGTCTCAACCAGGAACGAACAACCACCATGTCGGGCAAAGGCTCCTGCTCGTCCGGTACTTCCGGCAGCAGCAGTGCTGGTGACTACAACGTGACCAGCAGCGGAACCAACTCCTCTGCACGTCTTTCATCTTTCCTGCAGAAAGCCCTTTGTCGTCTCGCCAGGATTGGATGCCCCGATGCTGACCGGCCGGTGTACAGGGCAACCACTACTGCTTGAGAGACTACGGCAGCAGCGCCTCGAACTCCAACTCGTACCATTACTCCATCTCTGACGGAAGCTACTATTACTCGGTGAGTCAGCTCAGATGGTCGATATCTCTACACGGCTGTGCCATCAGGTCTAAACCCAATGCTGATCTGTTCTTGCAAGAACCCGAACGGCAGCTCGTACTACAACAGTGGCAGCGGCTACTCCAGCTACACGCCTGGTACGTGGTAAGAAGCAGGTCCGACAGCTTAGGCCGTTGTTCGAAGGGCAAGGGTTCTGGCATATGGATTTTGCGCTGGAAGCTCCTGGTCAGGGTGGAATGGACCGCGTCGACTGCTGGGAAGGCAGATGTGCCTCATCTCCTCGGTGGACATAGATCCTAGCGTTTCGAGATCACCTCGCTATGGAATCTTGCATCCTCGCTTCGACAATGGCTGATATTTCAACGATCGATGTTGGGCATCTTCGGTTCCTTGAACCAAGCAAGGCATCATGGTTTCGGTGGTGATCGTATTGATAGATCTAGGCAATCCGATCCAGTGATTCTCTGGCTGCATTCATCCAACGTCCGGACATTGTGCCTTGCACCGGTGGATCGAATGGCCTCGCTGGAACACTTGCAGCGATTCTGAAAGGAATGCAGCTGCTGATCACGAAGAGCGATGAGCACAGGTGCAGTCGAGAAGACAGATGCGTTGGAGTAAGGACCTCCCGGGCTGCAGCCAGAATGCATGTCTGACGCAAACAGTCGGCCAGGTAAGCAGTCAGATTTTGTTCCCAATTCTTTCCAGTGGAAAGACTTCTCGCGAAGCTCTCGGACTCTTCTTGGAGTGACGATTGATTGATTCCTTATCAGATGTTTATTGCGAGGTCTCGCCGAGAAAACCACAGGCAGTCCCAGTTGTATCGGTACGGCAACGCGGGCCGATTGCGGTGCGGGTCCCATCATGCATCTTCACTTTGCGTTCGATCCCAACCGCCAACTTCGCTCCATGTCGTATGATCGTATTCATCTACATGGCACCTGCGGCCTCGAATGGCTACCACACAGGGCCTTCTTGACAGATGATCTGTCCGCCGGAGCAAGGCGTCGACGCTGTCATATCTCTACCCTGGTCCTTATGGCGTCAAGAACTTGGTTGAAAATGGACTACTCCTCCGTGCTTTGTCGTCAGGCTTCCAGCACCCATCATAAAATGATATGGCGTTAGAGAGTGGTGTCCCCAACGACATGCATCCTAGCTTCTGCTGTTGACAAAGCAATTGTAATCATTCTGACCATGGATGGCAAAGAACAAAGCACTAAAGCAGGTAGGTGCGACTTCGTCGGGACATAAGATGTCTTCTCAGCCCTGGACAAAAGCATCAAAGTCCGCACCTTGCAACACTTTGTTTCAGTCAAGCTCCCGCAATGCGTGTCTCAGCGGCCCTCGCATCGCTTCCCTTGGCAGCTGGGCTGCCTACTAGCAGCAATTCGACCTATGACTACATCATCGTTGGAGGCGGCACATCAGGTCTCGTCGTCGCCAATCGCCTCTCGGAGAACCCGAATGTCTCTGTATTGATCATCGAAGCTGGTAATTCGGTCTACAACAACACGATTGTCACTGATGTCAACGGATATGGTGAGGCATTTGGCACCACTATCGATTGGCAATTCGAGAGTGTCAATCAGACATACGCTGGCGGTAACAAACAGACTTTGAGAGCAGGCAAGGCTCTTGGAGGCACGAGCACTATCAACGGCCTGGCTTATGCTCGGGCGCAGGTTGATCAGATCGATGCCTGGGAGGCGTTGGGTAATGAGGGGTGGAATTGGCAAAGTCTGTTCCCGTACTTCAAGAAGTCGGAAGGCTTCCAGATCCCAGACGCCAATCGCACTGCAGGCGGCTACCTCACCTGGGATGTTGAGGCTCACGGCCTTGAGGGTCCAATGAAGACCGGCTGGGCGTATTCGCAAGCTAATACTACTCTGCCGGTGATCCTCAATTCCACCATGCAGAATCTTGGCCTCGAGTGGAATCCGGATCTCAATAGTGGATACATGAATGGCTTCTCAGTCATGCCTCGCACGGTGGACCAGGCTGCCAATGTTCGCGAGGATGCTGCTCGCGCTTACTACTATCCATATGCTCAGCGGCCCAATCTGCATGTCCGCCTCAACACTGTCGCCACGAAGCTTACCTGGAAGACCAATACCACAACTCCGACAGCTGATGGTGTCGTTGTGTCCAACGGTGCTGAGATCATTCGGGCCAACAAGGAAATCATCTTGTCCGCCG
Organism: Teratosphaeria zuluensis; assembly: GCA_007113905.1. Classification (NCBI taxonomy): domain Eukaryota; kingdom Fungi; phylum Ascomycota; class Dothideomycetes; order Mycosphaerellales; family Teratosphaeriaceae; genus Teratosphaeria; species Teratosphaeria zuluensis. Next base: position 384,126 of record VCMQ01000024.1, read on the forward strand.
GCGCCCTTGTCTCGCCTTTGATCCTCGAGCTCTCTGGCGTCGGCAATCCAGACGTTCTCGACGAATTCGGTATCGAGACCGTGGTAAACCTGCCGACTGTTGGCGAGAATCTGCAAGATCAACTCAACAACGAGCAGACTTTCAGTATTGCCAACAACTACACGGTATCGGGTGGCACAACCTATGTGGTGTACCCATCCGCTTCCGACATCTTTGGCAACCAGACCAATGTCGTTGCCACCAAGTACAAGAATGCTCTTCCTGCTTACGCTGCGCAGGTGGCTGCAGCAAATGGCAACGTCACCAGATCATCCGATTTGTTGAGCTTCTTCACCCAGCAACTGGACCTGATCTTCCGCGGCGAGCTGCCATTCGCCGAGATTCTTTTCTACAACACGGATGGCGCCTGGTCAACTGAGTACTGGACACTGCTTCCGTTCTCTCGCGGCAACATCCATGTTGGGAGTTCCAACTCTACTAGCAGTGCCTTGATCGATCCCAAGTACATGATGCTAGACATCGATACTGAATTCGTGATCGAGACATCTCGTTTTGCCAGAAAGGCATTCAACACCGCGCCATTGGTCAACTTCGTTGCATCGGATACCACGCCTGCAGCCAATGTCACGTCTGATACTGAGTGGGAGGCGTATATTAAGAGCAGCTACCGCTCAAACTACCATGCCATCGGCTCCACAGCCATGATGCCTCAAGCCAAGGGCGGAGTCGTTGACAATGCTGCCAAGGTCTATGGCACTGCTAATATAAGAGTTGTTGATGCTGGTGTGCTTCCGTTCCAGGTGTGCGGGCATTTGACGGCAACGTTGTATGCTGTCGCGGAGAAGGTAGCAGATGCCATCAAGGCGGATCAGTAGTGTGGACTCAGCACCGGCAATTGCTTTCAGCTCATAGAGTGCCAGTCAGCATATCCAGGAACTTGTACATACTGTAAGAAAATGACGAACTACAAAACTCAATGCCTCTCCGCATCTACGTGCACTCCAGTCGTCTCACGCCATATCGTGCATAGGCACAAAGTTGTCGCTGTTGTCCGCATATCAAACGCACAAAATCGTCGGGCAGAATGCTATGTATACAAGGACGGATCGGGTTTGTGGGACCGGATATGGTTATCCAAAGCAAAGTGTTGCAGCCGGACAAATCATAGCGCATGTTTATGTCTGCTGACCAACAGATCAAGTACTTTGGACAGTCCACCGCGAATTCGGATTTGAGTTTGGATTGAATATATGACTCTTGCCTGGGAGTCATTGCATTGCATATATAAGCATTTGTAGAGCGTCCACAGAATGACCCCTCTAGCCCCAACTCGCCTCGATCTGCGAAGGACGCCTTCGAACATGCCCGCAGGTATGTGCCAGCATGCAAGGATTGCGATAAGATCCACTGACCGCGATCAGCAGCCATGGAAGTCAAACACGACTTCGGCACCTTCCCATGTCCAGACATATTCACCCATGCCGCGACGTACAGTGCATGGCCAGCGTACCTCAAGAACACAGTATCACACCCGATATGGTGGAAACCAACCTTACTCCCTTTCGCGTCATACACACTGTTCGAGATGGTGACACATCCAGAGCTCCTGCTCGACTTTCGCGAATATCCTTCACTGGAGGCCATAACGCATCCGGAGAGACTGCTCGACTTCCGCGAATACCCTCTGCCAGACGCTTTCACGCATCCGGACGTCCCAGTCGTTCGGCCTTTCGCCTTCTTGGAGCTTCCCGAAGATTTGAGGATACAAGTTTACTCAAATCTTACGCATGACCTCAAGCAAACGCCCCAAAGCCGATCAGAGTTCCATGTCGTCCTCACGCAGTACATGCTGACCTCGCGCCAATTTTACTCAGAGTTCCGACAGGCGTACTATGGCTGGGAACATTGGTGGCGCCGTCTCCACAATACTCTTCATGGGCCTCGGCGGAAGCCCGCATCAACATGTGAACGATCATTGTTGATCTACCGCTGGGCCATGCAGTACAAGGTAGCTGGGAGGCTGGAAGGCCGCATTCGAAAGCAAGAACGCCCTGAGGATGCGGACTACTGGGTCAATCTGCGATTTGGCGTGAAGAATCTGCGTGGCTACACTGTTCAGTGGAAGCACTTGGATGAGCGCCTGAGGAAGAGAGCAGGTATCAGTGTCGAAACGTACAAGCAATTTGTCGAGAGGGTTGAGGCCGCTGCCGAGGCCATGACAACGCAGCGACGGGAGATAGACGGGCGAGCTGGTTGTACGGATCAAGGAGTTAATGAGTTAGTTGACGCCTTTTATTTCTGCGGAGAAGGTAATGACAAGGAGGCGGTGAAGTGACGGCTCAAAGCTGGTATGAATGTCAACTAAAAGAGGTCAGCGTTATCTTGCGTGGCCTTGGCTGCCGCAAGTCCTGGCGCTCAAAGAACGGGGCTACGATAGCATATGGTTTGGAATTGGGGCAATTAAGCGGCGGCGGCAGAGTTGAGGTAAAGGAAGGACGTGCTCTGCCGCGGTCGGGATTGTGTCACAGATGTGCCTCTCGTAAAGTCGTCGGAGTCGACCGCTGTAAGACTCAGCGCACACCGTTCGTAATAGTCTGCTTTGGTTGAAGGCGAGATGCCAAAGTGTTGAGAGCGTGCCTATGTTTTGAGCTCTCGCTCATTGCGGATCAATGATCGCCCGTCGTCCAGGGATTAATCTGCGTCATCGGGCAAGATAGTAACCTCTACCTATCGACACTTCAAGTAGACTGTGCCCTGTCTCTCTCTGTCCGCATCCTCCCCGTAGATCTGTATTCTATGCTCGGCATAGGTAGGTTTGTGCGCAGCAGTCACCTTCAAAACCGACATTTAGCTATACATGTTGGACTGCATCAATTCGCCATGGGTTCTATGCCACCCGAACGGCGCTTCGATGTCGACACGGTCTGCATCATCGGAGCCGGCCCCAGTGGCCTGGCCGCGGCAAAGTGAGTGTGTCTTGCTGAATTCGCGATCCGGTGCTGACATGGTAAGAGATACCTTATGGCCGAGCGGGCCTTCTCGCGCATCACCATCTTCGAGCAACGAGGCAACGTAGGTGGCATCTGGAACTACGTCCCATTGCCGTCAATAGCGCCAGAAGATCTGGTCGTGCCGCAGACGAATGCCAGACGGGGCCGTGAAGATCCAGTCTGGAAGCAGAGCAATGCGAGCACGGCTCTTTCTCACCGAGAGCAGCAAGGCAAAGAATTCTTGACCCCGATCTATGATCAGCTGGAAACAAACATCCCGAGAGGTCTGATGGGTTTCTCCGAGCTGGATTGGCCTGAAGACTGCCAGCTATTGCCCGAGCACGAGGAAGTACTGAAGTACATCGAGCGGTACGCCAAAGACGTGCGAGACGTTGTCCAGTTCAATACTCAAGTTCTGGACGTGCGACCAATCGAGAACGATAAATGGTTGGTGCAGGTCCAGGACGTCGCCCGAGATCGTGTGGGTAATGTTGAGGAACACCACTTCGACGCCGTCATTGTGGCGAATGGCCACTTCAATGTACCTTATATCCCAGACGTACCTAACATGGAGGCCTGGGCCAAAGCATTTCCAGGCACAATCACCCATTCGAAATACTATCGTAAACCTGAGCATTATGATGGCAAGAAAGTTGTGGTGGTCGGCAACTCGGCATCAGGCATCGACATCGGCAATCAGATCAGACAGGTGTGCAAACGGCCTTTGCTCATGTCACAGAAGACGGAGTCTTTCCTTACTCCGGATCCTTCGCCAGAACTGGTCGAGAAGCCTCCCATTTCCGAGTACATGGTCAGCGACCGTAGCCTTCGCTTTGAGGACGGGTCGGTCGAAGCTGACGTTGATGCGATTGTGTACTGCACAGGATACTTTTACTCTTACCCTTTCCTGGATTCACTAGAACCGCCGCTTGTAACCACTGGAGAAAGGGTCGAGAACTTATACCAGCATATTTTCTACCGACCAAGACCGACACTAGCATTTCCAGTGCTGAATCAAAAGGTGATACCGTTTCCCGTGGCGGAAGTCCAGAGTGCCGTAATTGCAAGAGTCTTCTCCGGTAGATTGCTCTTACCGAGCGAACAAGAAATGGAGGATTGGGAGCAGGACATGGTGAGGCAAAAGGGAAGCGGCCGTGGTTTTCATGTCCTCAAGTTTCCAGAAGATGCCGAATACATCAACATGCTGCATGACTGGGCTATGAGTGCCGACCCACTTTCCACCAAAGGTCGAAATACAAACGGATCAATGGAGCACGACATGAAGGTTGCCGTAGGCAAAGAACCGCCGCGTTGGGGTGAAAGAGAGTTTTGGATGCGTGAGCGCTTTCCAGCTATCAAGAAGGCCTTCCAGAGTCTGGGCGAGGAGAGGCATAGCAAAAGGTCACTCGAGGATATCGGGTATGACTTTGCTGCCTGGAAGCGTGAGAAAGAAGAAGAAGGAAAGAGACTACTGTGAGGTTGATGCGTCCCGAAACCAGTGCCTGCTGTTGACAAACGCAAGCCAGGCCCACACAGTGCCCTGACCATGGGCACATGTGTGCACACGTTGAGAACAAGGTCGCCTACGTCAAGGATATAGGAGACGCATGAGCTGAATCACTGGCAGCCAAGTGTCCATGACTAGTGTTTGGTTGCCACGACTGTGTCGTAGTCCCAAAAACTGGCCTGCATGATGTGTACTGGAGTTTTGAGTCCTAACGTACATTTCATGGTAGCTACCATAAATCGCAGCCCGAAGCCTGATATCAACCCGCCGATCCTTTCGCCTACTCTCGGACGGGTCTTACGTACAGTAGGAACGCACTCGAGCTATGTTTGGTAGAACCTCTGGCAGACACGACGGTCTTTGGCAGGACCACCTGCAGTATACGGTCCATGCTGATGTTGGCTATCCCTATTTCAGTACTTTGATCTGCATATCAACCACTCTCTCTAGACACTGACAAAGATTCGCAGCCGGTTGATGCCACTGAGCTAGCATGGCTGCAATGCTCCACTATTGGCCCAGGACATCCTGCATATCGTACCTTCCCTCCGCCAACCTCTCCCGACCGTGCGCTACATCTGCTATCTGCCCAATTCGACAATGCGAGGCATGCGCCGTTTTCGAGTCACCGACCAGAGCTGATTGCTGCGTGTCAACGCTTGCAGTCCGTCCTACATAATAAACACCTGACATGGACAGCGCGGCTCATAACTGGCATATGATCATCAAGATGTTCTACGACTTGGACCATGTTCTCTTTGGCGGCGAGCTCAGAGGGAGAGTGAATGTCCGGTGGGATAATTTTGTTGAAAACGGAACCCAGAACCCCGATCCGAGGAGGAGAACGCTCGGGACCACGAGATATCGAAGCGTACAGCAGCCGAGGATTTTGATCCGACTAAGTCTGGACACGTCTTCGGAGATCTGGGCCAGTAAGGGAGTGACGGTGCGAGACCATATGATCGGCATTCTCATACACGAGATGATTCATGCCTTCTTCCTGGTATTTACCCAGATCAATCCTCCTCAGGACGTTGTGAGGGAGCCGGATCAGAATGCTCATCATGGCTACTATGTAAGTTGAGCTTGTCATAGCAGACTGGATTCCCGACCGGACTGACGTGCGCTACCGACAGTTTGTAGAGGCCGCTCGCTTGATGGAACAACGCACTGGACTTCTTGTGTGGAAGGGCACACATGTATAGGCAGTACAATTGGCATTGACGCAGCATCCGACCAAAGCGAATGCGCCTAGTTCGCGCGGCATTATGCACCGCTCACATGTCAGGCTCACCCGATCAGTAATGCCTATATTGATGCACTAGTGACGACGTTCGAGTGCAGAAGTGTGTTGGAAAACTGTTGCCACTTTATCAGTGATCGAGAGCCATCAGAGGTAGTGCAGAAGGTAGACCGAATCTATTCTCTGACAAATATATCAAGACTTGCTTACTTCTAGACTCAGCACTACGAGAAACCCACAGAAGAAAAATCGACGGCTATGTGGAACAGGTTCTGGCGTCCTACAGAGACAACCTTTGCCGGCAGACAAGGTCCGTCCCAATCAGCAGCCTTGCGACAGGGCTACAAGTCAACAGCATCTCGCAAATATGACCCGCTGCATCAGCCAAAACCTCTTCCCGGCAAGGCCACTGTGGGAACGGGCGCACCTTACGTATGTAGTCTCCGTCCAACCTTATGCGGCGCTTGGGACGACTAACATTACATTAGTGGGTCGATGCTGCCGAACTCGACATGTTGCAGTCACGTACCTTCGGACCACATGATCCACGATTTCGGCCCTACCGGGCAGACAAGAGAATGCAGGAAGCAGTCGATCGGCTGGCGAGAGTACCAAAGAAGGATTCGGAGTACACGGCTGCCGCAAAGCGTATATCTGACGCGTTACCGGGACCCTGTACATGGGGCCTGGTTATCAAGATGTTCAACGACCTCGATACCGTTTACTTTCATGGCGACCTCAAACGGCGTATCTTTTTGCGATGGGCGACAGTAGAGGAGTTTGAAAATCCGTACGCACTGGGGACGACCTTGGCCCCGGCGCGACATGCTGGGCGGCCTAGAATCTCAATCCTCCTTCGATACGATGTTGACTGGGACGAGCTACCCAAGAACTACCAACTCGGGAATCTCTTACACGAGGCGCTGCATGCTTACCTAGAGATTCACTGCACTGAACGTGGCTCTGTGGAACGTGGCTGCCCTGATCCCTTCCACGGCCCGCTCTACATGAGAGCAGCCAGGATACTGGAAAGAGCTTCTGGTTTGGACCTGACCTCTCGCCCGCAAGATATGTTAGACCTTGGGACAGGACCGGAACAGCATGGTGCTGATACAAGCTCTGGGTATAGAAGCGGTCCAATACAATGGGTGCGCAGTTGAGTGTAGCGCTACGCATCTTCAAAGTGTTGTCCCCTTCACTACAGCTGCAGCAGTGAGGACAACATGATGATGCACGCATTACTACAGGATGACTGCAAAGCACGTGCGCGCCCCAAACACTCGAAGCCTACCCCCCACCCCGCTCCTTCCCAACTCAGCTAGCTTCCGGCCCCATCTCGGCTCAACACCAGCACAAATATAAACGAGTCCTCCGTCATCACCTTCCGTCACCCCACTAGCGAACATGGCAAAGTGGTTATCGCTCGCCTCAACACCAACAAAGCGATGAGTCACTAGGAGGAAAGGAAGGAAAGTTCGCTGGTGGGGTGCCCCCGTTCGAATCGACAATTCCCATAAGGTACAATACCTCCTCACCGTTCTGGTCCTCTTAGATGCTCGGTAGCTAGGGGACTGCAGCGCGCCTCCTGTGGTGGGGAGAATTTGCCTTAGTAAAACCGGCCTGGATGGTGTCTGGTGACTCAACCCAGCCCGGAAGGTGTTCGAAAGTGGTTTTCTACCTCGTCGTTCGCGGGGAGGGTCTTTTTTGCTAGATTTCGCGGCGCTTTGTTTTTGCTGATGCCAAGCAAAGTATGAATGATGTTGGCGATGCACAGCTTTGCATCGGCGGTGGAGCTCCCAGCAAGAGGAGTTGCGGGCATGTGAATGCAAGGCTGATCACGTCAGCGGTGTTTTGATCGGTCAGGAAAGGTTTGTGCGCCTTGTATAGCATGTGATAAGCTTCGAAACCAAATACAAACTTCTTACCTTCCATATTTGCGTACTTTCTGTCTCCATCAACCTCTCTGCGCTTCGAAGATGCCGCAACAGAAGCCATCCAAGGACCCGGTAGCAAGATTGGTTCAGCGCTTCTCCAGCGGCGGTCATCGACAACACAAAGACGGCAAGAAGCATCCCAACACAGTCGCAGACCACAAAGATGGTACGCAACGTCCCAGTCAGGTACATGACGAAAAGCGGGACCGAGGTCAACATCATCGACGGCATCGCCGAGACATCCATATCCACCACCACCATCATGAGCACAGGCACAACCACACCACGGCACAGAGCAAGATTGAGAACACGAGTCGCCATACACCTGAGACGAAGCTGACAACCCGCCGCAACTCTGCGCATCGATCCTCGTCCTCAGGCTTCGATGTCGTGAGACGTCCGCTACCCGACAGTGACAACACATCAAGCAATAGCAACGCGCCGTCAAGAAGCCGCTCGTCCAGCACAAGCAATGTCCCTGACCTCAAGCGGCGTGAGGGTCATGCCGACGAGGGCCAGCACCGTATGAGGCGAGCAGCAGTGCCGGCTTTGTCGCCGTGGCAGGGTCTTGACCAGAACCTCGCAGTCCGGGTCGCAATGGTTCAGCAGCCAGAGATTGAGTACGTGCGAGCCTATGCACACAAAGGCGCTCCATATGTAAGCAGAGCGAGGATCATACCATACAAGATGCTTGACTGACCTTAGAGCAGCCCATCGCCGAGCAGGAACTCATGATCCTTCAATACCCGGGTCTGAGACCTTATATGCCAGGCTGGCGTCCACTTCCATCCCCTGTACCTCTGTACCTTGCTTGTCAGCAGCTCCTACAATACCTGAACCAACCCCCTGGCCCATCCCAAATAATGGCAGCTGCCCGCATCAAAAGCGCCCAATTCTCACGACTCTCCTGGGACCTCCTAGTCAAGATGTTCAATGACCTTGACGTCCTCATCTTCGGCGGCGAACTCTACCACCGCGTCTGTCTGCGTTGGGTCGACATGCGCCTGACACAAGCCGGCGCACCCGAGCTCGGCTACACACTACCGCCGCGAAACTTCTTCACACGTCGCATCGAGATCTACATGTCGAGCGACACGGACTGGCGCACCTTCCCTAGCTACTACGCTTTAGGTGTGTTGCTGCACGAGATGCTTCACGCCTTTTTCCTTGTCAAGTCTAGAGACGTGCTGGAGATCCCTGTGATGCCTCATCACGATGTCACGCATGGACCCCTGTATGAGGTGGCGGCAAAGCGTATTGAGCGGTACATCGGCATGGACTTGACGAGCGATCCGACGGAGATGCTGGTCCCGAAGAAGGTCAAGGGCCAGATCTAGCGTACGAGGTACTGTGCCAACACATCGATGAATAATCTGGGCACTCGGTCGACGTATGGCAAGTCGGGGTGATGATGTATGGAGTCGGAGAGGAGCGGCAAGGGCTATATGAAGTGGATGGTAGCCAGTGATTGGTTGCTAGAGGAAGAGTGAATAGTCGTGCGCTGATGCGGTAATGCACTTGACGGTCAGAGAAAGTCCTGTAAACGGTCAGACGTCAATCCAGAGGCCACTGACTGATGGCATGCGAGTTGTCATATCAGGACCAGGCAGCATTTGATAGGTCTTTGGCGATGATATTGTGCTCGATACAACGACGTCCGCGAACCATGCCGGATCGGCCTCTATCCTACCAATGAGTATCCAAGCATTATACCGTCCAATCACTTCATCAGCCGAAGCCACCCTATTCTTCCCATTTCGTGTTCTCCATGAATCTCTTCACGACCGGATCGGCGTCTGCCGCTTTGCCCTCAGCAGCTCCATATACCTTCAAACCCTCCAGACTCCTGACGCGGCTCATCGCCGTATAGCCATGCCCATGCTCCCAAGCGCCTGTCATGTCAACTATCGCGTGATCCAGCGTCATGCCCTGGCTCTTATGAGTCGTAATCGCCCAAGCAGCAAGCAAAGGCAGCTGCGTCCGAGACATGATACTGTATGGCGCCTCGGGTCCAATCTCGGCAACGTCGCACATCGGATAGATGGTACAGCGCCTGCCGTTCTTGAACTCCACGATGGGCCACAGGATCTCATCTGGGTCTTTGAAGCGGTTGCAGAACGAGGCGACCTCACCTTCTTGGTAGTCTGGGTAGTCACTGTAGAAGACCCATTGTCTGAGGCTCAGAGGATCACGACCTTCACGATAGGCGCAAGGCAGCTGGTGAGCGTCGTACGGCTCGAAGCCGACAATGACACCTTGGCTGCCGTTGACCAGGTCGTAGTCCCGAAGCAGGTTGGTCAAGAGGATGACTGGCATCCCTTCCTTGAGATGGAAATCCTCCTCGAAACGGTGCCGCTCCTCATCCCAGCATTGGAAAGTACCTCGATCGGTCTTTTCGAACTTGCGGTCCAGCTAGTAGAGCACTTTCTGTTCCTCGTTACCGTTCCACACATGATTGTCCACGCACCAGAACGTGAATTCCTCTGTTTTCAGCTCAGCAAGCTTGGTGGCATTGATGCTGCTGACATCATAGCGAAGCGGATATATCTTGATGGCATTGCCATCCACCATCGATCCACCGCGCAAAAGTAAAGTTCTTTCATGTGCGGTGAGTGGCACGCCGAGTCGATATTTGTTCAGAAGTGTAACAAAGTCGTGATTGGTCTGTCGGTGGACCTTGGTGAGTTGAATGCAGTGTAGCCCAAGCTCGTCCCACTCTGGGCAAGCAAACGCCCATTTGTCGTTGTCATCAAAGATGTTATTATCAGAAAGACATTTCCGCAGCTTCTTCCGTATCGGGTCTTGCTTCGTCGGCCGTCCACAGTAAAGACAGTGATGAAAAGGCTTTATCGGTGGCAGCTGGAAGAAGTCGCCCGTAATTATGACCTGGATACCGCCAAAAGGCTTTTCTTTATCAAAAATCTTCTTCATCACAGCATCGAGACGTGCCATGGTGTTGCTCGATACCATGCTGATCTCGTCAACGATCAAGGTCTGAATCCTGTGTAGGCGCCTCCATACTCTCTCCCTTCCCGCATCGGAGTGCACGTTCTTCAAAGGCTTGTGGTCCACGTTGCCACCCCACTTTACCAGTGAGTGAATCGTCCGTCCGCCTACGTTGAGCGCCGTTATGGCGGTAGGTGATATAACCTCGAACCGACGACGGTGCGTTTTGAACATCTGCATCATCGCCCGAAGGATAGTCGACTTACCTGTGCCGGCAGCGCCAGTGTAGAACAGATTGTGTCCTCGGCTTGCGGACTGGAGAATGCGGAGCTGCTCTGGCTGTAAATTAAAACCTGGAATGAGTGGTCGAAAGGTCCGGTCTGCTTGTGCATCTGAGGCACAGCTATTGCAAAGCACAGCTCTGCGGTCCTCTAGTGAGGTTTTGCATGCGCCACATGAGAGCTGCTCTGGTGCGTCCATCTGTTGAAGATGCTCCGGCGCTGGTCCATAAATCTGGCTGTACTCAATCACAGCAGGTCGACATGCAGGGTTGCACATAGCCAAGCTACTACCGGGCTGACCACAATCACCCGGATTGTGATTCATGAAGAACATAGCATCTTCGCAGCACCTCGGCGAGCTGATCTTAAAGCCTTTGAACAGTGCATTGGGAAAGCCAACAGTCTGCGCCTGGGCACCATCCGCACCGTCCCAGTCAAAATAGAAGTACGGCTTACGGCCGCGCCGGACTGCGTAGACCTTCTTTGCACCAGGAGGAATGGTGGCTCTCGAGAGGAACCAGAACATCTCTTGTGGTGGGTCGGGGACGATGGTGACGCCACGCGCAGCCATTGCTTTGGTGGCTCGCTCTGTATCTGCCATCGCCTTTTCGGTGCGCTCGATCTGCGAAAGCGCTTCCTTCCAAACCAGAGATGAGTCCATGCCATACGTGGAGGTTGATGCCTGTGTAGCTTGGCTTTGAATCGTAGGCGCGGGCTTCGGGACTTCGACTTGCTCGGTCGGATCACTGGCCTGTGTCGATGCCTGCTGCTCTTGCGTCAACGGCTCTTCGTGTTGAGCGATTGTCGCAGGCGTAGCTTCTGGCTTCATGTCATCCAAAGCTTTGAACGGGTCACCGCCGTGATCGAAACTGTCCAGCAGCGCATCATCCACATCAGTGTCGTCTTCTGTGTCCGGCTGGAGGGCTGCGAAGGATCCGGTGGCGGTGACTATGGGCCTCACAGGCTTGCTTTTGGCAACTGTGCCTGAAGAAGGGGGCGGTGTATATCCAGAGCCAACCCGCGCTAGGGGCTTGTTCTCGCGTCGAGGCGATGCTTGACGCTGTGTCGACCCGTGAGCAGTCTCCAGAGAGTGTTCTGTTGAGATTGCAGTGCCGTCTTCGCGCGGAAGCTCAGAGAAGTTGGGCATCTGGACTTGGCTTGCGACAACGGATCCAGGCACGTTGTACGCAGCCTCTTTGGATTGCGCCGACTGTGCGGAATTGCTCAACCTTTGTCGCTTCAATTCGTGCTGTGCCGCATCTTCTGTCTGAGACACTGATGCATGCGTAAATGCCTTCCCATCCTCCTTCCCACCAACCGCCTCACCGTCTGGATCCTCCAATCGATACCGCTCCACACCCATCACGCGCCCCTGAGCCATACTATCCACATACCACCCTCTGTTGACCACCGGAATGCCCCATTTCTTCGCCCATGTATACTTGTCTCCGCGTGCATGCTCCGCAATCAGGATGTCGGCATCCTTCTTCAAGCCTTGACACCATTTTCCTCCCAATTGTTCCACGCACTTGGCTATCTCTTCTCGCTCGGCCTGATGCCCGGTCAGGCAGATCTTGAGGCCGTCGAAGAGGGTTTGGCAGAGTTCCGGTTGTGCTGGAAGCTGTCTCGATGTATTGCTGCTCGTAGTCGAAGAGGCGCGTTTCCGCTTCTTTACGCGCTGTGTCCGACCTTGCGATTCCATAGCAGCGGGAGTGTACGTCGCAAAGCATAGTCTCAAGGCTTGCGCATTGCAATATGCTAGCAAGGTGGCGCTGCGCGCGTATTGGAGCAAGTTGGGAATGGATCCAAGTTGGATATTGACATTCGACAACATCTGCGGACTTAACACAAACGCCGACGCGAAGCGAATCCTGATGGTATTCAAGACATTGCATGGACCAGAGAAGAGAAACGCGATAGCGATGCACCTTTATGGCCTCAGCACTTGAGCACCATATCTTGGAACATGATTACGCTGTACATTGTGCCATCCAGAGACGCCGCCAGAAACCCAAAAACCGCTACACGGCAACAGGTCTCAGGTCACTCTCCTGCATCCTCCAGCTCAATATCAGACTGCGGAATCTCAGACGGCTCGTCCTCATCCTCCACATCCGCTGCCGACTCCTTCAATCTCGTCGGCAATGCCTTCTCCTCCCGCACCGCCTGCTCTCGTGCCAGCTTCTCTTCCTCGATCGCTCTCGCCTTTGCTTCCTGTTTCTGCTTACTCAACGCATCTTTCAAGCCCCTGGCAGAGACGTCCACATTCCCAATCTGGCGTTGTGCCCGCTTCGACTTCTTGAGCACGCCATCGAGTGCCTCTTCATCCTCCGCCTCGCGCCCACGCTTCAACTCATTTTTCTTCTCCTTTCCTCTACGTACCCTCTTCGCCGTCTTCTCGCCCATCGGATACTTCCTGATCTCGATGTCGTACTCTGCCTCCTCATCTTCCGTCACAGATTTCCTGTCTCTCGGAGTATCGCGCATTGTGAATGCGATCTGGCTCGCTCGTGGTCTGTAACCTTCTTCTGCGTTGGCCTTGCGGATATGACTCTGCATCGTCGCCTCAGTCACATTGCGGAAGTTTTGTACAGGCCTGTCCTTCCTCTTCCGTGGCCTGTGAGCTGAGCCGCCTCGTGTCAGCGCGTCTACAGCGCGAAACTCTTCGTTGCTGAAATACGGCGTTCGCTTGCCCCAAAGGTCGCGCGGAGTGAGGTTGGACGGCGGCGCAGGGCTGCTGTATACAGTCCATTTGTTCAAGCGCTTTTCCCGTTTCGTCCAGATGGGTGGGATGCCCTGATCGAACTCGTGCGGGAGCGCGTCTCGGGCTGTTGCTCGGGCGTCAAATGAAAGGGCACCGCCATGATTGCGTGAGGACAAACACTGCCGTGACTCTGATAAGGCGCTGGCAAGCTGGGTGCTGAGTGCCGCAAAAACGCGAAAGTGATGCGTAGAAACTTGAGTTTACCTTATCTTATCGGCAGCATCAGCGGCCCGGCGCTTCCATTCCAGTTGATCAAGCTGCGCTCCTCCCGCGCTCGGCCTTTTCACTCTTCTTCAATGCGAAGCTGGCCGAAGACGGAATCGACGGCCTCGGCAGGAGAGTTTCGAGAGCGAGATGCAGCTCAGAGCTGCAGGCGCTCGCATCGCCCTCAAAGGATCAAGCATATCTGTGATGGTGCGAACAAGCGAGCTGACCGATGGACCTCCGATCTTCGTCAGCGTGATGACAGCAGGCCGATAGCACCGCGGGCGAGCGCATACAAATATCACCATGAGGGAAGGACCCGTGTGAGTAAGTAGAGAAATCTTGTTCATCCAGTGTCATACCATACCATAATGATCAACCCTCGCATCATCAACCAATTCGACATTCCGCAGCGTAAGGACAAGCTCGCCATCTTTGACGCCAAGTTCCTTGAAGACATCCCACGCTTTGTCCAGCAATGGGACTTGAAGCGTATCGTGCTGGTCTGCAGTACTTCTCTTTACAACAAGCACGACCACGTTCAGAAGCTTGAAGCCAAGCTTGGCGACAAAGTCGTTGGCAAGAAGATCGGTGTGGGAGCTCATTCACCATACCGCGATGTCATCGAGATAGCCCATCTCATCCAGGACAAAAATGCGGACTGCCTGGTCTCGATCGGATCCTCTTCCTACAACGATGCGAGCAAAATCGCCTCGAAACTCGCCAACACCTTGCCATCAGGCTTCACCGACAAGGACATGGAAGCCATTGTCGACCAGAAAAAGGGCAAGGCCATAATGAATGACGCCAAGGTCAAGGTCATTCAGGCACCCACCAGTCTCAGCGCCGCGGAATGGAACGGAACAGCCTCTGCCACCAACGCCGACGGCAAGAAACAGCACTTCGGCCTGGCTAGCCACAAGGAAGGTGCTCCAGACTTGATAATCATGGACCCAGAACTGGCCAGTACCGCTCCAGAAGACCTATGGCTCTCCTCCGGTGTGCGCTGCGTGGATCACTGTATCGAGATTGCCTGCAACAAAGACTGCAAGCCGGACGACCAGGAAGTTGCACTCGCCGGGCTGAGCAAGATGCTGAAGGGGCTGCAGCAGTACAAGCAAGGTAGAGGCGATGATAGAGAGAAATTCTTGCGAGGGATTTCAGAGGCGCAGAAGGGCTCCAGGCAAGCACTACAAGCACTTATTATAAGCAACAACACTCTCGGGCCTTCGCATGCCATTGGCCATCAGCTTGGATCAGTGGCCGGCGTGATGCATGGCATGACTTCCTGTATCCTGCTAGCTCCGACTCTGCGCTACTCTGCGGACAAGTGGCCAAGGACGCGAGAGGTGCAGGCTAAGATCCTTAAGGTCTTCAACGATACGCTCGGATGGCAAGAGACCGACGTTGCGGACGCTTTGACGAAGTTCGTGCAGGAGCTTAGCATGCCTACAAGGCTGTCGGAGGTTGGAGTCACAGATCAGGCGCAGATCGAGAAAGTGGCGGAGAAGACCTTGACAGACATTTGGGGAGGAGGGGAGCCACAGATTACCGAGAAGGAGGAGGTGATGAAGATCCTAAACATGGTCAGGTAGATGCTCAATGAAGCGCTTCTATTACATTGCTGTCCTCTGAGCTGATGCATGTGAAGAATCGATCTTGGCACGACAGCGCACTGACCTAACTAGGAAGGCACGATTCGGCCCGAATATCCTTGCCCACCGACTGAAACCTCTACTTCCACGACGCGAACCTCTTTCGTTGACGTGCAACACCACGGATCTGATCTCAATCTCCAGGAATGAAGACGTCCCGAATATACTATTTGAAATCGGCTGCCGACTGAAACTTTTACTCTCGCATCGAGGACCTATTTTGTAGACATAGATAATCACGGACTCGACTTCGGTTTCGAGGAATGCAGATGCGCTGGACATACCTGCTTTCACGAAGCCAAGGCTACGATTGACGAGGCGGAAGACGTCAACAACACAATGGGTGCTCCGCTGCCTCAGCTACAAGCCTCGAACGAACGGAAACGAGGGTATAGTCAATTACGCATCGAGCCTCAGAAGAGACAGCGCATTGCTGCAAAAAGTGATCTTGCGCTGCCGAGGGCTTCTTCTTCTTCTTTCTCCAACGGCAAACGGGCTATATCTCTGGTGCCGGTTCATGAGGATCCGAGGAGTCTTCAGACAGCGACGACAGCTGCGACGATGATGACGAGAGCGAAGACAGCGAAGACAGCGAAGATAGCGACGTAGGTGTCGACAAGAGCGAAAGCGAGCAAGATGATTAAAACATCGTCAAGAGTGCAGTAGCCCGCCGAGTCACGTTACCAAGCGTCATCAGCGCGTCTAGTGACAGCGAGTCTGACTGGGGATCAGAGCCTGACGAAGATCTGCTGCTAGCAGTCGAGTCTTCCATACAGATCCAGTCATCTTCGGTGCAGGTCCAGCCATCAGCCAGTACTCCAAGCATTATAGCTGTCAAAGTCGACAGCGAGACATCACCCCTTTCGGAGGAGCAAACACAGGCCGTCGGCATAATATTGACTGGTCAGAATGTTTGTGTCCTTGGATCGGGAGGCACCGGCAAGTCGCGCGTCTTGCTGGCCGCGGCAAAGGCACTCAGACGACGGAAGAGGACAGTTGAGGTCGTTGCGCACATGGGTATGACTGCGCTCAATGTCGGCGGTCAGACTGTCGCGATGTATGCTGGGCTTTCCAAGCATTATCTGTGTCGAGGCCTCAAAACGCTACTAAAATCCTTGAAACATGGCCGCCGACGGAGCAGCATACTGCAAACGAATACTTTGATCGTAGAAGAAGTCTCTATGATTGATTGTCAGCTGTTTGATACGCTTGATCAAGTCTATCGCACAGTTCGTGAAGATCTCAATCGGCCATTTGGTGGCATGCAAGTGGTCGTGATTGGAGACTTTTTTCAGATGCCACCCGTCAAGCCATTCCAGCACTGTACAGTATGCGGCAGCGAAAACGAGGGCTGGTACGAAGCGAATCATGCGCCCTACAATCGAACCATTGACGAGTTTGTGTGCCCTAAGGAGGATTGTGGTAAGCGGTACGTCTGCAAGGAGAAGTGGGCCTTCTTTGCCAGTGCCTGGCAGGCTTGCAAATTCAAGTACATTGAGCTTGAGAGCATTCATCGTCAGCTCGATCCAGACTTCCAGCAACTGTTGCTGAGACGCCGACAGGGTGGTCCGCTGACTGTGGGCGACCGCCAGACATTGCTTCGTCAGCAAGAGGAGCCTCCTAACGCTACCTACCTCTACCCAACAGCGCGAGACGTGGACGAAAAGAACAGGAGCTTCTTGAATATGCTGAGCGGTGAAGCTATTGTGTATCAGTGCTTCGACTTCTTCGAGTGGGACCAAGAGCGACATCCCGAGCATGAACACTGGTTCCGGCATCATCGGGATGCTAACCGTACGCTCATGGCGCTTTCTGAGAATCGATACAAGGAGACGTGTGAATTGAAGAAGCACAGCCGTGTGATCCTGCTCACAAATTTGGACCGCGAAGCAGGGCTGATCAATGGCGCTCAAGGCGAGATCGTTGGGTTCGAGCGACATAATGAGCATACAGACCTACTCGCGGATCAATACAAACACGCTACCATGAAAGAACGGACCAGGTTTGAAGAGCAACTGAATGCGTTTGTCGAGAACAGCAATGTCACACATTGGCCAATCGTGAAGTTCAACAACGGCGAACGGCGCACGATCTACGCACATTGTGACACCATCAACATTGGTTCAGAGGCGCCGTACAGTGTGATCGGACGTACTCAGTGCCGCTTCTTGCTGCGTGGGCCATCACGATCAACAGAAGCCAAGGTCTTAAGCTGAGCTCGCTCATCGTGGATTTGAGCCGCTTGTTCGTGCAAGAGCAATTGTATGTTGCCTTGTCGCGAGCGAAAGGTCTGGATGGCATGAAAGTCATTGGGCTGCCAGGTCGCAACGGCAGGGTCGACTTGTCAGCCAACAGCGGGGTCAAGGCTTTCTACAAGAAGGCTTTTGGAAAGAGGTGGTACCTGTGAAGAGACTCGTGTCTGATTTGCAGGCTCTCAGGCTTGGTCGGAGGGGCGCAGGCATCTCCATGAATTGACTGCTTCCGTCTGTTCGTTCGATAGTCAATGTGACGACTTCGACTTTACGGATGAATGCCTGATTCTCGAACATGAGACTTGTCAGCTGGAAATGCTCAAGTTGCTTTTGATCCTGTTCGACAACTACAATCGCCAATACCACTGCGATTACCGACCGACGCTGTCAGGATGGCTGCTGTAAGCCAGCGGACGAACCCAGCTCTCGACATTAATCGCCAATGAATCGCGAGGGCGTGAGAGTGGTAGTGAAATGAACATACAGTGAGTATCCAATACAAGCAACGATGAATCAAAACATTGGCCGCGGCACCAAACAGCAGTATCTCTATCACTCATGTGCTCAACCAGTCCCAACGCTCGACCACTTGTCAACAATACTGGCCAACCAAGCCTGTCAGTCGTCAGCCGTGAGGTCTATGATCTCAGGCTGGCTGAATGCTCCACGCCCTGCCGCTCGCCTAGGGCAAATCGACCTCGGACACGCCACATCAATGACCGCTAAATTTAGCGCCCTGCGGCCATCAGTACGGAAATGCTCTGGCATCCATTTCACCTCAGGCCATCCCGACCCGCCGGCGTCCTTCCACGTCGTTCGCCAATGGCGATACAGAGCTAGTCTGTTCTCTCGGCTGCAGCAAAAGTAGATGAAGTTGAACTGCGCATTGGTCATGCGGCCGAACTCGAAGCGTGTGCCGGCGAGGACTGGGGTTTTTGGACCTTGTAGAAAGGTGTGATCGTAATCGAGCAATCGCCAGGCATTGTCTTCTACTTCGACAGCATCACGAGGAATTCGGGAAGAAGATGCGACGACTTGCTCGCTCTGGTGTGTCGCGCGTGCGGCGGGTGGACCTGGTATGTTTGAGTTGCTTGTCGAGCGGTCAGCGGTCTGCTTGGGAAGTGCCGGGAGCTTTTCTCTCTCCTGACGAGAACTGCAAGCAGCAGCGTTGACGGTGCCGCCAGATTGCCTGGCCACCTGTGCTGATACCATATTCGCTGCCCGCGCAGCAGTCTTGGTGGCGCTGTTGACCTTACTTGCTTTGTTGGCCGTCTTCTGGACAAGCTTCGCCTTCTTCGCTGAACGGCTGGTTCGTTGGGAGTGCTTTGAGTTGGCTTCGAGCTGCGCAGCCTGGTCCGCAATGAGACGTTTCTTACGCCTACGACTGCGAAGTTTGAACTTCGTGTCGGGAGCCTCTGTCGGGACAGGCGATGGTGTAGGTCCAGTCACACACGGTCCCTCAAGCGGCGGATCCAAGGCTTCCCACGGTCGAGGATTGAAGCGGCCTTTGACACTCGTGCCTGCGGTCAGGTTAGCACTGTTGGACAGTCGAATCTCTGTCACATCTGGCAGGCTCACTTTGCTTGTGGAATGAGCAACTCTTGCAACGGTCGCTGCAGGCACAGTTGGTGCAGACGTTGCCACCATGAAAATCTTTATGTACTACGCAGCCCTTGAAAGTGCCTTTCCCATCTGCGCAATTCGAACATTCCTTCACTACTAAGAAACCGACCTCGTGCACAAGAGCTGCCGTTGCGCGGCTTTGATCAACGATGTTGAAGTGCTGTCCGCGTCTGACAAAGCGAGGCTTGAATTCTACTGGTCGTCGGCGAGGATACTTGACGTCGTCGAGCCACTTATCTACTGATCGCGATGGCGCGCCGGCCCTGGTTGTAATTTGTTGGCTCTTGTGAGCGCTCTTGATTGCGGCACGGAGTCTGTACTCTTTTTTCGGTTTCTCGGGTTTGAAGCGGAGGAATGGGACCGGTGTTTGTTCAGGCCATACAATCTCAAGTGCCGATGAAGTGCGTGCGCCGAGGCGGCCATTCAGGGCTTTGCGCTTGGCAGTCTGTCTTCGATTGTCCATGTCGCTGCTCCCTATGTAACCTTCATCAAATTCTCGGCTGGGGAGCGCTGCTTCGGGTGGACTGGACGGCAAAGTCGTTGACGACGCAGATAATGTTGTGGAATAAGAATCCGATGAATCTCCACGGCTGTGTGAGATTGGGCTGGACGGAAGCTGTTGTACTGGATTGAGCAGGCTTTTGTCGATCCACTCGTCGTCCCACCGCATCCGCCATACGCGCCGGCCTTGAGCGTTGACAGTTTCTATGAGCTGCGGCGGATAGTGCTTGGTGCCATCAGACGTCAAATAGGCTTTTCCATTTCTGTCCATTTCGAGCAAGTGCTCAGGCACATCAGTGTACGCCCAATCCACTCTGCACTTCCGACCACGCTCCTCTAAGATATTGTTGACCGTCCATTCTCGTTTGTCGCGTAAGTGATCTGCGTCTTTTGTGCTTAAACCGCTTTCCTGATCCTGATTGCTGGTGGCTCGTGTAGAAGGCGATGGTGCGTTGCGGGGAACCCTTCTACTACGTGCTTGTGTATTGCGAGCGCCCCCGGGCTTGCTGGAGCAGTGGCTCGAACGCTTGCTAATTTTGGCTCGTGTACCAGACGGCTCGTAAGTAGAGTCTATGGCACACATGTGTCAGCCGCTTTTGCTCACATGCACATCCTCAAAGGATCACCCAACCTCTTGCCTTCCTTTTGCTGCCCATGTCCATTCGAAAACGAGTGTTGACCCTGTCAGTGGTGAGAAGAGTGAGTGCGAAGAATCAGTATCTTGCCAGAATTGAGAGACACGAAAAGAAGAACGCGACGCAGACATAACACGCTCACGCGTGTTCGACGCGTCGAAGTCCGCCTGCTTGGTATGCAGCAGCACAGTGGGTCTGCGATGAATACGTCTACCCAAGGTTCGCCGGTGGGTGGACGTAATCGAATAGCTGCATTCGACAGTCGCAGCACACAAGGGCCCATGTAGTCCACAGACCACGGTCATCTGCAAGCACTACTGCTCGTAAATCCTAGCCAGATTCGAATCATCTAGCGCACTATCCGAACACTTTGAGTGAGACCAAGACTGGTTCGTGTTGGATCCATGGAAGCACCAATGGCTGGAAACCCGCGCAAAGCACTTGACACGTTCAAGCTTGACGCAATGCAATGCCGGTTGACAGGAGATGTGGCTCACGGTGGCATGGCGAGTAAAGGCTGCTCTTGCTGATTCGCGTGGCTCACAGGGCAAACGCGCTGGGATCGTGTATCGCGCAGGGTGTCCAGGCGATACATCAAAATGTGATATGCCACCGACCAGGGTGGCCGACAAGTGTTCGACCGCTCCATGGCCATCATGTTGCCCTCATCCTGTATAGATGGCAGAAGTAGGCGCATATCCTCTGTAAACTGGCGTAATCGCACAGATATCAATTTGAAGCCTCAAAGAATGGTGATGTCCACCTGGTGGTGAACGAGAAGCTGTCACAGTTCACGACAGTCGGAGGTGGACGCGGGCCATCGGGAGCTTAAGCCAAGCCCACTTGGTGACTGCCGATCCAATCTTGTGGCATCGCGCCTCTCTCCTCGAGATTTCTCCTGCAGCACGCATGTTGCGAAGACGACGCTCAAGATCCAGGGCATGAGCATGGATCAGATCTCATGGTGAGCAATGGTGAGAATACTGCATTGACAATGTGGCGCCGTGCGCATTGTCAAGTCATGGCCATGCCTTCTCTCTTCCCGCTCTTCACTTCAGCAGTCCCAGTCCTTGCTGTCGACTTTGCAAATCGTCTCGTCCTTTGAGATTCTGTTTAGCCACTGAGACATGACCTCCAAAAGCTTGGGCAAGCGACCGGCTGTCGACGATCACCCAGTCCGTATCAAACAGGAGTTCAGAGAATCACCAGTACACTCAACCAACGGTACTCTTCCTCCAGAGCAGCCTCCAATTGGCGACCTCAATGACCATGTCTTTCCGCCAATCACTGCTTCCTGGCCCGAGCATGTCAGCCAGAATCACTACTCGATGCCTGCTCAAACTCGAATCACAACGCGGCAAGCGAACGAGCAGAAGGCAATGACTACTGAGGCTTTCCTGGACTCAAGCGACAAGCAGGACATCATATTGCTACAACATTGCGCGCCTGCATCTCCCCGATACCATGACTTCATATCTGCATTTGTGGATCGAGCATTGTTTCGTGGCCTAGACCCGAACAATGGCTGCCCCTCTGCCATGGAGTACTTCGATCTCATCGGAGCGGAGTTGAGGAAATCAAATTTTGATCTCGAAAGTGTCTATGCTGCTCAACAAGCATTGGTGAGCCAATGGCAAGAACGCCTCGCTGCCATGGTAGGTGGCACGGGTAAGCGAAGCGATGCACGACTGACAGAAGGGTCACAATGTCACTGACCTCAATCTCCGTCGCCTGTAGTCAATACACCCGAGCGACTCGAGAGGATTGTCGAAGTCGTGTCTAAAAGCGCGGAGGAGCTCGGCGGGGTGGTCCGTATGGAATATATGGGCTACTCACGTGCACATGGCGTAGACGGCACGAATCTTCTTGATGATCTGGAGAATACCATCAGCGCACGACCCTACGACACTGAGCTGCCACATCCCAACGCTTTGGAGCCCGAAAGCATTGCCGTCACAGCCCAGGATCAGGTGAGCACGGCTTCATCCGCTCGCGCAAGTTCGGCGTTAGTCTTGCCAGGTGCTGATGTTCGCTTTGCAGGTGCTCCGACAAGAAGAGATCTCTTTCCGCGAAGATCACCACCAGCAGGTAGAGGGCGTTCTCAATCATGATGACTCCTTGCGACAGGATGTCATAGTCTCCAAGAGAAACTTCGAGGAGCCATACGACTTCTTCGTATACCACGCCAACAAAGCAAGGACGAAGCATCTGGGAGCTGACGCAGGGCCCTGTGACGAGTCTCAAACGTACAACGACTGGCATTCTCTGCCACATGAGGCTCAACAAATTTGGTGTGATCTTTTCGGCAGATGGCAAGCTGGCGAGAAGGGTCTGTTAAGGGCGAAGGTCGTTGCTCACCTCTTCAAGGCTGGACATGCATGCGTGCCGCACCAGCAGCTGCCTTCAGACGAGGGCTACGGATCTGGGTCGCTCCCACCGAGCAGTGCTGGGCCTCAAGCTGCCACTGGGCAAGATCTCACGCCGAGCGCCGCAAACAAGGGCCAAGAAGACCATGTAAGTGTGGACTTGAGTATACGATCTCGTCATCCATATCGACATTGGCTGATGTTCGTAGTCATCGGCTTCAAATCCCGCACAACCACCGGTCCAAGGACCGCGGTACCCTCCGTACCGAGAGCGGTTCATTCCTTTCGATCACCCAGAGTGCACAGTCTTCATTCGCGTGCCGAAAGCCGTCACCCAAGATATGTCAAAGGTGGTAGATGCTTGCAGAGCTGCTGCCGGAGGCCCGAACCGCTCCACTGCCTGCTTGTCGACCAGAAAGCTCGGTTCGCAGATCTTTGCGATCACGTTCAAAGAGGAACTGACGGCTCGCCGCTTGGCAGCCACGACGGTCCATATCTCCAATGCCAAGACGAAGGCTGCGATCCATTGTCAGCCAACGCTGTACCCGAAAATTGAGCCGACCACCTTCGCCACGCAGCTATCCAACGAAGGCGACACTGCTATAGCACCACCGACTGTATTCGCAGCTCTCGCCGACATGTTTCCGGGGACCACAATGTGTCTCGCTAGGCAAACATCAACCACAAGCAAGCTGATCGCATGGGTGGCGTACTTCGCGAAACCCATCGGATGCTTGCGATTCTCCATACCGATGGTCCAAGCTGACGGCGCGTTCAGGTCGGCTTGGTTCGACCCTGTCTCCGGCTCCACTCGATGCCCGGTGTGCAGCATTGGTCATGATGTTCGCAAATGTGACTTTTTGAAATTGGTTCCGAGGAAGGAATTGCAGGTTGGAGGCAGGAAGCTGCAGTATTCGGCACGAATTCCAGTCACTCCAGCTGCGTAAGCTCCGTTATCGTCGCGGATGGTGTGACTTGTGAATATAGGTCGCCATGAATCTTTCCATAGACACGTACTCCGTGTAGATAAGACGTTGGCACTGTTTCGTGGCAACATCAAATGCACAAGCTATGTATGCTGGAATGTCAAGTCGAGAGGAAGGAAGGAACAGAACAAGTCTTGGTACACAAGGGAAAACGCTGAAGGTGGACTTCTGTACATGCCGCATCCATTTTCGTCCGCCCACCTCACCATCTCTCGACCCACTTTCGCTGTGATGCCTCCCTTCTATCTGATCTTTATCGTGTATCCGATGCTCATCTCCGGTGGATGCTGGAAGGGTGGGTGCGGCCGGCCTGCGCTGGTGGCTGGTACAAGAGGTGACGGGTCTTGATGGTAGACCACTTGTATCTGTGGGATTGTCAGCTGTGATCGCCTTCAAATTAGACAGCATAATGTGACGCACCTCTTGACCCAAACGGAGATGGCGAACAATACACTGCCGATAGCCATGACCTTCCATCCCATGCGCTTCCGCTGGTCCATCTCTGGCTCGGCGGCCCAGTTCAAGAACTCAACCACATCCTTGGCCATCTGAGAAGTCGTGGCCGGAGTGCCGTCCTCGTACTCGACCAGACCATCGTAGAGGACACGAGCCATAGCGATACCGGTACCTGGGAAGTATGGGTTGAAGTTCAGGCCGCTCTGCACCACAGCACCCGCTGGCGGCTCCTCTGGGTATCCAGTGAGCAGGGAGAAGATGTAGTTGCAGCCACCGTGACGGGCCTTCACGATCAAGCTGAGATCCGGAGGAAGGGCACCGTTGTTGGCAGCGCGGGCGGCTTCGTCGTTCTTGTAGGGAGCCGGAATGTAGTCGGAAAGCTTACCCGGACGCTTCTCGATCTCGCCCTCGTCGTTTGGCTCGGTATCGTACTCGTTCTCCTCGGCAAGCGCCTTGGCCTCGTCAACCGTCATGATGTTGCCGACCAGCGAGCGGTAAGGAATGCGGTGGAGCGAGTGGCATGAGGCGCAGACCTCGCGGTAGACCTGGAATCCGCGGCGGAGGGCGGCGTGGTCGAAGGTCTTGATGAGCTTCTCGTGCTCCCACGGGTACTGAGTGGCGTGGAGACTGCGGTGTCGCTGCTGTCAGTCCTTGCTTCTTCCCTTCTTTTGCCAAGCATGTCCCATATGTATGCGGTACTCACCCTTCTTCAGCCGGAGTCATGGCGTGTGTCGGGCGCGCGAATTGGTAGTAGTACCAGGCGACGGAGCCGACAGCGAGGGCGGTGGAGGAGGTCAGGAGGGTCGCGTTCTTCCATGATGTTTCTGCCGAGCTTTGAGTGGAGGCATTGCGCTGTGTATCACATCCCGTCAGCTCCCGTGTCTTCCAATCCATATCCTTCTAGCTTCCTCCATATCGCGTCTATCCTTTCGTCCGCGCAGAGATGCTGGTGGCGGCGGTGGGAGGCATGGCGTACCTGTGCAGTCTTGGTGGCAGCGTTCTTCGCAGCGCCGAATGCGCGCGACGCCCGCAAACTCGATCGGGCCAACATCTTGCAGCGAGCTCGTCTCAGCACTTGAGATGCTCGGATGCCAGAGTGACAATGGGTGAGGGGAGAAGAAGTCGTTGGTGGAGGTGGTGGTGATGGGGTCGTGGTGGAATGGATGGCTTCACGACTTGCGGCCGGGAGAGACAAGAAAGCTAGAGCGCTGACTTCGAGCCCTGCCATTGGCTGGCCACCCATCCCATCTAAACTCAATCTTGCAGACAGGAGCCAAGCCATCCCCATTGTAGAGCTACATGCAACCATATTGAAGTCGATATCATCAGACACCCACGCGATGCAGTCGCCTATCTGTCTGCGCTGCCTCAAGCGCTCCCTCATCCCCATCGAAGCCTCTCTACCCGCCCACCGCGCCGCCTTCTCCACTTCCTCCTCGCTCTCCGCAAATCCGCCCAAGAAGAAGCCTGCCGTCGCCAAACCCACACAGCGCACAGGAAAGTCATTACGACTCGCCAAGAACACCCGGGTCACAACATCTCGCCCTCCAGCAGCTGGCGAGCGAAAAGCTTTGCGCAAGCGAGTCGTGCTCAGCAATACCAATGCGCTGGAAGTTCAAGGGCTGCAGGACTTGAAGAAGGAGAATTCGGATCCCACGAGCTTAGGCAGGTTGCAGGGGCAGGTGCTGGGCTTCACCAATGATTCAGTCGACGCGCTGAGAGCTTTGGAGGGTTTCAAGCCAACGCAAGGATGGAGTCTGTTCAGACGGCCGGCGAGCTTGGTGCGGAAGGAGACGATCGAGCTGGCTGAGCTGTTGGAGAAGGGCACAACAGGCGGGCAGAAGCATGTTGCGAGCAGAGTCATATGTGGCGACAAGGGTAGCGGGAAGAGCGTGTTGATGCTGCAGGCGATGGCCATTGCGCAATTGAAGGGCTGGCTGCTGCTACACTTTCCCGAGGCCAAGGACATCACGATCGGACACACATTCTATCATCCAGAGCGCGCAGCTGACGGCAAGATCATCTACGTTCAGCCACAATATACCGCCCAGCTACTCGGCAACTTTGTCAAGGCTAACCGCGCGGTGCTTTCGAAGCTTCGATTGAGCAAACAACACCAACTACCCGTCCCGGTCCAATCCAACACCTCTCTTGACCGCTTCGCAGAGCTGGGCGCAAACGACCCAGAGCTTGCCTGGCCAGTATGGAAAGCATTGATGGTGGAGCTCACCACACCGTCCAATGACGGCGGTGAAGGCCTTCGCCGGCCGCCAATCCTCGTCAGCGCAGACGGCGTCGACCACCTCATGCGCGAGTCCTACTACCTCGATGCCGAAGCCCAACCCATTCACGCTCATGACCTGGCACTCGTCCGGGACTACATGAACTTCCTCTCCGGCCGCACTTCCATGCCCAATGGCGGCATGACTTTGGCAGCGACCTCTGGCTCGACTCGGCCGACAGTACCGACGTTGGACCACTACCTCGAAGCCAAGGAGGCTGAAGCCCATGTTCCATTTCTGCAGACTCTACGCGATCGACTGCTCAAGACTGCTACAAAGTTGAAAAGCAGCGGACAGCAAGCCCGCAACGCCGACTTTGGCAACCTCAACGAGCACCTCGCCGCTAATCTCCCGCAGTCGCTACAGGATCAGTACTACCATCTCATCCGCAGCATCCGTCGCCTACACACCGACAGTAGCTACACCACCGACTCTCTCATCTCGACCTTGCAAGCCTACGAACCCAAAACGCCGCAGTGGAATCCATACATGTCTCAGGACATCCGAGTCGCTGGTGTGATGAAGAACGTGGACGTGCTGAAGGTGCAGGGGCTGAGTAAGACGGAGGCGAGAGGCGTAATGGAATACTATGCGTTGAGTGGGATGGTGAGAAGCAGTGTGACGGAAGGACTGGTGAGTGAGAGGTGGACGTTGGCGGGAAGTG
The DNA here is from genome assembly GCA_007113905.1 of Teratosphaeria zuluensis. Classification (NCBI taxonomy): domain Eukaryota; kingdom Fungi; phylum Ascomycota; class Dothideomycetes; order Mycosphaerellales; family Teratosphaeriaceae; genus Teratosphaeria; species Teratosphaeria zuluensis. The sequence goes on from VCMQ01000024.1 coordinate 411,415, forward strand.
GCAATGTTGGGGAGCTGGAGAGGGGCGTCGTGCGGCATAGGTTCTTGTGAGATGGGACGCTGACGGCAGGCGCGCGGGCGTGGGTAGAGGAAGGTGCGTGTCGGGCGGATCAGGAGGGTGTATAGTACTCGTATGAAGAGATGGTCTATGAGAACCTGGTCTCGACTTTCGACTGTCAGATGAGGGTGCTGACGTTGATGGCAACCGAGGTAGTGGGACGCATGTCATTGACAGAGCAGACTGGTGAGTATATCCCCTTCGTTGGCAGCTGATCTCCTGCTTCGTCCAGTCGCCGTTCATGGACATTGGAGCAAAGGCAACGGCAGGAAAGGTGACACATGACATGCTGCTTCTGTAATGTGGTGGAGGGCGTGACCCAGATATACCTACTCACTCATACGGGTCCTCCTGTACCTCCTTTGGATGCTACCATTCCATGGCTGTCGCACGGTCAGTATTCGTGGTCGCTACCTGCTTCTTCTGCCGGGCTGACTGGTCATAGACTCGCGATCTCGAGCACCATAGCTGAAGCAGGATGGTCACGCTCCATGCGTGTGCGCGCCCCGGAGCTGATCTGATGGCAAGGGAGGATCACTGGAGTGGCTCTCTCGCCGGCCAGCGCACCTTCTCTCCACCGCGGATTCCATAGCAATCTCGACATTGCCAGCGATGAGGCTGCGAGCACAATCTCGCGCATCTCGGCACAGCTGCCCGTGAATGCAAAGGTGAGGTCACTGAGACTGGTGAGGAAGGTGGCGAAACTCGCGCTAATGCTCGCCAAGCTTTGGTCGCTCTTTCCCCTTTCTTCGAGCAGCAATCTGCAGGAATTCCGACAACGCACACCCTCACTAAGACTTCATCAAGATTATCTTCGACTTGCTTCACCATCACCAGAAGTCGGCAAGAGCACAAGATGGGTAAATCTTCGAAGCACAGTAAGCCGAAGACAGCCATTGAGCAGCGGCGCCATGATGAGAAGAAGTACCGAAGGTCGACCACGCCTGGGTTGATGGTGCCTTCCGCCAGGATCGGGCAGATGTCCAGGCACAGGTATAGCCAGCAAGTGCAGGACATCGATGACAATGCGCGCGTCACCCACGGCATCAAGCGTGAGGATGGCGAGGAGGCAGCGGCTGACCTGAAGTTGGAGGACGACGAGGAGATGCTGGACGAACACATCCACCTTTCCATCGGGCATGTCATAGTCGACAATCCAACGCACGTCTACTATCAACAGCACATGAGCTCCATCTTCAACTCTGTCACTGGGTCCGCCGACAGCGCGGCGACCTTGAAAGCCATTATCACCGCTCTGCGACACAAGGGCCGCGAGCTTGGCTTGGAGTGGCAGGCGCAGCAAGCTGAGAAGGTCTTGCGGGAGTCGGTTTTGGACAGCCAGGGCCAGCAACTCAGCCGTGAAGTGCAAGACGACTCGGCTTTGGTCGCCCTCAACGCAGGCCTTCTGGCTGACCGCATCCATGATGACGGCTTTGATGCCACTCGATTCTTCCGCGACGTCAAGAAGCGACTTGGGCTGCCAGCTGAGTCAAGGAGGTCTACTCCTGCCCCGCAACTGCCAGCCGCGACTGATCACCGGGTGCGCTTCGGCATGCCTTCGAGTCTCAACCAATCCACTTGGACTCAACCCTTCGTTCAGCAGCCCGAGGATAAATACGCACCAATGCCTGCGGCTCGTGCCCCCGACTTCTGCCAGCAAGCCGCCAGGTCTCTCCCCGATCACCATGGATTGGCGTCAATGTCAGCTGCTGGTGAACGCGTCTTGACAACCCAAGAGCTCGCAAAGGTGCGGCGTGGAGTTGATGTCCTGCTCGATTTGAAAAAGCTTCTCCGAGAGCCGCTTGAAGAGATCAGACGCATCACCGCACAATGCTTTCCAGCGGCCAAAGATCTGTACATCGCGAACAACCTTGCAATGAGGAAGCCGGGCGCGACCCAGTGGAATGATGACAGCAGCCTTGCAAAGTTGTACATCAAGACGGAGAAAATGTGGTCTGACATGCCCAACCGGGATCGCGAAGCCCACGCAAAGCGGCTCAGTAACACCAGAGAAGGCAACTGGAAGAAGATGGCATGGAGGGGCGTGTTGCAGATAAATGGACTGCGAAAGGCCAGGGCTCCAAAACGCGGGCCCGCTCCGCCAGCCAAGCCGATGGCCGTGAAAAAGCCAGTCGCAACAAATGACGACGTTGGGTTGGAGTCCGCCTGGAATGTTTCATCGGACGACGATAACTCCGATGACAATTCTGACTCGTTCTCGGCGACCTCGGTCACTTCCAACAGCAAGAAGAAGCAGTTCGGACAGCGTCGTGAACGTAGTCATGGTCCCCAAGATCTTGCTTCGAAGCTGCTGGAATACGTAGCCAACCCGGAAGCGACTTTTCGGCCAATAGGAGTCTATCTATCGACAGCGAACCCTGTCTCTGAGGACAAGATCAGTACAGCCTTGGACCGAGCCTTTGGTGGTTATGTGTCCAATGGCATCAGACGTCTGGGAGACAATCAATGGCTTGTGGAGACAAGATCGAAGGAGGAAGCCAGGGATCTGGCAAGTATGGAGTTGAGGGTCGGCAAGCACGAGGTTGTCCGTCCAGTGCTGTCATTTTGATGTGTCAAGATTGGTGCGCCAACGATGTGGCATTACTGAACATGACCGGCGAGGCGTGGCGCCGGGCTGCAGATGAGAAGCGGTCACCCCATCGCCATGATCGTCCGTCCAGTTGCCGAGTTTTGCGGTTGTCGAAACAGTTGAAGTCAACCTTGTCATGAGAGCAGTTACACCATGTCAGCACCCTATCAGCATGTTATCGATCATTGGGCCATGCGCCTCCATGATGGACACGGCGCCGTCAGACGAAAGGCCCGCTCAATCGGAGGAGGAGTCAAGCGTCACGGTGCTTCAGCGTTTCTTCAGTCCTTTAGTTCGTCGAGTATACAAAGTCACACAACGTGTCATTTCCTGTATCTGGCGTGAGTGCAACTACTCACCAAGTGGTCTTGCTCTGCAAATCAATGTTGCCGGGCTACATGACTACCTCTCCAAGCGATTTCCCAAGACTGAACCTCTCGGTAAAGAGAAACAACAGCCTCTTGGCTAGAAAGATGACGCTATTTGTCCAGTGTCTCTCGTGCCCTTCTGATCTTGCAGTGGACCAGCAAGCTTGCATGCGATCCGCATTGACAAAGCCATCTGGTGCGAAGCAATGCTGAAGATGTCAGGCTGAAAGGGTGCGGTTCAGACGAGCGCAAACATGAGAAGACGACGATGTACATCAACATATGTAGAAACCACGAAGAACAATCATCGTTACAGATAATGCTCCCGATCCTACTTGCGAATCAAGATCTCGCCATTCGTACTGCCGTAACAAGCATCCTCCGTCGTGATCCACTGCTCCCAGGCTTGAGCCATCGCTTCAAGCTCGTCTTCGTTCGCAATGCCATGTTCGATGGCAATCTGCTTCATGGCGCCGTTTCTAAGTCGTTCAGCCATCGCGCCACCTGCCATATTGTCAGCCAAATGGTCAAGCAATGCAGTCACTCACCACCTCACCCAGAATCTGCCTGTCCTCAGGCGTGCTGAACGTCCAACTCCCAAAGCTGAACGTAATCTGATCACGCTTGGCTCCAGCCTGCATGGCCCAGCGTATCAATCGTGCGCCGGCATCTCGTTGGCCGCCGGCAGCTGCTAGAGTCTCCTCATGGATCTTGTTGAACTTTTGTAGTACGGGTGTCTCAGGAAAGATTGTCACCATGCGCATGTGTGTCTCGCGATTCGCCACCACGCCGCCGAGTTTAGTCACTCGCAGCATTTCTTTGTAGGCGTCAACGGGTGTGTCCAGGTGGGAGAGCACCATACTCGCGTGCACGACGTCGAAGCTGTTGTCTGGGAATGGGAGTTGGAAGATGTTGGCGGTTTGGAAGACAATGTTGCTGATGCCTTTGGACTTTGCGTGCTCGGCGGCACGTTGCAGGATCTCGTCGGAGATGTCGACGGCTGTGATCTGGCCTTGTGGGATGTACTTTGCGAGCGATGCTGTGATGGTGCCAGAGCCTGCGCCTATATCGAGCATTTTCGGGAAAGGGTCTGGCTTGTCTTTCTCTGAGCCAGACCGTTGAGAGAGGTCCTGCAGGACTGGGATCAGGTAGGCTGCGCTGTTCTCTGCTGTTCGCCATTCATGATGCTTGACATGGCTTTGCTTGTAGCCGGGCAGGTATTTGTTGTGGCCGTTCGCTTGAGCCATGACTGGATTCTGGGCGAAAGTCCTATGTAGTTAAAAGGTGCAGAGCAGCGGGAGCGCTCGAGCATTTATAGGTCATTTGGCTTTAGACAGCAAAGAGTCGCAAGGATAGAAGCTCTATCCTATTCCGATACCTACATATGTACTGCGTATGTGATGTGGAACTCTACGGAGTTAGCAGCTTACGATTCCACCTTGAAGCGTCTCTGTCGTCTTGCGCCCTGAATTCGGGTCCAAAGCCCTATAGATGCCGCAATATTCCTGGCCTTTCATTCAGGAATGTATTGTACCGTGGCGGAAACCGAGTACGGCGGTGAACAAACGGAGGACGGTCACGGATATATCGGCGAACTAAGTTTAGTGAAGTTTGCCAAATCCTTGATCCAGCTCTTCCAGGATCCAACCTCCAATGCTTGCGAGTGCGATGAGCGCCCAGAATCACTCCGCACATGATGATAGGATGCACCAGCTGTGCGTATGTGTGCGATGCCGGATAAGACTCAGATAGGCCACCGGCGTCCTCTTCCTCTCCCCGTCGTTCCTATCGCAATGCCCGATCACGGCTTGACTGAGCAGCTCCCGAATCCAGGTCGGTCAAGAGCAGGTCGAGAAATATCAATGAGCTTCACGGTGCAGAATATAGGCGCATCGAGCAGACTACAAGCTTGGTGGAAGATGTCGAGAGGCTGGAGCACGGAGAATGAGCACATTGGCGTGGGACAAGACCACGACATAAATGGACAAGCGTCTGACAGTTGACATCCAGGTGCGTGCGTACGGGCTCGCGACGCACGTCCGTTGGCCCTCTCGTTCTTGATCTGCCGTGTGTTATCGATCCCTCGGTCTGCACTCGCAGCTATTTTGCTACTTATGGATGCTGAAGTACAGAGCAGCCTCGAGCTTCTATCATATCACGGCCCTTCGATACATTCTGTCCCCCATCTCCTCATTATCAAGGTCTAAATACACGATGTAATTCTACTTCTCTCACTGATATCCGCTTTGCTCTTTCAATCTCCACACAAGCTGGCCCCGGGAAGGGCTTCCTTCGACAGTATATCTTAGATGTTACATGTGAGTCCATCAGGTTGTGGCGATTGTGTGCTGGCGATTCAGAAGCGTCTGTCGTATTCGCTTGGGTCGCACTCCAGATACGCGTTCACGGTTCAATATTGAGCGGAGGGCGCGTATGGAGGTCTCATGCATTGGTCGAATAGGGCGGGTTGAGCAGCCTTGATCGCCATAGACGCTTACGGGCCTGCATACTGCTGCGATGATAAGGAAAATCAGGTAAGTGAGGAGAGCGGCGAGAAAAGTGAGTGATTCGACGACTGGTGGGTGATGCGAGGGCTTGAATGAGAATCACAACGTTGGGCCGAGAGGGATCATTGGAGATGAGCAGGACCGGCTGAGCCCGCCACAGAGACCTGAAGTGCTCAAGTCGGTGCCAGCTTCGCAATAAGGATTGAGAAGGTGGGCACGTTTGGACGACTAAATCTTGGGAGCATCGCCAAGCCTCGATTAGATTAGATCCAGATCTGCCAAGCTTTTCTAGCACAACCTCCTTCAAACCTCTTTGTACAAAACGCACCACTCCACGTAACACGTTCTGTTTCTGCATTAGTGTCGGCATACATGGTACTCACTGAACGTTGTCTTGCTCGAAGTTGACCAGCACTGGAGTTCGCAGAACGATCCCAGGCATAAGGAGGTCAGCTTCATCGAGCAGCATCTGAAGTCCACGAATGCTTCAGTGTAGAATCTAACGACGACACAAACATGGTTATCCAAAGCTGTTGGTACCTCCTGTGATTCGGCTCCCATTGAACACGATCCAGGGGCCATAGATTGAATACACCAACCCTTGATCATGATGGACACCAATGCACACTCGGGTTTGAGCTTCCTGAAGCTGTCCGAGGTGGCATGATCCTGTCACAACGGCTCTATGTTAATACGACCGACCTAGACTTTGTGCTTCGACGAGTGAGAAACGCTCACACTTTTGATCGATTGGACGGAACGGTGACCCAAGCCCCTAGACCAGAGAAGTAGGTTCTGATCAGAAATGCCTCAAGATCATCAGGTTCTACCAAACGCCTAGAACATAATGCTTGTTGGGTGACTGATCATATTCGCCCTGGCTTGTACATCTGACCGCATGCCTGAAATTCGACACTGTCGACACTATCACGACCGTATGTTGGCAGAGCAAGATGCGTCATGTGAAGCTTTCAGAGAATCTGGGGTTGTTGTGCCCATAACGATCCACTTCCTGGGGAAGAGGGGAAATGCAACCGGTCACTAGTCCTGGCTAGTCATGATGTGACAACTTAGCCATGAGCGGTTCTAACTCACAGCCACTACAGTACATGCGCAAACGTGCGCACGAGATGCCAGACAAGGAAAACGTGCTATTTGAGAAAAATGGTTCACGCATCTCGCCTCAACAGCAACGTGCTATGAGTTGTCAGAATCGTGGCCTTTCGACCTTACATCGCCAATGTCAATCTTGAGCGATGCCAGCAATGAATGCAATGCATATCGAGCCTGTCTGGCAGGGCCGGGTCCTATCAGACACTTCCGAAGTGCTGTCGCGAAGAACGCAAGCATTGCCGATATTCTTGGATTTGATCCAATGTGCTTGGTGCTCAGCGAGGGTGCAGCGACAAGCAAAGACACAACTCGACAGCCATGATATTAAGATGAGAGCTTCGATCGTTGCAGGCATCAGTCCCACAGGCTGATCTTACGTAAATGGGCTTACGAGACCAATGACCGGCCTGGCGCTCATTCGGAAAGGCCCTAGACTGGAAGTGTCATGGACCGTTGGACATCCCAATGGCCTTGGCCTCTCTTTGTGCGCAAAGCACTTTGGTAGCTCGCGGTATGCTTGAGTCTATTGCAGCTGGACGAGCTTCGGAGCAAGAGGTTGCCGCACAAGCTTGGAACTCCACCGCCTGAGCAGATCGAGCTTGACTTCTACAGCGGACGCTCTCCCCCAAGATCCGGTCTGGATTGGAGAGTGCCCCAGAGAGTGATTAATAGACCACGCTAGGTTGGCTCACACCACCGTCTGTTGTATGTTGGCAGTTCGATCAGGGGCGAGACCGAAAGATCACCATGATTGTATGTGTCAAAGCAATCGGACCTATCTCACCCCTCTGCTACTCCACGCTCACCTGCGTGCTCCCCCATGTGAAGGCGATGTACACCTGTATTTGCACCTGCAAGCTTCAATAGCCTCCAGAACAGCTGCAAAGAAGTGACTGCTTTGCTATTGGCCGTCAAAGCTGTCTATGCTTTTCTGCATGGCGACCATTGTCGTTAGCCTTGGGCACTGCAGATCACAGTGACAATATATAAAGACTGACCGTCAACCCAGATTCAACAGCTCCATCTCGACCACACAAGTCCCACTTCCAAACCGCAATCTTACCACTCTCGTTGCATTACGCCTCTCGTATCATCATGCGCTTCGCACTCATCACTGCAGCCATCATCGGCGCTACAGTTGCCCTCCCAACCGCCCAGGCACCCGCCTTCGGTAACAGTACGTTGGTCTTGGAAGCACTGAGTTGCTTGCTCTGCGCTGACTATGACAGGCAACCTCAACGGCAATGGCAACAATGACGGGAATGGGTAAGTTCGCGAGCAGATGGAATCACAACACTTGAGACTGGGACTGATATCTTGCCCGCTCTGGTGTGCAGTAACGCCATCGGCTCTGGTAACACCTTCGGCAAGCGTCAAGGCAACGGCAATCTGAACGGCAATGGCTTGAATGATGGCAATGCCAACACATTTGGCTCTGGCAACAACTTCGGCAAGCGCCAAGGCAACGGAAACTTGAACGGCAATTTGCTGAACGACGGCGATGGCAACAGTGTCGGCTCTGGCAACACATTCAGCCCACGCCAGGTCTATGGCAATGGCAACGGCAATTTGTTGAATGACGGCGATGGCAACAGTGTCGGCTCCGGCAACACCTTTGGCAAACGCCAGGGCAATGTGAACGGCGATGGAAACCTCAACAACGACCTCAATGGCAACCGGGTTGGTTCAGGAAACACATTTGGGAAGCGTCAGGGTAACTTGAATGGGAATGGAAACTTGAATGGTGACCTGAACGGCAACCGTGTCGGTTCAGGAAACACTTTCGGCAAGCGCCAGTTCGATGGTAAGTCAATTTTTCGATCTGACCGAGACTCGGCTAATCATGCTTGCCAAGGCAACCTGAACGGTAACGGGATTAATGACTTGAACGGCAATGTCGGAGGCTCGGGCAACACGTTCGGCAGGCGTCAATTCGATGGTGAGCCGTAGTATGTCTTTGGCCTAGGACAGGATAATTGACTTTGCGATAGGAAACGGCAACGGCAACATCAACAACGACGGCAATGGTAATGCCATCGGATCCGGAAACACCGGCGAGGCTCCAGCTGCTCCAGTCGTTTGATCGATCGGATATGATCTGAGCATGAACTGGCCCGACATTGATGATAGATGGAAAGCCTGATCGAAGAGGTCACTCCTTGAATCTGCGGACGCTCCACTTGAGCTTAAGGTGTAATTGCTAGCATTCTCCAGGATAAATGCGCAATCCTCGATTCTCCCTTACTCCCACGGCGCACGCGCATCGTTCTCATTTCACTCTGGGTACAAGTCTCTTCATGCCTGCAGACATCCTGTCGGGATCCTTCATCCAGATACGCTTCAGGAGAACTCCGCAGAGTTAAAGGTAAGGGCCAGTCCATCTCACGCCCAGCTCTCTACTTGTAAAGACGGTTCCTTGCAAAACACTGCTTGCTATGCCGGTCCCACACTCCAGCAGGAAAATTATCGTGAATCCGCTTCGTCCGCTGCGCTGTCTGCCCTGGCCTTCTGCTTGGCTTTGGACTCTTACATAAGCAGCAGCGCTTAGCTGGAAAAGCGCCAACAGGCTTGCAGCGAGGAGCTCGATCGACCGCTCGATCATCGCTAAAGGCGCCAACCACATGTTTGGTCGAGTGATGTGATCACTGGTCATGGCGATCTGTAAACACTGGCGGATGAGACGATTGAAGACTGCTACGCAGGACTGAGAAATTGTTGCGGCGCTTGACCGATATGCTCAAGCTTGCCGATTGCACTGAATTTCTTGGCTGCTGACATAAAGCATTGCACTTGAGGCGAGGTCAAAGGTGCAGCTTCAGATGACGTAAGACTCAGCTTTTTTTGAGGATATATTGTGCCATTCTAAACATCTCCAGCACGTACGGCCATAGGTCACAGAGAACAGAGGATCCCGTCCGCTCTCCTGTACTTAAGCTGTGAACCGGCGGATTAGTACTACGGTGGGTGACCACGTGGGAATCCCCGCTGCTGTACGTTTTGCCTCCATTTTGATTCTTTTTTTTTTCTTTTGGACGGAGAGACTGAACTCTCGCAAAGTTTGCCTGTACCGGTATATTTGTATAGCATCGCCGAGGCGAGATGATGCACCAACCACGTTCGGTATGTCGATCGTTCACATTCAGCGCCAGACAGCCCGCTGGCCAGCTGATGGCATCATTCTGATTGTTTCTCATGCTCGTTCAATTGCCTGAGGCGCTGCTATAGTCCGAATCTTCGGCACGGAGATGGCGAGCCAATGCCTCGCATGGCGAAATGTAACGCAGCATTGGCGAGACAGTCCGCTGGTCGGTTCAGAGCCCTTGCGACGTGAAGGGAATGCACCTCCACTTCTGTCTTGTCGAGGTCGATGATGAGCTGGTCGACTTGGCGGAAGAGGTCAGCGTTTTGCACTGGCTTGCCTCTCGTATTCTTGTATCCATTGCTTCTCCATGCATGCACCCAGTTAGTCATATTCTTAACCAGATGCTCCGAGTCCGCTTTGATGACCACCCTTCTTAAACGACGCATCAGGCCTATTTTTCTCTTCTTCCTGCGGCGGCCGAGCCGCGGGTTGAGCTCACGCAGACGCTTCGTCATGCTTAGAGCCTCGATACCTGCAGCGAGCTCGGCACGGGTACTGGTATTGTCACCTGCCCGCGGCAACATCTCCCTGTTCCGCTGCACGTTGTCGCAATGAAAGGAACATGCCGAGTCCTGCTTGTGCATTTGGTCCGCCATTGTCCCTGCACGCTCCGTCTACAGCAATGACCACAGTGTCCACGTGTGCTTCCATCCCTCCTCCCTGAGCACAACCCATAGCGATGTCATTTCCAACGAGATGTCACCGGGCCGCACGAGGTTTGCAAGGGGAGTGGTACAGACGGGACAGGGCCTGCATCAGCTTGTCGTTGATACTTTGATTGTCAGTCGTCGAGCTCTCATCAAGGTGTGGAGCTACTAGTTGCAGAAGGGGAGATCGAAGTCGAAGGCAACACCATCTTATCTCTACCACACGCTGACTCTCTTGCCTTCCCACATATCCAGACGACATGTCTACACAAAGGTCGAAGCCTATTGCCATTATGGGCAGTGCCTGCCGCTTCCCTGGTGGAGCAACTTCGCCTGCGGCATTGTGGGAGCTCCTCAAAGCTCCTCGCATTGTTGCCACGGACATACCAGAGGATCCTTTTAATTTAACCGGCTTCTACCATCCAAATGGCAGTCATCGCAGCACTACCAATGTCAAGCAGTCATTTTTCCTGGAGGAAGACCTGCGAGCATTCGATTCAACCTTCTTCAACATTAGTCCAAACGAAGCTGACTCAATCGATCCGCAGCATCGGCTGCTTCTTGAGGTACGAGGCGCTAGAATCTGGAGGCCACCGACTTGAGGGCCTAAAAGGTTCGGATACTGCCGTTTACACGGGCACCATGAGTGTAGACTACCTCGACACCTGGAACCGCGACCCTGACGCGACGCCAAGGTATTTTGCTACCGGTGTCAATCGAGCTATCCTCTCCAACCGCGTGTCATACTTCTTCGATTGGCATGGGCCGGATATGACGATTGATACGGCCTGCTCATCTAGTCTTGTTGCTCTTCATCAAGGCGTACATACCTTACGCTCTGGTGAGTCGCGTATAGCGCTTGCTTGCGGTTGTCAAGTCATCCTCAATCCAGAGCAATTCATCATGGAGAGCAAGCTGAGTATGCTTTCCGCGACTGGCCGGTCGCGGATGTGGGATGCAGATGCAGATGGGTACGCTCGCGGCGGGGGCATGGTCGCGGTGGTAATGAAGCGACTTAGTGACGCTATTACTGACGGTGATCGCACTGAGTGTATCATCCGAGAGACTGGTACCATATTGCCCCGTACCACTCCTTCTGAGACATGCATGGGTTCTGACAGTCACTTCACAGGCCCGAACCAAGACGGCCACTCCAACGGCCTGACTGTACCCAGCACCCAGGCGCAGGCCAGCCTCATCCGCCAAACGTATGCGCGAGCCGGTCTGGAACCGGACCGCAATCCATGTGACCGGCTGCAATACTTCGAAGCTCATGGCACCGGTACTAAAGCAGAAGATCCCAAGGAGGCTGCCGCTATATTCCAGGCGCTGGGCCAGCGTGCGAATGCTGGCGACGCTCCATTGTACGTGGGCTCCGTGAAGACGGTCATCGGCCATCTCGAGGGTGCTGCCGGTCTCGCAGGCGTTCTCAAAGCCTCGGCTATGGTTCAAGGCGGTGCCGTGCTCCCAAATACCTTATTCGACCGACTCAATCCAGACATAGAGCCATATTACAAGGGCCTGCAAGTCCCTACAAAGCTACTTCCTTGGCCGGATATGGCTGATGGCGCTCCTAGGCGGGTGAGTGTAGACAGTTTTGGTAAGTAAAGACCCAATCAAGTCCGTAAAGCAGCTCTCTACTCAGACATCTGCCGCGCGAACTCGTCACATTCTCTGTGCGAAAACGCCCCCTAACATGTGCCAGGCTTCGGGCGAATCAACGCCCATGCCATCGTTGAACAGTACCGCGGAGCCTCCACTCGTCCAAACAGGACACCAGTCAGCCAGAGATCGTCGAAGCATACCGGTGACTCCATTTCTGTTCTCGGCAACGTCAGAGAAGTCCCTGTTCGCCCAACTACAGGCGTACTCGGATCATCTCGGCAAAGAGGCCAACATTGATCTGTGCAAACTTGCCTGGACGCTGCAGGCGCGTAGTAGCGAGTTCGCTTTCAAAGTCGCGTTCTTCGCTTCTACCATGCCAGAGCTTAAATCAAGGATCGATGCGAGACTTGCAGAGGCAAGCAAGACGTCGAATTCTGCTGTTGGTGTAAAGACACCATCTAGCTCAAATCTAGCTGTCATTCTTGACGTTTTCACTGGACAAGGCGCCTAGTGGCCAGCTATGGGAGCGCAACTGATCAAGGTCTCGCAGTTTGTCCGTGACAAAGTGCGGGATACGGAACACTCTTTGAGCACCCTACCAGCCTCAGACCGACCGACGTGGCAGCTCAGTAAAGAGATGCTTGCTGGACACGGGATATTGCGCACTTCCGAAGCGGGCCTATCCCAGCCGCTATGCATAGCAGTTCAAGTGGTGCTAGTCGATCTCTTGCGTTAAGCTGGCGTCTGTTTTGCTGCTATCGTAGGCTATTCTTCCGGCGAGATAGCTGCGGCTTACGCCGCCGTCTTCATCTCAGCAGAGGATGCCATTCGCATTGCCTCTTATCGAGGCTTCTTCGTCTCGAATGTCCAACGAGGGGCAATGCTCGCGGTTGGCACATCATGAGAAGATGCGAACGAGCTCGTGCACCTCCGGACGTTCCGAGGTCGCTTAGCCGTTGCAGCACATAATTCCGCAGCCAGCGTGATCATCTTTGGTGATGCGGACGCTGTTGTGCACGCGAAGAAAGTCTTCGATGAGGAGAAGAAGTTTGCTAGGCTCCTCAAGGTCGACAAGGCGTATCATTCCCACCATATGCAGCCATGTGGTGAGGCCTACGTCCATGCCTTACATGCCTGCGGCGTTCGATCACTGCTAGGCGACGGCAGTTCCACCGCTTGGTTCTCTAGTTGTGTCCCGAACGCTCAGCCGATGACAGGTGGCGAGGCGCTTGAAGGTGCCTACGAGAGGGACAATTTAGTCAACTCTGTCCTGTTCGCAGACGCTGTCAAGAATGCCGTCGCAAGTGACGGTCGCATCGGTCTTGTTCTCGAAGTTGGGCCTCACCCAGCGCTGAAAGGCCCAGCTACGCAGACCATCTCCGATAGTCGCCCCGCGCCACTCCCGTACTGTGGCACACTCAGTCGAGGGGACGACGACGTTAAAGCTTTCTCGGATGCTCTAGGCTTTCTCTGGATGCACATGGGCTCTCAGCGCATCGATTTCCAAGCCTTTACTCAGGCCGTGTCTGACGACTCGGCTAAGCACCAACTGGTGGTCGGTGTGCCATCGTACCAGTGAGACCATGGTCGCTCCCATTGGAGCGAGCCTCGCCGGCCACGGAGGGTTCGCAGCCGTAAGCAGCCTCCTCATAAATTGCTAGGTACCCTCTCTCCAGATTCTAATGCATATGACCTGCGATGGTCCAATGTGCTGAAAGAGTCCGAAATTTTCTGGTTGAGCGACCACCGATTGCAGGACCAGATCATCTTCCCCGTGGCTGGTTACATAGCTATAGCCATGGAGGTGTCCAAAGTGCTTGGATCCAACGACAAATCTATTCAGCTCTTCGAGCTGCTAGATTTGTCCATCCCCAGGGCAATTCCAATTGAATAAGATAACAACCTCGGGGTCGAAACTCTGGTCACTCTTACAGGTGTGCAGTACCACAGTACTTCCGCAAGTGCGCAATTCTCCTGCTAGCTCTACCCGTCACCAATGTGGGGTCTGGACCAGATGTAGATGTCATCGCCACAGGAACTGTGAAGACCACATTCGGCACTCCTGTCACAGATGCTTTAACTTGTCAAGCCAAGGAGGATCACAGCTTTCACCCAACGGTCGCGGAACGTCTATACTCTTCGTTGAGCGAACTCGGTCATGGCTACTTTGGCCCCTTTAGGACTCTGCACAATATCAAGCGCAGACTCAACAACGCTACGGCCAGCATTGACTGTTATTCGTACACGGACGTCGATAGGTTGACATACTTGATTCACCCAACTACGCTGGACACAGCGTCCCAACTGGCGCTGGCAGCGTGCTCAGCACCGGGAGACGGCAAACTGTGGTCACTACACATTCCGACGTCGATCCGGATCATACGGGTGAGCCCGGCCATTCGCTCCTCGATGCCGCTGATAGGCGCTCCCGTTCCAGCTCGTTCTGTGGTTGACGCCAGTCCCCAGTCGTTTACGGCCTCTATCGACATTTTCAGTCATGCCAGTCAGAACTGCATGGTACAGGCTGAAGATCTTGTCATAAAGCCTTTCGCTCCTGCCACCAGAAATGACGATCGCGTTGCATAAACCTTTACCAATTTGTTTGATCTTGCTGCTCCTGACGGACCACTGGTTGTTGAAGGAGTTCGAGTGCCGGCGGAAGAGGTCGAAGTCTTCAGCGCTTGTGAGCGTATTGCATACTACTACCACCGCAAGTGGGCATCAGATATCACTGATGCGGAATGGTCTAGCGGCCCACGCCATCATTCGTTGGTGCGCGATTGGGTCAACCATACTGTCTCGCAGGTTTCTGCGGGGCGCCATCCAGCCTTGAAGAAGGAGTGGTCAGAAGACACCGACGATTTCATCGAGATGCTGGCTCACAGTCACTGGCGACCTGCAGTGGTCCGAATCCTTACAGCGGTTGGGAGGAACATGCCAGCCGCTGTGCGAGGTGAAACCAGTATTTTAGAGCATATGACGGCCAGTAACATGCTCAACGAGTACTACGAGAAGGGTGCTGGTATCTCAACATACCATGGGTTTTTGACCAGTATAGTGGAGCAATTAACACATAGATATTCACATGCCAAGTTCATTGAGATCGGTAAGTCTTCGAATGCTGAAAACGCCTGCCACTGTCTAGAGACTGATGTCCTGTCATCAGGTGCCGGAACGGGTGGAGCTACAGGGCCAATCCTTCAAGCGGCCGGATCAAGCATGTCCTCCTACACGTATACCGACATATAGCGCGGCTTCTTCGAGCAGGCTGCCAAGAGATTCGCGGCATACAGCGACAAGATGGCTTTCCGGGTCCTCGACGTAGAAAGGACGCCCGCTTCTCAGGGCTACGAACCCTACTCTCACGACATTGTAATTGCCTTCAACGTCCTTCACGCAACGCAATCGCTACAAACGGCTTTAGCCAATACTCGTCAATTGTTAAAACCTGGCGGATACCTTGTACTACTGGTGTTTACTAATAATGACGCTATTCGCGTCGGTACTACCATGGCTGGTCTGCCTGGCTGGTGGTTAGGTGCTGACGACGGTCGCGTGTTTGCGCCAACGGTGACAACTCGTGAGTGCCACCCAGCGCTGCGCAAGTCGGGGTTCGGCGGCATCGACACAGCAACACCAGAGATCGACGGTATAACATGGCCACTCTCTATAATGGTAGCACAGGCCGTGGGACTCAAGGAGGCGATTCCTACGCCGCCCTCTTTCCTACTTTACATCTGCTCCAGTCCGCATCGAGAGCCTTGTCATCCTCGGGACTAGGACTCTTACAACTTCGTCGATTGCGGAGGAGCTTGTTGATCTTCTGGGTCGTTTCTGCGACGAGGTCACTGTTTTGGATGGACTTCAAAAAGAGAAGGAGGCCCTTGAACTGAGCCCGCTTAGCACCTTTATCAATTTTGCGGATCTGGATGCTCCTATCCTCAAGGGTTTTGATGAAGCGAAGATGCATTGTCTTCAGTGCATGTTTGGATCCGCAAAGCACGTCTTGTGGATCACACAAGGTGCCGTCGTAGAACGGCCGTACCATATGGCAAGTACTGTATTCAGTCGCACGGTGCGGAGAGAAGAGATGCACATTAGTATCAACCACCTGGACGTATCTGACCCGACTCGACCGGATACTTCCAGATATGTCGCTCAGCACCTGCTCCAGTGTTACGCTCTCGACGAGTGGGAAGCTGATTCGCAGATCTTGTGGTCTAGAGAGCCTGAATCATATCTCGAAAATGAGACTCTAAGAATCTCAAGGCTTCTGCCAGACAATAGGCAGAACTCCCGGCTCAATGCTTCAAGGCGAGACGTCACGACATTTTTGCCAGTATCAAGGCCGGACGCCAACGCTCACATTGTAGGGCCGCTGAATGGTGGCCGGTATGAAGTCGAAGAGCTTGTGACTCCTGCAAAAGACCGCGGGACTGAAGGACTTGGCAAGTGCATCAAGATCGGAAGATCAAGCTTCATGGCGCTTGGTGTCGCATAGGACACCTTTCTCTTCCTTGGCTTATACAGCGACAAGAAGACAGGAAGCCTTGTGTTCACGCTCTCTCCACCCAGTTCGTACAGGACCGTTCCACTTGCCAGCATCACTATTGATGCGGCTGCGCGCAGCAGCATGATCAGCATCGACGATATAGCGCTTGGTACCATCGCTGAATTCATTGCAGAGGGCATTTTCCGTCATGTATCCTCGGGCGCGAAATTGCTTATACACTGCTCAACTCAAGACGCCGTACTGCTAAAGGCCATGAGCAGGCGTGCGAAATCAAAGGATCTACACCTTGTTTTGACAGTTGATGCCAACGCTTCTGCGTTCCTGGGAGATATCGGTGTGACCTTTGTCGATCTGAACACCCAACGATCACAGCACGAGATGCGACGGATCCTCAGCATCGCCCGACCCACGCACTATGTTAATCAGACTTCACTTACCGGCGAGCAGCATCGCGGTCCAAGTCTCTCGAGCTCGGAAGTCACACAGTTGCTTCCTGGCGATTGCCGAGAAATCGAAGCATGCCTTGTCTTGCGATGCTCGTCTGCGGTACCAGCATCGGTTGAGATAGAAGCCCTTGCTCGCCAATTAGAAGCCGCCGGAACCTGGGCGATCTCGTTGATCGCTTCTGACTCGCAGATGATACCTGCAGATCTGGTGGTTCCGTTGCATCAGATTCAAACTTCAACAACGGCTGTTTCCGCCAATTCCGCTGTCTGCTGGCCCAATAACGGGTCATTCGAGGCACGCATACGCCCTCTCAACGCACGCATATTGTTCTCTCCAAAGCATACATATCTCCTTGTTGGTTTGAGTGGCTCCATTGGTGGGTCTTTATGCGGATACATGATCGCAAACGGAGCAGGCTGTGTATGCCTCACTAGCCGCCGTCCACAGGTTGATGAGACATGGCTTGCTTCTATGCAGTAGTCCGGTGCAATGGTCAAAGTGCTTGCAATGGATGATATCGACCGCAGCAATGTTCGCGATGTTGTCAATCAGATCCGAGTTAGTTGCCCTCCTATCGCTGGTGTGGCGCACGGGGCCAATGTATTATCGGATGCGCTCTTTTCGAGAACAACAATCGATGACATGACTCGGACTTTGAAGCCTAAGATCGATGGCGCAAACAACACAGACGACATCTTCCGCAATGATGACCTGGACTTCTTCGTCTTGTTCTCATCCGTCTCGGCCCTATCTGGAAACATTGGGCAGTCTGCCTACATCGCTGCTAACGGCTACTTGAACGAGCTGGCGAGACAGCGGCGCAGGCGAGGCCTAGCGGCGTCTGCTTTCGACATTGGAAGAGTCGTTGGTCTTGGGGTCATCGAGACGGTAGGACAGAATGTTGTGGACCAACTTCTGGCGCTCGGTCTCCCGCCTCTTAGCGAATCTGATCTTCACGAGGCGTTCGCGGAAACGATGTTGATGGGCTAGCCCAGCCCTGAAAACCGACCGGGTGTGCCGCGTGCTGTAACAACGACGACTGTTCGTCGATTCCGCAGGGACGAAGAGAATAATGTGAAAGGGCCGTGGTTTAGCAGCCCGCTATATTCGCACCTGGTCACGGAAAGTTTCGGCATCGGGTTCGGCAATCAGACCGACGAGCACGGCCAGGGCTCGAAGGCAACGGTCCGTGTTGGCGAGCAAGTTTCTAAAGCGACGACTATGGAGCAAGCCAAAGCTGTCCTCCAAGACTGCTTCTCCGCCAAGTTGCGAGTTGTCTTGCAGGTTCTCGATCAAGTGCTGATCCTGATATTGCTTTAGTGGAGCTAGGCATTGATTCTCCTGTCGCCGTGGAGATCCGGTCGTGGTTTTTGAAGGAGCTTAAGGTTGACATTCCTGTGCTCAAGGTGATCGGCGGAAGGTCCATTGCCGACTTGTGTGATAGTGCACTGGAGAAGCTGCCGAAAGACCTCCTTGCGAACATTGGCAACGAAAGTTCTGCGCTGTCGAGCGCTGCGGATGCTAATCATGTAGCCGCTTCTGCAGCGCGCTCGAACGCGCCACAAGTGCAATCGCAATTAGAGACCGTGCATTCAGAAGCTAGCTCTACGGCTTCGAATCACAGCTCTGAGCAGGGTTCAGCACTGTCAAGGTCATCGACAGCGATCGCGCCATCATCTCCGCGGTCTATATCCACCCCGGAGAAGGCACCAGACATATCCAGAAACTTCACGAAGTCCGCGCCCATCTCGTTTGCACAATCCTGGTACTGGTTCCTTGATCAGATGCTCGAGGATCCGAGAAGCTCAAACGTGGCCGCCTACTATCTCGTGCGAGGAAACTTGCGCGTGGCGGATTTCGAAAGGGCTACACGCATGGCGCTTGCCCGGCATGAGGCGCTGCGCACAGCCTTTCTGCCGGATGAGATTGATGCTGCGCACGCTCACCAACACGTGTTGTCTCGCTCGCTTAGCCAGCTCAAATGCGAGCAAGCCAGCAGTGTCGAAGAAGTCGACGCCCTTTTCGCTATGCTGAGGGAGCATAGGTTCGACCTGGCCAGCGGAGTCTACTTCAGATGGTGCTCCTAACTCTGTCACCTTCATCGCACTACCTTCTTGTTCATCACCACCACATCATCATGGACGGAGTCAGCGTACAGGTCTTGCTCGCTGATCTCGCGAAGGCATATAGCGGTCGGCCCCTTGGGCCAGCGCTCCGCCAGTATCCGACTTCGCTATAATGCAGCGTCAAGAAGTAAAGAAGGGTACCATGGGCAGTGAAATACAGTATTGGAGAAGCGTCTTCCCAGTTGGCGAGCAGCCGCCCGTACTACCGCTATTGCCAATGGCCCGAACAAGCTCGCGGACTGTCATGACGCGTTTCGATACCCACGAGGTTTAACGCAAGCTGGATCCAGCGTTGGCAGCAGGCATTCGACTGGCAGCGAAGAAGCAGGGCTCAACCCCGTTCCACTTCTATCTCGCCGCTTTTGCGGTCCTGCTCTTCCGCTTCACAGATGTTCCGGAGCTTACAATCGGGATGGCCGATGCTGCTCGCAACACAGACGATCTTCAAAGCAGTGTCGGCTTCTTCCTGAATCTTCTTGCTCTTCGATTCAGCCGCCTTCTGGATCAGCGATTCGATGACGCTATCGCCCATGCTCGGAAGCTTTCGCATGCTGTCTTGAAGACTTCAGGGTTGCCATTTGACGTCTTGCTTACGGAGCTTGGTGTGATCCGCTCCTCTTCGCACAGTCCGCTGTTCCAAGCCTTCATGGACTACCGGCAAGGTAGTCAAGAAGGCAAGCAGGCGTGGGCTGATTGCGAGCTAATTATGAAGGAGTCCACAACGGGAAAGACAGCCTTCGACATCACGCTGGACGTGACAGACAGTGCTTCACAGTCATTAGTAACCATGCGTGTGCAAAAAAGTTTTTACGACACTCTGGCGGCAGACCTGCTTCTCGACACGTACACTCATCCGAGCATGCTGAGCCGCGTCAGGGCCATCGCTGAGGTACTACAGGAGGCTAATCTTGCCGCCGGTGCTCGCGTCCTCGTCTTTCAGCAGGCCAGGTGCGATCGGATATCTTCAATGCTCGCTATCATGCGGACCGGAGCTGTCTACGTACCTATGGACATCCGAAATCTAGGCACAAGACTTGCAGCTATGGCGGCAGATTGCGCGGCGGCCGCGATACTCGCAGACTCGATCACTATGGCGAGCGTGAATCAGCTGCAGACTCTTCAGGCTCACGTGATCAACATCTCCACTATCGCTTCATCGCCTGTCAGTAAAGACCAGCTGCCCGTCAGCGCGCGCGGAGCTGGGCCGGCAGCCATTCTCTACACCAGTGGTTCTACAGGTACGCCGAAAAGAATTCAGATCTTGCACGAAGGGCTGCGAAACGAGATTGAAGATTATACAAAAACGTGGAAACTAGGTGCCGAGCGTGTGCTTCAACAAAGCGCATTTACATTTGATTTTGATACCGATCAAATTTTCACGGGCCTTGTGAATGGCGGCACGGTGTACATCGTGCCTTATAGTGCACGCGGCAGCCCTCAAGACATCACTCAGCTCATTCGGCGACTCAGCATCACATATACCCGGGCTACACCATCCGAATACCTCCTCTAGATGCACTACGGCAGCAGCAACCTCCGTAGAATACTTGACCTACGTCACGTCACGCCTTTGCCGCCGGCGAGAGATTGACATTCAGGCTTGTACATGAACTGGTCAAACTGAATCATCCCAATTTGCGATTCTACAACTCCTACGGGCCAGCCGAGACCTCTGTCTGGTCATGTAAGATCGAAATCAAGTACCGTGAGGTCTCGCTGGACAGCACCCTGGCCCGCATCCCGTGCGGCTATTCTTTACCCAATTATCACACATATATCGTGGATGAAAAGCTGCAGCCACAACCAATTGGAATGCCCGGAGAAGTATGCATCGGAGGAGCAGGCGTTTCTGCAGGATACCTCAATAATCAACGCCTTACAGAGAGCCAGTTTGTTCCTAATCCATTTGCGACAGCCGAGGACGTTAGTCGGGGCTGAAGTCGTTCCTATCGCACAGGCGATCTTGGCTACCTCACGAAAGACGGGGCCCTTGTCTTCCAAGGCCGCGTCGATGGAGACACGCAAATCAAGATGCGCGGGCTTCGCATTGACCTCTGCGATATTGAAAGCACCATCATCTTGAGTGCACAAGGTAGGCTGAGGGACGCCGTAGTGACGCTTCGCAATGGAGACCCGGACTTTTTGGTGGCGCATGTCGTCTTTGCATCGCAACAAGAAGTCTCAGACCCTCCGGATGTTTTGGAGCCCCTACTCAGTCAGCTCCCAATGCCACAGTACATGGCGCCTGTAGCAGCCATCTCTATGGATGAACTTCCGTCGACCATCCATTCCAAGATAGACCGGAATGCTGTCAAGGAATTGCCCTTGCAACGGAATGCCAGAAAATCAGACCACTATGCTGCGGACTTGACGCAAACCATGGCTCGCTTAAGGGACATATGGCAGGAGGTAGTTGGCGCCAAGGTACGGGAGCTATTTCTATTGGGCCCTCGACCAACTTCTTCCTAATTGGTGGCAACTCTCTGCTCGTGATCCGGCTACAAGCACGCATTCAGCAAGACTTCCACGTCGCCATCCCGCTTGTCAAACTACTTGAGGCCAATACACTGGCAAAGATGGCTGATGTGATAGACGATTCCATTGGTATCACGGCTGTTGACTGAGAGAAGGAAACTGCAGTACCGCAAATTCCTGCCTTTCTGGAGGCTGTGAATCCAGTCTTAAAAGATTGCTCACCGCTAGCCAAGACAGTGCTGGTCTCTGGTGGAACGGGTTTCCTCGCCCGCCGTCTCCTTCCCTTGCTGATCGAGAGCCCACGCGTGGCGGCTATTCACTGTGTTGCAGTACGAGGAAAGCATTTCGACGATGTGCAGTCTCCGCCGCCCTACAGCAAGACTACATGGCACCGAGGTGACCTCACTTCGAACCAGCTTGGTCTTGAGCCTGAAGAGTTCCGTTATTTTGCCGGCCAAGTGGACGTCATAATCCACTTGGGCGCAAACTGTTCTATTTGGGATGATTATCACACTCTTCGCGCCAGCAACGTTCAGCCGACGAAGGAGTTGGTGAAGCTAGCAGCTCTACGGCGTATCCCGATTCACTTCGTCTCTACCGTCAGTGCGGCAAACCATGCTGGCTCCGCTGCAGCCAGCATCAATGCCACGCTGCATGCATCCCCTATCGAGGGCGCCAACGGCTACGTGACGACCAAGTGGGCGAGCGAGCGCATACTAGCGCGTGCTGCTAATAGTCTGGGCGTTCCCTTCACCGTGCACCGCTTTTTGCCGCCTGAAGAAGATTGCCCTGCGCCGGAGCGGCTTCTGTAAGAGCTTTCCCGACTCGCGAACGTTTCGGGCTGTGTGCCTGATCTGAGCGGCTGGACCGGCAAGCTCTTCATGATGCCGGCTGATGAAGTTGCGCAAAGGATGTGCGAAGCCTTTGTGGCAAACAGTGGTCAAGATTGTGTCCATCTAGAGCGTTATCAGTGCCAGATCAGTCTCTCCGGCGACGAACTCGCTGCCCACGTTCGAATTCATAGGGCACGTGACGGGTTCGAAGAGCTACCGGTCCTGAGGTGGTTTGGACGCATCAGAATGCTTGGCTTTGACTACTTCATTGCTGCGCACGAGGCGACCGTTGGCGGTGACGGAGACGACACAGGCTTGGAAACAAAGAGATAGATGTGAGCCCAAACAAGAGAATGCGGGCCAGCATGTATCGTAGCGCTGGATGGGCAGGAGTTCATGTTTCTCACAAAAGTCGTACGAAGTACCTGTCCATTCACGTGCAGCGATCCCGCAGTTGTAAAACGGCAATGGCACGCTTTTATCAGCAGTAAGCAAGTGGCATGTAGTATGCCTGGAGGACCGTGTGTTGCAGCTTATCGTTTGAATGTACGAAGTTGCAGTCTGTCATGATACATAGTGACGCGAGGATCAAATCACAACTGCCGTGCAGTGCGAGCGCCATACATCGGGAAGCGCAAAGGTGGGGAGTCTCGAATTCAGGTCCACTTCACAAGTACTGACAGTGGCACAGCATCTAGAGCTGAAAGGGCACTTTGGGCATAAGACGTTATCGCGTATCACTCGTGCTGGATCGTACCATAAGGTACAACATTCGTACGTACGGTCAGGCTTGGAAAGATGATCTGCTTCCCGCGCTTCTAAAGGCTGCCATGATGCTTTGGCCTTGACCTCGTGCTCTGAAGTCCGGTGAAAGCCATGAATGCTGGCTGACTCTACACACTATGTAGGCACAAGCTCCCATTCCTAAGGTGGGTTTAGATCAAGCTTGACAGGTATCTGATTTAGCATCGCCCAGTCCAAATAACGCTTCGCGAAAGACTTTAGACTCTCGCACTTCCGAATCCGCTCAATATTGCCACTGCCTTCAGCTTGGAGGCATTGAGTCTCCCGTTCCAGAGCGGCAATTGCTAGTTGAAACGCTGTTGCAACGGCGAAGGGTGCGGCTCTGTTTTCTGGATGCGTAGCATAGCAGACTGTCTGCAAGACGCTTGACGTGTATTGCAGCATCTCCATGCGGTGAGTTCTGCCTTTCCGATCTGCGTCCATCGATATGTCGAAGCCTCCAATCCGCGCCATGACTACGAGCATGTCGCTCAAGAGAATACGAAGAGACATTATGATTGTCCAGTACAGTGTGACGGAGTGATACTCCAGCATTGTACGGAAGGTAAGCACGTCGTCGAAAAGTGATCGAGCGTCTCTTTTGTTCAGGCTTGACCAGAAATCGCTCGACAGAGATTCGTGGTAAGTGCTCTCGTAACGCGAAAACCACGACCTGAGAGGAACCTCACAGATGTTTGACTTCCAGTGCGCCAGTCTGACCTCGTTGCGGTACAAGATGCTTTCGGCAGTGTCATATAAAGCTTGGATCTCTCCAAGATCTGAATAACTTGCTTTCGACGATTCGGCGATCAGCTTGTCAAAATGAGCCATGGTGGACGCAATTGTGGTGACCTCCTGCATTGAAAGATCCAGAGAGCGATAGAGCGGATAAATAGCATCGAATTTCGGGCTCCTCGCTGACCTCAGCGCCGATTGTATCTCTGTGAGCCAGGCCGAACGGATAGGCATACATTCCTGCCATCTGTTCGGTACTCTTGCAGACAACATCTGCAACATCTGAGTGGACATTAGTCACTAATCAAGCATCCTACCAAAGGCGATGCTGAGTGTCACATACGAGAAGCGTGCGAGAAGACGCAAGCAGTTGAGTGTTGGTTTCCGAGTACGCGTGATCCACACCTCGGCAGTCAATGGCAGTCGCAAGGCCTCGTATATGACTTCCCCAATTGCGAGACGCCGGTGAAATTTTCATCTATTTAGGGAATACCTTGTCAGAGCGAGACGATCGTGCTTGCGTAATTGGCAAAGGATGATATCAATGGAACACCGCGTACCTCGCAGAATGCCATTACCAGGCAAAAGAAGGCCAGGTGCTGCCAATCATCTTCAGAGATTCTGTGAAGACGAGCCCTGAATTGCTCCAGCTCTGTGAGTCTATGTGACATGGACCGTAAAGCGGCGCCATAGCTGCGAAATCCCTGCTCGAGAGACCTGTTGTCGCCATTGGCCATTCCAAAATGGGTATGAGTGAGGGCACCGACCGCTAGGATCACGGGCTTGCTGGACGATGAAAAGTCGTCATGGCCATTGGAGACGCTCGTTACTAAAGGCAAGTAACGGCGGAAAAGCTGACCGATTGCGCCCAGAGCCTGACACGGTCGAGAGCCGAACGAAGCCTGGAAGAAGGCGACGTGAACATGTGAACGATCCACGGTGGGACTAGCAGGGACAACTAGCCTGCCATCTTGTCCAGCAATCACTTGGGAGGTAAGAGTTGGAGCCTGAGGTTCGGGTCCGTGGCACGCGCTCTGCCGACTCGTCGATCGAGCTTCTGATGCCACACCCAAGGCTCGCCATCCATCACTCAAAAACACGGTCTCTGCTCTGCGGTACCCTTTGCACGTCTGCGACCGATCCTCGCAAGCGCGACATGTGGGCCGTCGGCCGTCTGTCACAGCTCGTTGTTAGCGCCCAAATGTACAGGTCGGCGGATGTTTGAACGGACCACAGCGCGTCTTGCGAGCTACGCACGTAATGCAGCCCTTAGATCGAGGAACGCAAGGCCGGGATCTCTCGCTGCCGCATGCGAACATAGTGTAAAGTACTGGGCAAAGTCGCTATGCATGAATGGAATAGGTGTGAGTGCCGTCAATCATGAAGCAACTCACCGAACCTCCGAAACTTAGCTCACATCGGCGGCCATGTCCGCTAAACCGCTTTTGGAAGGCACTGCGATCCCTGTCAGTAGTTGCGTCCGTCCCTTCGCGCTCATTCTTGGCTCTTTCTTCGTGGTATGTTGCGAGCAAGAGTCATTATGTAAGGTGATCAGTCAAAACAACTGCGGCAAAGTCGCGTCATTCCAGACACATCTTGACTCTTTCCCATCACCAAGACAGTCGTTGTGCCGTTGATCAGATCATGGCATCAATCACGAGCAAAGAAGACTCCAAACACGCGCAGGAGGCTAGCACTCATGACCGTCCTTCCCACAATTTCACCCAACCTAGCAAAGAGGGCGACCATGCTGAGGACGACGCAGCGAATGTAGAGAAGAACAAGACTGAGGCCAATGGTGATGGCAAGCTGGCACCCGCTGGTCAGACAACTGACTTACCGTGGCCAAAGCTGTGCATCATTGGAGTCGGGCTATGGCTCGCTGTGTTCTTGTACTCCATCGTAAGCTCGCAACTCATCTTCAAGAGTTCAACACTTGAATTCCCCATCTTATTGTCTCGGACTGAGCTTTCGTGCAGGACCAAACCATAGTGTCAACAGCAGTCCCAAGCATCACGGCCGACTTCCACAGCACGTCAGCTGAAGCATGGTACGGAAGCGGTATGTCAAGATATCGCCAAACTCCACTCCGCGCTGAGCCTGCGGAACAACCGCACAATCTCGTTTTGCCCTTCTCACAAGAAGACAGGCTGACAAAAAGGATGCACGCAGGCTACTTAATGACCATGTCCGCCTTCCAGCTCTTCTACGGTCGTGTTTACGCCAATTTCAGCATAAAGTCGACCCTTCTTACCGCGATCTTCATCTTCGAGCTCGGCTCGCTAATCTGCGGCGTCGCGCCCACGAGCACGACGCTCATCGCCGGTCGCGCGATCGCGGGTGTTGGTGGCGCGGGCGTCGCCTCGGGAGCTTACATCATCATTGGCCATATCATTCCGCTGCGCATCAGGCCTATCTGCATCTCGTCTATTGCTATGGTGTTTGCCGTTGCCGCAGTGCTTGGACCCATCCTGGGCGGTATTTTCACGACGAATGTCACGTGGCGTTGGTGCTTTTATATTAATCTACCCCTCGGTGGGTTCACAGCGGTCGTGCTGCTATTATTCTTGCCACCGATCAAGCGGCCGAATGCAGGTTCAATTACTCTGCCTGACAAGCTCAAGAAGATCGATGTCTTCGGGCTGATCATCTTCACCCCAGCCGTTGTATGCTTATTGCTCGCTCTAACATGGGGTGGCTCCACTTATGCCTGGAACGATGGCCGCATTATCGCATTGCTTGTGCTCTTCGGACTTTTGAGCATAGCGTTCATCGTGTTCGAAAACTGGAAAGGCGTCGATGCCACTCTACCTATCCACGTCATTACGCGCCGAAGCGTCGCAGCGGCAGCGTGGAATGCTTTCTGTAATGGAGCTTCATTTTTCTTGCTGGTATACTACATCCCTTTCTGGCAGCAGGTCGTTCGCAATGCCAGCGCGGCGTCTTCCGGCGTGAGCCTGCTTCCTTTCGTACTTGGAGTCGTTGTTATGGCCAATCTGGCCGGCTTTCTCGTCACGAAATTTGGATACTGTAGGTCATCCGTGCTCGCCTTTCAATATCGTCTCAAAGTTCAGACAGCTGATCTATGGATATTGCAGATGCGCCGTTCATGCTCCTAGCCTCCGTTGTTTCGCCTGTTGGTATAGGACTGATGACGACATGGACCGTCCACACGACTTTCTCTCACTGGGTCGGTTGGCAGGCTTTGGCCGGCCTCGGCATTGGTATGGGCCAGCAACAGCCTCAGGTTGCTATTCAGGCTGTCTTGCCGAAAGCCGATATCCCGGCTGGAGCGTCTATCGTGGTGCTGGTCCAGACGCTGAGCGGGGCGATCTTTGTCGCGATTGGGCAAGCTGTGCTTCAGAACAAGTTTGAAGCGAACCTCCAGATAGCGCTGCCTAAAGGCAACCTAGACATCTCTGCCATCTCCGAGGCTGGTGCGACTGATCTGCGCTCGCTTGTGCCTGCGCAAGATCTATCAAATATGCTGGTGGCATACAACAAGAGCTGGACGCATATGATCCTGATTGCGGTCGTGATGTCGGGACTGACAATCATTGGCAGCGCATCCATTGAGTGGAAGACCGTCAAAAAAGCTGGAAAGCAGCAGTCTTAGGCGCCAGCTGCTCATCGTTCCACCGGTATACTGTCAGCTGAGTACCCCAATGCCAAAAGATTGTCAGGAGAGAGAATGACGGATCTGCTCTGACAATGTCAGATAATGTGTCACATGTTCAGACAGTGCAGATAGATAAAGTGTATTGGCCACAAGACACTCGCCTTCTTAACCAAATCGCACAATCGTGCGTATGTCGAGTGGGCACATGATTAAATCTGTGGCGAGCATCGCTTGTAGTGCCAGAGACCGGGCCGCAGACTGCATATCAAACAGTATAGATACCCAGCCGTAGAACATTGAGCAATTCGCTGGAAGCCGTGAAGACGTGATACAATATGTCACCTAGCGTCTCGGTCTTGTCATTTTGGGCCGAAGTTCCATTTGGTCTTGTTTGAGCTAGCCAAGTCGCAACGCCCTGAAACACTGTTTTGTTGAACGATGACGACTGGTGGACTCGGCTAGGCCCAGTCCCTTGTGTTTGACTTGTGCACGGTAACCTTGCCAAGTCTTCCATAAGGCTGCCATGACTGAGTGAAGAAATGTGGGTGCTGAGCTGGGCCAGTTGCCTGATCAAAGCCTCAGAATCGATTTCACAGTGAGTAGCTTCGCCGATGCCTCGGGGAGGAGTAATTGAACTGGAGTGGTCGTGAAGCGGTCCGAGATCCACATCTGGAGCGCCGGGCAAGGTGGAAGGGCTCGCAGTAAGGAACTCATTCAGGGTAGAGGGGTAGAGTCCACACTCGGGTCCCATGGAAATATTGGACGGAGTTCACAGTCTTGGGAGAGCTCGAGCTGCTGCCATGTCCGGTCCATGCCATGTGTATTAGAGCTGAGTCCCGGGACGGCCAGAGCCAAGTCGTCGGCCATGGCGTCTCGAAAGTCCCAATCCCCGCTCGTACTCGGAGTCTGCACGTGCTGGCTGGCGTTTGAGGACGTTCGGCGTCCCCTATTCAAACCCAAACTGTAGACACATCGTGCATCTTTGCGTTGACATCGCTTGCAAGGACCAGCTGTGTTCTCTTGGGGGCATCGCATTTTGTGTTGGCGGCACCTATCACAAGCTTGGCGCACTCCGCCGATTTCAGTCCCACTTGGTACCATGGTCCCAGACATTGGGAAAGTTGCGTCTGTTGTGACGGTATCTGCTCCCAAGCCCATATTTCTAAAGCTGGGTCTTACAGAAGGATCTGGCAAAAGAGTGACAATCTTACCTCAGGCGGGGAAGTTGGTGATTGGCCTGAATCGCGCCTTGCCTTGTAACGAAGTTTACATGTAGTTGGGTCCTTCGCACTTGGGTGATATGGTGGTCGTGGATGGGCATGAAGCCATCATTCGCTGGCTTGCGAAAGACTGCAGCGTCGTGGGTTGAGCGAAGGAATGCGGCGTCGCGGGTTGAGCGTAGGCATGCGGCGTCGCGGGTTGAGCGAAGGACTGCGGCTTCGAATGCGGCGTGGAATTGGTTCAAGGTGTGAGACTTCTTGCATCAAGCATGAGCGAGTACTGCAGCTCTAATGCTCAATCCTCAGCACGAAAGTGCAATCACTCCCATGCTGCAAAGTTACGGGTTGCCTGCTAGCAATCGAGAGTTCCACAAAAGGCGTCTGCACCGAGGCAGCGGTTTACACCAGATCCCTGTTCGCGAAGGCGCCAGAGGCGCGAGCCTTCTGACAAACGAATGTCTTGCCGGTATGCTACCTTGTCACAGATTTCAGCGTCTTGGGTCGGACCATAACCAGCATGGAAGCGACGCCAGTGGAAGATGGCATCGTCTTACAGATCGGCGAGCTTGCTCCAAAAAGGACTGCATAAGATTAGTGAATTATGATGCTGATAGACAAAGACTTCTTTGGGTAGAGCGACTATACCGAATAGCGACTCGTCCTGCGTCATAGCAGCGTCGCATTATACGTTAATCATATGTGCGATATATCGCCCGCTTGGGCCTCCGCGACTCCGCGCGCTACTTGGACAATCAGGTACACTATGAACGTACAGGACTCGCTTGCATATCAAAGTGAGATCTGGATGCGAACAGAACGCTGGTCAACCTGTACACATTTAGCTTGTGCCAGGCATTGGCGTGATGACTGAGTAATTACATGTAGGGCAAGATGTCATGGTGTCTGGAGTCGCTGGGTAGTAGTCGTGGTTGTACGTGGAGTTGAGTGTGACAGCTCCGACGACATCCTGGGACTCAAGACGTATCCAGGTATCAATTTCCTGCTGCTGAAGCATAGACTCTGTGACTAAGATCTGTCGGGCGCCTCGTATCCAGCTTCCGTACCCACCATAGCCGGAATGTTGGCCGAAGCAGAGATTGATACCGCTGCCCTCAACGGTCATGCCTGGGAGGAGAGTGTCCCACTTGTAACACCATGTGTCGCCATGATCATGGCCGGAGAACACACCTATGAGGCCTGGCGTCCGTGTCAAAGCCTCCATGAATGGGACATCCTGGCCTCCGTACGTGCAGGTTGGGTCGTCACTACCATCTGCACACCATCCTTGCGCTTGCTGTGCCAAAATGTAGTCATCGTTGATACCCGGCTGGTAGTGCGAGTCCACACCAGCTTGGGTCTGCAGGGCTTGGGAGGCATTTGTGGGGATGTGGACAAATGCCAGGGATGGAATATTTCGCCCGTACTTGGTATTGATCGAGTCTCGAGTTTCCTCGAACCAGTCGACAACGCTGACATCGACCCAGTCTGGTTGGCCTACCTGGTCACCGGAAGTATTTAGTCTCTGGAAGTAGAAACCGCCACGAGAGTCGAAGAACCACAAGATCAAGCTTGGGTCATCGGTGCCATTGGATGGGTACACCGGCAGCCAGTAATTCGAAACTCCAGACTCGTTCCCGAAGACCATCTGCGTTGTCCGAGCGTTCGGATACCGTTGCTCGCGAGCAAGAATGTCGTGGCGTGAGAGGTTAAATTCGCTATCGTGGTTGCCGTAGGTGGAAGCCCACGTCAGGTTCCGCTGCACGAGCGGAGCAACGATCTGGTCGATGTAGACGGTGGCATTCTCCAGAAAGGCGTTCTCGCCAGTGATGAGATCTCCGTTCAGGACGACTAGCTGTGGCTCTTCAGCGTCGAGAACCTCGTTCATGACTTTGACAGAGTTGATGTCTTGCTGAGGACCCCATGAGTCCCAGGCATTCTCGCCAAAATGTAGATCCTCAAAGATGGAGATCTGAAAGGTGCCGTTTGTCGTGAAACGCAGCGGCGCAGTTATGTTGCTTCTACCATGTTGAGCATGCGGCGCGGCGAATGTGAGATATGCGAAGAGCGCCGTGACGAGCAGAGCGCAGAACATCTTGATGGAGCGGTACTTGACTTCGCTCTCCTTCAACGGAACCGCCCAGACGGGCAGGCGACCTCTCATATCTGTCCATGGCACCTTCTCGTCGGCGCATTCTGTGGTGGTGGCGAGGCATTTCGGCAAGATCTGTTGAGGTAGCGCAGAGTCAACAAGGAGCAGTGGTCGATCTGCAGGCGCAGTGCTACCAGAGCAATCTCCAGTGGAATGGATGGCAGCCAGTGGCATGGCGCCTGCCTTGAACGTGTATGCAGGGGCGCAAGCACTCCTGCAGGTCATATGGCAGATACGCGACGTCTGAGATCACGCAGCATCAGTGCAATGCCTCATTGGGGCCGTAGCAGGCCCGTGGGGTCGCCCAGCTCTGACAACGTGTGTCGAGGAAGCACAGTCGCGAGCCGATGGAACTCCAAGTCCTGTTGCAATGGGCTGTCGTTCGCGGCAATTGATGCCGAGGTTGCTGCCAGTCGAACTTGACGAAATGGTTGCATAGTCGAGGAACAACAATGTTCCGCTTGGCACTGCCCGTTCAAATACATGTATGTTGACATGATCGCGTGCAGTCGACTGATGAGACCTATACATCCATGGAATGTCGTTCAAGAGGCTCTTTGGAGGATGCAGGGAACGAGGACTTCAGACATGCTTGGTGCAGCAGCCTACCCATGTCTTCCACGTGTGGAGTCGGCAAGCCATCCGAGCAAAATCATAAGAATGGGCCAACCATATGAAGGACTCAGACTGCGACAGCAGTAAAGAAAATGGCTGCCAGCATCACATCAGATCGATGACTCCCTATTGGCTACCTGGCATACGGTCTCTGCTCCTGTCACCAGCGCAAATAACTATTTGACCAGTTCATGTGATCGGCGCCAGCATACTGTCCACCACCACCATAGTAACTCCGACTACTCCTTCCTCCTCGGTGATTACCGTCAAATCCGCCGTACGGGCCTGCCGGTCGTCGAAACATGTTGCGTAGGTTGCCTGTTGATGATTGTCAGCATGGCATTCTCCCGGCCCAATTTGGAATACTGAGGCATACCGAAGAGGCTCTCCCGTGGCTGTTGCCGTCGTCGAGGGTCGAACTGGTCCCCATAGAGGGCAGCAAGTCCCGGTGGAAAGCCGTCGTGAGGGTTGTAGCGGTATGGCATTGCCCTTGAATAGTAAAGATCGAGGATGCAAGTAGATCGATTCGATTCTTTTCTGCTTTTGTTGGCAGAAATTGCTTGCGTCTTGCTGTGGGCGTCATTGTTGCGACAGATACGGGGTTTGCTGAGCCCTCTTATAACGGATTGTGTCCCCATCATAGAATGTTGCGAGTCCTGGGTGAACGATGCAACGAGCTTAGGGATTCCGTTACTGCTATCGGCCATTTTCGTTGACGTTTTGCCACGTTCACTGCTCTGTTACGACTACACCATAATCAATCAGCACCATATTCTGGATTGCGCAGTCCTCAAAAGATTCAGCATGTCGGCCGAATGGAGGTACTGAAGTTGTTACTGCATTGAAACGAAAGTCTGGTCCGAAGTGAAAACCAGACCAGACAGGAAAGAACTTTACCACAGCCTTGACGGTAGGTGGCGAAAAGGTGAAGAGCCAGGATCCTATGCAGAATACTAGCATGACACAGATATCGATCCTGCTCAACGGAAGACATCCGCACGCCGCGTCTCGCTCGCCAAATACCGGTGGAAGAATACCATGCCATCATGACTCTCGCGCTCCTGAATCGAAGCAAGCCTGGTCATGATGACGACGGCGCCAATTCCGTGGCAGCTGGCGTTTACCAGGTGGAAGATGTTCCTGTCGAGCGAATCGAAGCAACGGAAAGATGGTATGGTCACAGCCAGACTCTCTCAAAGGACGTACAAGCATGATTCGGATCGCATTGTCTGCATCTGCTGCGACGCATGACCTACCATGCACTCGACACAGTGCAAGATGGGCGCCATGATATACGAGAATGAGTAGTGTTCGTACCAGACCGTAAGACTTTCCAGCCGCAGGTGGTCGACCTTTGTGCGGATCCAAATCTCGGAGACGCCTCGTGGTTATCAGGTGATCTTCGAAGATCCAAAACTCCGTCTTCTCTCTCGTACTGTCTTTGAATGCTAGTCATTGTAGCTTCGTGCGCCTCATTGAGGCCGCGTCCTACTATGTATCACGATCACTGCTGTGATCGGTGAAGGTCAGAAAGCGACCGCAGAGTCTCGATGGGCGGCGGCGTTGGTAGCGGTTGCGCTCGCAGCGCGCAGGTCGTCCAGACGCATGAACCTGATGGAAGGCCATTATTGCGTGAGTTGTATGATGTACAGAAACCTCCAAGTTCATGTTGTTGAAGGTGCGCCTGGCTCGAGCCTCGGCATGACATGGTTGTTGATTTCCGACGCGTGCTGCCCCACACTGGACACGCGACACTCGACTGCGATATCCAGCACAGAACACCTTCCCTTCACACAACCCACCGGCGAGCATCCGAGCAGCATTTGTGCGTCGTGCTCGCTCGCGATGGCTCTGCCTTCCTCTCCACCATTGTTACCCCTCGACGACTCGACATCCCCCGATCTGCCGACATCGCCCGCCCTGCTGCCCGTCGCGTCTGGCAGCTGCGCGAGCTTGCCCATTGGCTCGCGATCCCGGAAGCGCCAGCTCGAGCTCATCAGCGACTGCTCGTCGGACCCGTTGTTTTCCGACAGCACCGATGCGGGCGACAGCAGTCAAAATGGCGGCGACGACGACGACGATACTCACGATGCGCAGCCGCGGCGGAAGAAGAAGCTGGTGCGCGGTCCGTGGTGGCATCTGCGACGGCGGCGCGAGAAGGCGCAAAGGGTCAGCATGGCGGCGAAAGATGGTGGAAGATATCTAGACTCAGGCGTGTGGATGGGCAGTGACGACAGCGCCGACAGCCTTGAGGGCATCTTGGCGAACCAGCAGCGCATGCGCGAGCTGAACGTGGACGACGTCACAGAGGAGCACGCGTCGCTCGAGGACATTGCGCAGGAGGCACTGGCGCCAAAGACCATTCAAGGCTGTGTTGACAATGGCAGGGAAGTGGTGGATCTCTCAGACTTGGGATTGACGACCATCTCCGATGCTACACTGCGACCGCTGCACCAGCTCATTAAGCCCGCCTTCTTGGATCTGACTCGCGTGCCCAGCGAGGACGAGTTTGGTCCTTTGACCCCATCCATTCAGCTGTATCTCTCGAACAACCAGCTCACCTCTTTACCCGCCGAACTCTTCAAGCTGGTCAACATCACCGTCCTGAGCTTGCGCAACAACCACCTCACGACCTTACCATCAGCGATTGCACGGCTGCACAACCTCCAGGAGCTCAATGTCTCCGGCAATGGCCTCCAATATCTGCCATGGGAGCTGCTGGATCTTCTCCACTCGCCGCAGAAGGAGCGCAAGATTCATCTGCATCCGAATCCCTTGATCGAGCCGTGCAATCTGAGCGGACCGTCGCCTCTGCCCAGGAGTGATCGAATGACAGCAGCCAGCGTGGAAGAGCTGGGTCGATGGGCTGACAGTCGAGAGACGTACGAAGCATCACGCCTTCGTGCTGCTGAAGAGCTTGGATCGTTGGATATGCGGGCGGAGCTCGAGCTGAGGTTGAAGCTAGGGCGCAGGATGCGGAATCAATACCTTCAGGAAATGTCTCGGGCGGGCAGGGAGGTGAGGATATCGCGCGAGGAACTTATCTACCTTGCCTCATCTCCTGTCACATATTTCGGTGTTGATGGTACTCCTCTGCGCCGGAAAGACGCTTTAGCTGCTGAAGAGCGAGACTTTGGGGCCACGCTGGAGCCCTACTCGAATAGGCCGGCGTATAGTGCTGAGGCTTCGGTGCCCTCGCTATTCGAGCTGGCCCTGCGCGGGCTCCAACCACTGCATCAACAGGTCAGGTCCTGGATACAAGAGCAGGAACAGGATGATGAAGATGCGCGCTTACCTGGCAACCTGATTGCTGCTCTTGCAAGATCGGAACTGAACTATACTGGGCACGGCAACGAGAGCTGCACGACGTGTGGCAGAAACTTCATCATCGCGAGAGCGGAGTGGATGGAGTATTGGTTCCGCGGCGTGCCTGCGCAGATGGAGCTGACATCGGAGAGCGTGCTGCCGTTTGTGAGAAGGGCGTGCAGCTGGGGCTGTGCGAAGGTGACGGAGCTTGGCGAGTTCAAGACCTGAGAATGACGGCGATGATGATGGCGCGATGTTATTGATTGAGCGGATCTTGTTTGGGCATTGGCAGGACGGCGTCAAGAAATGATCAAGGACGCTTTCAGACATGGGCATCGAGAGTTTCTGTTCTTGCCGTTGAGTCTTTCCACTGTCCTTCTCCGTTCCTGATTCTACTTGATGTTGCCCTTTCGGCATGCTCTGCTATTCACAGGCC
Source organism: Teratosphaeria zuluensis (assembly GCA_007113905.1). Lineage (NCBI taxonomy): Eukaryota > Fungi > Ascomycota > Dothideomycetes > Mycosphaerellales > Teratosphaeriaceae > Teratosphaeria > Teratosphaeria zuluensis. The sequence continues at coordinate 446,701 of VCMQ01000024.1, forward strand.
ACGAGCCTGCACGCTGGCTTCGCATTCAGCCGATAATTGGCAGAGAGCCCATTGCTGGTGAGGTGAAGTTGTCATTGATGTGCACTTTCCAGAGGCTCTCACTACCTTGTATGGTTCACTATTATTGACCCGTGTACAATAGGCAAGTGAACTTGGGGCATCGAACTTGCTCCTTCGCACCTTCCTTTCGCAGATTGCATGATGCAAGCATAGACCAACACGCAGCTGCAAGCAACGCAGCAAACAGCCCAACATACACCCTCAAACAGCACGCGCATTCACCTACATCACCTTCACTCACCGATCAGCCACCGAGTATGTGCTTCGGCGCACTCTACGCGCGCCACTGTGGCCACAGCTACGACCTCTACCCGTGGATCGCACGACGCTGCACCGCGGCTGAGTCCGCTGCTCTGGATTTCTGCGGCGCCGTGGCCAAAGGCACCACGACCATTATGCTCCCCAGTTGCGAGGTGTGCATGAGCCAGGAGCAGAAGGTGGAGCAAGACGCCTTCGAGAGCTGGGAGAGGGTGTGGAGCGCAATGTGTGCTGAGAAGAGGCGGCAGTGGGAAGAGGAGTATGCTGTAAGGTGGGCGGAGGCGGAGGCGAAGAGGGAGATGGAGGAGGCGGTGGTGGATCAGGCTGGAGGCGACGCGGAAGGGGTGGGCGGGATGTTGTGGGAGACGATGGAGAGGACGGGTGATGAGCCGATCACGTTGGCCATGAAGTTGGAGTCAAGGCGGAAGGCGAATCTGCGCAAGGCACGATAGGCTGACAGGAATGAACAAACCGGTCGGGCGTGGTGATGGATGGCTGCAGGAGGTGGTAAATTCGCTAGCAACCACGGCGGTACAGGCTGTGGACGCTACAGGTCTGACGCAGCGGCGTTTAATTGCGGGTCGAGGATCCGTGCATCCGCTGCAATGGCAGCCAATTGTCTCGTCTGCCAGCAATCGGTGCTATATCGCTCATATGAAAGCGGAGTTTGCCACAAGTCATTAAGTTGTCAAGTTTCCACTCAGCCAGTTCTCCTCCAGCTGCCCTCCAGGTTCCGCTGCTTCCTGGGTGCTCGCTCAGCCACAGCACTCCCTCCCTGACGATCGTTCTTCAATTCGATGACACCCAACTGCTCTCTCATCACCTTCGTCGGCTTCCCATGCAGTCTCGCCTTCCTAACAACATACGTCCCTCCGTACGGCGTCTGCTTCCCATCAATCGCTGCAATTGCCCTCTGCGCTTCCTCGGCAGTTGCCAGATCCACGAAGCAGTAACTGTGTGGTACAAGCTCTGACCTCACAAGATTATTGGGCAAGATCTTCTTACTCACCGCCTCAATGTTGAAGCCGGAGAACAAGTCACGCATCTCAGCATTCAGCGATGCTTGGCTGGGAAATCGGCGAAGCCCTCCGACCCACAAGCGACGGCCTTCTTCCGTAGGCGCGATCCACCGACTTGGTGCATCATCTCTCGACCAGCGGTCGTAGACGTATGCACTCTCGTTTTCATCCACCGACGGCACATTTCTGGCTCTCCAACCTCCATCGTACGCTCTTGTTGGAATCCGTCGGCCAAGGCTCGATCGACCAGCGCCACGTTCGGTCTTGAGGTTGACTTTGACAGGTCTGTTGTTCCTTACAAGCTTTCCTGCTAGTCTCTGCATGGCGAGATCTGCATGTTCCTGACTATCAAAGTCGACGAAGCAATAAGAAGGATTTCGACCATTGAAAGGATCGATTGAAATGTCAACGTTGGTGCTGAACTCGTAAATTAATGGTTTCGTTCTGTGAGGCATGACGGTCATACTTACTAAGGTATGTGGTTCTCTGCAAACAGCCTCTCAATGTCATGCTTTTGTGCGACGTACGGCAAATTGCCCACGTACAGGCGGGGCTCGGAGCGCGCCATGCTTTTCTGCAGGTGAATGCCTAAGTGCAGCGGTGGTGGTGCCTGGTGTTACTTGCAGGCTATCAGCTGGCTTTGTTCACTGTTGCTGCTTTTTGAACAAAGAGTTCACCATGAGCCCGGATGAGGATGTTTGGGCCCCATTTCACGTCACGCTGAGCACATAACAACAGGCTCGCCGACATAGATACTTTCAGCTGCCTGCTAGCACGGCAATTCACTGCGTGTCACTCTGACGACCCGATTCCTAGCTCCATATGTCGTGGAGGCCAGCACAATATCCCCAGACGGCACCTATACATGTTGACGAGGCAGACTGGCGAGCATGTTGAATGTATTCATTACACCTGATGTTGGTAAGCCGACAGATTCTGATTCACAGATTACCTGTACTCAAAAACACCAGATCCTGATCTGATAAGACTCAGCTTTCGATATTCATTGGGTATCTGTTCCTATAACGCCACATATGTTTTGAGATGGAAACCCGACAGTTGGTCTGTCGTATTCTGCATTGAGACAAAGTAACCTGCCGCATATCGAGACCATTAAGCGCGCGATGCACGACCTGGTCTTTGGTGCAGATTGGCAACGCTGTTATTCCGCGAGGCAGAGGGCGTGCCGCGAGGCGTGACGCGGGATTCTCCGAAGAAGCGGTTCTGCTGGCTAAATCTGCGCTCACCAACACCCGGCCTTCCACCTTGGCTGGAAGTGCCTGGAAGTCGTTAGCATCATCTTCAATCAACGACCGAATAGAGTATAACTTACTACCGTAGTGGAGCACGCTTGGGCGCCGTCCACCATCCTCTGCTTTGGCGTCTGCAAGTTGCTGCGCAAAAGGCGATCGCTTGCGAAGGACTGGTCCCTTCCAGTAGATGATGTATACAGCAATGACCAGTACGAAAGCGATGCAGAAGAGTATTGTACAGGCATATTCCAGATTGTACGGCTTTCCAATGTTGGTGAAGAATGGCGTCGCAGGAACTGTCAGCACACCCGCGAGGAAGTCGCGAGACCAGCCGTTGCCGCCAGTCGCCGAGGCCGAGTACGGTCCGTATGCACAAATCATATAGTCGATAGTGGCCATGTAGATCGCGTAGTTGGCGATTCCGACAATAGCAGCGAAAATCATGGAACCAATCCAGTGAATTGGAGGGCCTTGAATCGTCCAAGCAAATCCGATCAGACCAATTGGTAAGCAAGGCGCAGTGTATAGAAGGAACCAAAGTCGTGACTCGTATTGCGCTCGCTCGCTCTCAGGATGTTCCTCCCTCTCCTTGATGTTGCGTTTGATAGCTGGAATGAAAGCTAGCCAGCAGAGCAGATAGCCAACGCCGATGGGTATGAATGCCAGGCCGAGTTCCACGGTTGAGAAGTTCCACTGCCCGTACACCAGAGAAAAGGACTGGATGAACATGAAGATCAGAGCATCGGAGAAGCCAGAGAGAAGTGACAGGACTAGGACGATAGGCTCTGTCAAGAACATCTTGAATGGCCGAATCCAGGTGACGAGGACTTCTTTGGCCGAGAAGCGGTCGCGGAAAGGTACAAGCTCGTCTGGACCCCAAATGTTCGGATTGCCCGCGTTTCTCCTCTTCTTGGCAATCCGGTTCATCATGATCGTTGTACGGGTTTCGGGAACAGTGAAGAAGTGTACGGCTTGGATGAAGCCGCCGAAGATGAGCTGAATCCAGATGGACCATCTGTTCGATGAAGTCAGCAAACCATGCCACTGATGAGCCCCAACGACCTGAAACTTACTCCCAAGACAAGTAGGCCTCGCTGAAACCACCGACGATGGGCCCAAGGATTGATCCACCAACGGACGAGAACACGATGTAGGCTACAGCATATTGCTGGTTGTCTGCTTCAAACAGGTCGGCAATCATGCCCAGAGTGACGGAGCCTCCCGCCGATGACAGACCACCCAATGCACGACAGACAAGGATGGTCGCAAAGTTGGGCGCGAGAGCAACAGGAATCTGCCAGATGTTGACCAAGAAGAGCGAGAGCTGAAGGATTGGCCAACGACCGAATTCCTCTGACCACGGCGCCCAGAGCTCGCAGCCGAAGGCGTAAAAGATCAGGAAGATGGCCGCGCCCACACGAGCGGCCTGCTCGCTCACGTGGAACTGCTCCGAAATGCCGCCGATCGCATTGGAATACAGGGACGTGTTGAAGTTCATCGACACTTGGACGATGAAGATGACTGTGAGGATGTACCATTTCTTCCAAGACGGGAAACTGTATCCGAGCTCGTCGTAGCAATCATCCTCAGTGATCTCGTACTTGTCGTACGTTCCCATCTTCTCAAGCTTCTCGCCGTTGCCCTTCAGCTCGCCATCGGTGCCGTTAAGCGCCTCTGCATGGTCGGAATGATCAGAGTCGTCCACCTTCTCCTCGAGTTTCGTGTTGGCATGTTCGAGATCGGCCGAAGTATTGACCTGATTTGGCTCGGGTTCTTCGACCGGCTCCTGGTTAAAGTGAGCGTGTGTCGCCATACCGGTCGCCGCGCTGTCGTTACAAAGATTTCGTGGTACAGGTGTTTATAGGCTGCGTTGCTTGCGAATTATAGCCATGCGGCCATTGACAGTACTACCGAAAGAGTGCCGCCCCAGACCAAGACAATGACAGTGGAGACCGTTTGGTGCAGCTGGAGAAGGAGGAGGGGAATGGCGGGTTTAGTAGTGGGATCCCGTGGGTTTACATGCGGATTGCATGGGTGGAGTGATGACGTCCCCAGCGCAACCAGTTTGATCCTTCAAAGGCGCGTCCTTCCCGTGGGCACGAGACTTCATTGTGCCGCACAGACGGTGCCGCTAGAACTTACCCACCTCGCCGTTTCTGTGCTGCAAAGCACCACGTCGCATACCTTGGTTTATGGACTTGGCTGCTGCGCTGTAACAATGCACAAGCAGTTGAGAATTCAGAATAATGGACTCTCGCACATCGCGAAGATGGGCTGCCAGGTGGCTCGTGTCTCGTGGGTGACCCACCTGCACCGGAGGCACGCTGCCTCGAGGCTGCGTAGACTTCCTTCACCAGGCAAGATCAGCACCGGCCACGCGAAGGAAGGCGGGTGTCCACTGTTGGTGGAGCCTGCAAGGCGCTTTGATCGATGACGATGCAAACTCTCGCGGCTTTCTGCCGCTTGGCCGTTGCGCTTTACTCAGCTGCTCAGTCATGGAAGCTGCGCCGCACTGTTATGTTCCCTCATGCCTGACGCACACACTTTCGCGAACCAAACAATCATTTCCATACGTGTGAGCGTCGTTCTGAAATCCAGGAATCATTCCGCGGAGCCTTGCGATCTACCCGGTTGACATCGGCCGAGACTTTGCTTGTCTCCACTCGCGCCTTGGCGGCTGCTGCTTCCAGTGCTTGGCAAAGAAATCTCGTAACCTAAACTCTTGGGTCCAACGTTGCTGCGGGCCAAGGAGCCGCTGCCGATGAGCCGGGTGCGCTCGTGTTGTACCACATCGCCACAACTGTCGACCAGTCAAACACAAACAATGTCATGCATATTAACATGTTACCTCATATCTGAGGGAGTAACGTGATTTCTGGCATCACTGCGACTTCGGCGACAGGAGCAGCGAAAGGAAGCATGGCCATTGCAAGGACTCGGTCCATGTTGGCATCGCTGCAAGCTTCAATAGCGTGGACAGCACTATCCAAAGTCGAATTTTCTCTCCTACTACCGATCGCACAAGACTTTTGCATCAAGACATCCACAACGTGGTAGCGAACATACGAAGGCAAGGCATGATACGTGAAAGCGATCCTACAACTGTTGGGCCTCAGGTATGCTGCCTCGCGTCTTAGGAATGTGTACGACACGCGCTGTACAATGGTTTGAAGATGCATCCTCTGCTTGCCCTCAGCATCAATCATGCAGTCTCCGGTAGGCAGTCTCGCGATCGCGAGCATTATCCTGTCTGTCACATTTCTTCTCTGGAGCAGCTTGCGATACCTCGACCACAATGATTGGACTTTGCCGACATTAGAATCAATGCAACATGCAGACCTCGTATCAGAATTGATGTCAGAGAACAATAGACTGCAGGCGTTACAGGCTCTGCAGCCTCCTATCGTCGACACCGAGCTTACGAACGACACGTTAGCGGAGGAAAAGGAACAATCCGGCTCGACTGCAGATCATGCCGATGCAGGCTTCGCCTACGTGTTCTATGCCACCACCGATCCATATGCTTGTTCTATTATTGTCAACATACACCGCCTTCAGAAGCTGCTCAACATCTCTTACCCAATCCACGTTCTGGTCTCTTCGTGGGTGAGTCAAGAGTACATCGCTGCTTTCGGCGCTCTGAATGCCATCGTACATGTCGAAAAGGCTCCGCCACTGAAAAGCCACGCCGCCGGCTACTACCAAGACTGCTTGCTGAAGCTTGTCGCGTTCAAGCTCCACCAGCTTGATCCTACGCTGAAGCGCGTGCTAGCCTTCGACTCCGACCAATTAGTGATGAAGAACCTTGACCACCTATTCGCTGGCCTGCCGGACGTCGATCTGGCCGCACCAAGAGCATACTGGCTCGCCAAAGACTTCCTCGCCAGCACTTTCCTGATGATCAGTCTGTCCGATCGACTCTGGCACGCCGTGGAATCGGCACTTGAGACCGTGCAGTTCAACAAATTTGATATGGACCTGATCAACGACCTCTTGGGCGAGACGGTCATGATGCTGAGTGGCGAGTATGTGACTTTGAACTCACATTGGGAAGATTGGGGTCTACCGAGCTGGTACCACGCAAGTGAGGGGCTCAACTTGACGACTGTCAAGCTTTACAATCAATTGCTCAAGGCTGGCCTGAAGCCGGAGCGACTTCTGGCTGCGAGGCAAGGCTCAGCGAGCAATGATAGCAACACTGATTCAGCTGCCAACTCGAGTCAGCCTGGCGACGTGACTGCGCCCGCGCAGTCCTTGCATACTCACACGATGGTCGCCTCCAGTGCAAAAGTGCTCTCGATTCGCCCGGAAAACCCTATGCAAAAGCGGTCCGACCCTCACTCTGCATCCACGCATCAGCCTCCTGTAACTCCAACAAGCTCACAGCTGGCCGGTTCCAAAGTCCGCTTCCCGGCCGAACATCCCTTCTCGCGAGAGTTGTATCATCTACAAGACTCAGCTGCGGTTATTCACTTCACAGCTGTCGGCAAACCTTGGATGCATACTCCCGATCAGGTACGGGACATGAGGCCAGATGCACATCCAGCGCTAGCTGAGCAGTTTGAGCTGTGGAGAATGACAGCTGCCGATGTCTGTCCTGGTGGTGTACCCGGCTGAAAGAAGGGAAGTCTACTACGGTTTGCGCCAGCATCAAATGTCTGGCGCAGAACAATATGAACGAACCACGCCGGCCTGGTCCTCGCAGAACGAGCACCCATGCATCGCAGTATCGACCAATGGGACTGCTCAGGAGGGAAGACATATCGCGCGACATAGCACGAGTCTCGAAAAGCTGAGACAGATGTTCTGGAGTGTTTTTACTGCGGGTCCGGTGGAATGCATCAATGGCGAGCCTGGCAGGCATGGATGATCAAAGAGCTTTTGTGGCCTCGCAGCCCAATTATGCTCTTGACGGAAGCTTGTACATATGGACATCTCCGTACTTTTGCCACGGAGGGATTACTCCACGACGGACCAGTTCAGACGACATCGCCAGAAGCCGAGAGAGACTTAGGCGCTGAATTACCTTGAGGATCCATTGGCAAGCATGAGGTCCCATGGTCTTTTTCGTCGCGGGTGTGGACAGCATCGTGCTTGGCGTCCGGGCCAGTGATACCAGAATTCTCGGGCTGTCCATGTCCCGTTTCTGACGCTTTACATAGAATTGTAACGTCGCTAGACCCGGTACTTGGGTTCCTGAAGCTCCCAGCATTCGTTGCAGTCCTGTTGGTCAAGTGTTTGGGCGCAGCTGACGTGAGAGCGCCGTGTTGAGTAGGGCTATCTGATAGCCGATTGCCGCCTGTCCTGCTGACGAGCTTACCAAGAATAGCGAATTCTAGTACGAGCTTTGTCGAGTAGATCAAGGGCTTTATACCGAACTGGACTGCATGCCACGACGCCAGTTCTACGCCAAGTAATACGAGGTCCATGGCGATGATGACGGCATTAATGGCGATGAGTTGCTTCATGATAGAGTGCGAACGATGTTGCAAAGATTTCCTCAAGAGTCTAGTAGCCGCCAGAATGTAGACGCATGAGAGGGTCGTTTCCTGCAGGAAGAAACCAGTCACCTGAATCTTCATCATGATTAGATACGCATAATCGAACCGGCGATATCCGGATATTACGCAGTAGAACAGGACCGCGCTGGGTACGTGTAACAGAACGACGTTGCTGATTATCATGAACTGCGTCCACCGGAGGATGTTGTGGCCCCAGGAGCCGTGCAGGACCAGGTGAAGCCGTGACCAGAGCACACAGGCCTGTCCGGTCACCATAGAGCACCAGGACAGGAGACAGACCGTCTGTCCCAAGTCTGGGAGTGTGTTCGCTTCAGCAAACATCCAGGACCAAAGTCACGACGGCTCTTTCGGCTTACAGATCAGATGGCCCTTCTGCAGGAGAGCGCTCATGATTTGCCGTCCGTATTGGCTCGGTATTGTGCCAATGGCTGCAATTATCAAGGACCAGAAGTACATACTGCGATATCGATTGAAGGTCATGAGAGCCATAACGATGACGGATATGGCATTGCATGTTGCAAGGACATGAAGTACGATCTCGGCCGCTTGCGGTAGCGCGGGCCCTTGATCGAGCTCGCGCCGCCGGATGGAGGTCGATTGTAATAAGGCCGACGGTATGGTGCTGTACCAGACGTGCGGGCTCAACATATCAGGAACGGTCTTTCGGCAAGTGTGGGCCTTCCGTGGAGAAGAGGAACTGGAACGAGATAAGATACAGGACGCTAGGCATTGATGTGAACGATGGGCCGCGATGGCCACAGACGCGGTTGTCTGACTCGGCAGATATGTTAGCACGTAGCAGACTTGCCGAAGCACGTTCCTGCGATCACTTGAGATGTGCAGGGACGTACCGAGAAAGACTGCAAGGCCGAGGATTGTCCACGACAGGGAGCTACCAAAAATGGCACGTTGGCCTGCGGGTAGCAGCATAACACATGGCACAGGCGACTATGGATGACCTGTCCAAAGTCCCCGTGTACAATACTGTACATCAATGCGGAGACTGCCGGCGAGTCGATAGGCTTCACATTGTTGGCTCATGAGCCAATGGCATGGTCCAATGTTCCGGGGTCCTCCATGCAAGAACTCCGTTCGAAGCCATTTCCAAAAGGTTCGTCGTTGGCGATCGGCAATTCACTGTCAGTCGCCAGATTTCAGGACCAATGCCATTCTCATCACGTTTCGGGCGCTAATTATATCCTTGTTGGCAAAGGACATGCTCCACTGAGCTTCATTCAATGACATCCAACGGCAACGTCGCTCGATATACACGGTTTGAATCCTTCTGCTGAACAGTCAAAGGAAGACATCGGATAACCCGGATTGAGCACTCCAACCCATTTCGGTCTGTTTGGTCGTTGACGATGCTCCTGATGCAGATAGAACAATCATGAGCCGACACCGATGTGTAGCACGAACCTTTCAGCAAGACCTCGTATCAGCTCAAGTGATTGGTCGAGATAGTCACACCTGCCTCTACGCTTGTTCAGGACGATGGCACAAGTACTCTGACATCCTCTGTATAGCAAGACTATCGTCGTATGCCATAGGGTCTTTGCTGGATGCTCGGGAGGCCATAGCATCGGCTACCTCGTGGAGAACCGGTGGGCTTCCTGCCCGGGCCCTGTCTGTGAACGGAACGCCTCACTCCATCAGGATACTGGGAAGGCGGCTGGCTGTTCTTGATCGAATGTGCTTGCGGACGCTCGAAATTCGGGATCTCCAGTAAGCAATGCGCTGCGAAGATCGAGAAAAGCGGCACAGGTAAGACGCCTCAGTCGCATCTGCTGTGCGGACATGACAGTCTCCGGTCAAGTTTGATGCCTTCGGATGCCATTGCTGCGGGTAATAGCGCGAGGCATGCTTCAGCGGCATCGCAAGCGATAGATGTACTCGAGGCTCTGGTAATCGGCCTGCCAGCGCCGCAGCTCTGCCTCGAGCTCGTCTACGCGCCGCTTCAGCATCGCATTCTCCGTCCGCAGCGCCCGCTCGTCGCGCAGCTTGGCCAGCACCTTTTCCTTGCTTTCCACCAGCATCGCATTCTGCTGTTTGAGCTCCTCGTTCTCCCGCCGCGTTTCCGGCAACTGCTCGCGTGCCAGCTTCTCCCGCTCTTGCTGCTTCGCTTTGCGCTTCTTCTTCTCCTGCCTGCGGTACCCGCCTCCTGTCATGTTATGTGATCTCGGCAGCGCTCACCGTTGACTCGCGCACGACAACTGCAAGCACATGGCGGTCTCGGCATTTGATCGTGGCTGCCGCAGCGGATCAGCCGGGCCGTCGTCTGAAACATGGTCGCGTTGGCGAATCTGGGGAAGCGCGTCACCCACGCGAGCAGGAACCATTGGAGGTTGGACTCGCCGCGAACCTTCGTCGTCTCATTGATTCGTCCATGTATCGACACGAAGAATGTCGTCTTTCGACAGCCCCGAGAACTGGAGTAACACACGTGGCAAAGCCTCGCAGCAGGTGTTTGCCAGCCTCAGCACCCACCGTCATACGGAGCCGAATTCCAGTCGCAAGAGAAGGAGCGACGCGATCGAGGTCGACGATGGGTCCGCGAGGAAGCGGCGATCTGCTCTGCTTTCTGCAGGCAGCTTCGACGATGACAAGGCCGTCGCACAGACGCCACAGACTGAAGTGATCGATTTGACCTTGTCGGACGGCGAGCAGGAACAGGCGCCGCGCGTTAGAGACATGTCGATGCCCAAATCCACCACGTCGATGAGCAGATTCACCGGCTTCAAGATGGATCTCAAGCCCAATCCCGTCAAGCAGGCCATGACCGAATATGCCAAAGCCATGCAGACACAAGAGAATCCGCTGCCATGTGCGCCTCCGAGGGCCATGGCGAGCACGCAGACGAAGCTCGACACGTTCAAAGCCGAGCCCAAGCTTGACGACCCTACAAGCACTGCTCCGAACCATCAATTGTACACGGTCAGAGTCGGCTGGTTCACGGGCATCTACAAGACGAAGAAGGAAGCCGAGAACCTGATCATCAATTACCCATACCACGAGTTGGCGGTTTTCAACACATTTGGCGAGGCCAAGGCCTGGCTCCGGCAGACCAGTACCAAGGTGCAACGAGATCGTGCCATTCGACCGCAGAAGCTGAACAACATCGACAAGAACGCTTTCATGCGTTTCGTGAAGAGAACGTTCGACAAGCACAACCAAGTGCCGGGCGTAGACGAGAAGGCCATCGCCAGAAAGCTTCTGCTCCTGCTCAAGCAGGCGTGCGACGATGTGGCGCATGATGTCAACTGGACTATACACCCGCTGCCGCAAGCGCTGATCCTGGAAGAGCGAGAGAAGGTGAGGGATAGGCCGGGCTGCATCGCGTCCCTTGGACTCTGGTCTGGAGCGAAGACGCCCCGCGCAGGCACACAACAGTCAAATGTGCTCCACCAGCCAGACGTTGTCAGGCCAGCTCAGGCATCTTCTCCGCCTAGCAGTGTGACCGCTGCAACCATCTCAAGCCCACCGACTGGTCCGCTTTGCAGTTGTGGCAAAGCCATTGTCGACTTTGAGATCGCTGTCAAGTGCGCTGGTGCACAATGTAGATTCGAGCTTTTCCACAGGACATGCGCTGGCTTCACGAAACGTGACCCAGCACCAGGTTGGCGGTGCTGGCAGTGTAGGCCGAAGCCAGCAGTTGGTGAGTTGTTTCTCGTTCAGTATACAGCATGGTCAGCGGCTTTGCTTGCGGCTACTTTGTGTTTATCTTCGCCTGCAAGCAGTCGAGACATCAAACTTGCAATGACAACACTACAGATCGATGCGGGATGGCTCCCACTAAGTCCTCCTTGCATCACTATGCAGCCTGTTGGCTACTGACAGGGACACTATCGTCGCCGCCAAGTTGGCAAATCATGTCTAATAGGAAGGTGGCACATGCATGCTGTTACCGCTGATGGAAAGGCGGTCATCTGAGATCTACAATTCTTGCATCCATTCATGACCGCGACGTCCATGACTGGCACGACAGACGCACGAGCAAACTCAGATGCTGATTGTTCGACAGGTACGGTGCCTGCTTCATCGCAAGCTACACGTCAGCCTTCTCCACCTACCATGAGTTCCATTCCAACGTCAAACCCGATACCAGCCGGACGACGAGAAGCTGAGCCGGCATTACATCCTGAACAGGCCATGGTGGTGGATGCCATCCTGCAGGGCGGCAATGTGTTCTACACTGGATCCGCTGGTGTCGGCAAGTCAACCGTGCTCAAGGCATTCGTCACACGACTAGAAGCGCAAGGCAAGCAGGTCGATATCATTGCGCCGTCTGGCATTGCTGCCCTGAACGTTGGCGGCATGACTATTTACGCATATGCTGGCTGGTATCCTGATCTGTTCAAAGAACCATTGACCGAGTTCATCAAGAGGTCTTGGAACAAAAGCGTCCGCAAACGCCTCTGCGCCACGGATGTGTTGGTGATTGACGAGATATCGATGGTTGAACGAGATGTCTTGGTTAGGTTGGATCAAATGATGCGAGCCGTAAGAGCCAATTGGCAGCCCGAGAAAGGACAGAAGCGGAAATCGAGACACGGTAAGAGGAGCCCTCCTGGTCTACACCTACCCGTCGAGTCTACCGCACTACAAGCCTGTGTTGAATCAGTCGTAGACATTCTGACGTCGACTTGGCAGGGCATTCATACGCTTTCGGAGGTGCACAGGTCGTCGTCACTGGAGAGTAAGGCGTTTCCCCTCCATCAAGATCGACTGCCGAGTCGCCTGCTGACCAATTCCCAGCTTCTGCCAGCTGCCACCCGTGAAGCCGTTCAAATACTGCATGACTTGCGGCGGTGATGAGCTTCCAGGTCACTCAACGCAAGATGGCCGTACCCTCGAATGCCGAAAATGCAAACAAAAGTTTCCAGATGGTGACAAATGGGCTTTCCGGAGCAATACCTGGGAGTCATGCAAATTCTCGTACTACGAACTCCGTCATATACATCGACAGAGCGACCGCGTCTTCATCGACATGTTGCAGAAGTGCCGCTATGGTGTCCCACTGTCTCCTGCCGACCGAGCCCTGCTTCTGAAGCCGAAGGCTGACCCAGTCGGCGCTGTGCGGCTGCTGCCTAGGCGAGACGAAGTCAACGCCATCAATACCCGGAATTTCAACAGCTTGAAGTGTCTTGCACGCAAATACGAATGTCACGACTTCTTCCACTGGCGCAACAAGGATGAGCCTGACCTACAGAGAAAGGGTGAGCTCAAGTACCCTGGCCGAACGGATGGGCCCCTCAAAGCGCTTTCCGATCATCGCTTTGAGGAGCATGTGCAGCTAAAGGAAGGCATGCTCGTCATCCTCCTCGTCAATCTGGACTTCACTACCGGACTGGTCAATGGCAGTCAAGGCAAGATCATTGGCTTTGAAAAGCATGAAGACGCTCGAGTCTTTCCACCTGAGGAGAAGAGAGGGTCTGACCTCATGCGCAGAGATGCTCGAGCTGGTAGTGAAGGACCGGCCGAAGAGAAGCAATCTGAGCACGCTCGCATCAAAGAAGCTCAAGTTCGGGCCTTCATTAACAAGAATAGCATTCGTCAGTGGCCTGTTGTTGCTTTCCAGAACGGTACCGTACAAGCCATCTACCCTCAGTGTCAGCTCAATGAGCTCGGAAGCGAGAAGCCTTTCAGCCACCTGGGCAGGACGCAGATGCCATTGATTGCTGCCTGGGCGATCACCATCCACAAGAGTCAAGGCATGACGCTGAACAGCGTGATCGTGGATCTTTTCAGCAGCTTCGAGAAGGAGATGGTGTATGTCGCGCTTTCACGTGCGCGATCCTTGGAGGGTCTTAAGGTGGAGAGATTGGCCAGGAAGATGGATTTGGGCGGTGGCAACAAGGAGGTGCAGGAGTTTCTGAGAGCACATGGGATCGGAATTGGTGTTGGTATGGCGACATGACGGGATGTAGATGGCGGAGAAAAGTGCCCACATGCTGATGGCACTGTCAAAGTATACAAAGCCCGGCTGGAGAGTGCAATTTCGCCGTGACCCTGCTCCACATTCATTTGCTGGTATCGATCATCCTCTGGCAGCAATATGCCGATCGCGCCAAGCTTGCAGCTGCAGATCAGACTTACGTGACTTCACATCTTCAGCGCTTCAACATATACATGTCAGCAATGTCTTCGGGCAAGACACGCTAATTTTGAGCTGTCAATACTCCAAGTATGGCACTGGCAAAGAACTTGCCATGGACAAAAAGCCCATTAATCATCAATGCACCGGTAAGTGTATCAACCCTGCACGCAGGCAGATAGATCCAGCTAGCTGACTCGCCAAAAGATGGGCGGACATGCCGGTGCAGACCTAGCTATCGCCGTCACCAAAGCCGGAGGTCTTGGACATATCGGCGCTGGTCTTGATCTCGAAGCACTCAACGCAGAACTCGAAAAAGTCGAGCAAGCTTTACCTCGTCACGACGGTCTCTTACCAGTTGGGCTCGGGTTGTTGCAATTCGTCTCGAAAGTTGACGATGTGCTTCCGATTCTTCAGCGTTTCAAGCCTGCTGTTGTCTGGCTTTTCGCAGCCGTGCAGGAAAGCGACTATGGTGAGTGGGCACAGCATATCAGGGCCGCGACTCCTCGTTCGCACATCTGGATACAAGTCGGATCTGTAAAGGCTGCTGTTCAGGTTGCTGAGGAAGCCAAACCGGATGTGATCTGTGTGCAGGGCATTGACGCCGGCGGTCACGGATTCGAGAAAGGCGCTGGTATCATCTCACTTTTGCCTGAAGTCGCTGATGCCTTGAAGGAGGCCGGACATGGCCACATACATCTCGTTGCAGCAGGCGGTATCGCAGACGGCCGTGGCGCAGCCGCTGCGTTTGCGTTGGGTGCCGAGGGCGTGGTTTTGGGGACGAGATTCTTGGCCACGCCGGAGATCATGGCACATTCGGAGTACAAGAAGGCGGTTCTGTATGCTTGTGACGGCGGGCAAGTGACTGGGCGGGACAAGCTATATGATAATCTGAGAGGTCCGAACATCTGGCCTGGACCGTATGATGGGAGGAGTCTTGTGAATGAGAGCTTCGTTGAGTATGCTGATGGAGTCAGCATTGAGGAGATCCGGCGAAAGTACAGTGAAGCTGCCAAAGAGAGCGCTGCGGGGTTTGGTGTTGATGGCAAAGGACGAGCTGCCATGTGGGCAGGTACGGGCGTGGGGCTGGTGAGGAAGGAGCAGCCGGCAGGTGAGATCGTGCAAGAGATTCGGCAGCAGGTGCTTGATGTCTTGGCAGATTTGCGGTCCAGGCTGTGACGTGCGCCACAATGTACCGCTTACTCGCAATGCTCAGCATGGTATCGTTTCGAGAAACGTTTCCTTCGTCACGAACCGCCGTGTGGGCAGCTTTCTATGATCCAGAGTTTGGCTCTAGCTCAAATTGGGTATTCTATGCATACATCCATCCTCTATATCTATCCGCTCTATGCAAGCAGGTTGCGAGCCAATCAATCGCGTTTGTAGTTGCCGCTGGTTTCAACCGGGTACCCATTGCTCTTAATGTTTGTGTCTGTCCCGTTTACCACGCCGTACAACCAGGTCAGGAGCGCGGTGCTCAGTGTCATGAGCAGTGCGGAGAAAGCGAACAAGCTGCGAGGGTCAGTTGTTCCATCATAATTGACAAGCGTTGCGGATGCTGCTTACCCTACTCGCTGCAGCGTAGTGAGCATGGTGAAGATGGGATATGGATAGAAGCTGTTGACCTGATAACACTGCTCTATCCATAGCCAGTATCCAAAGGCAATGACACCACTCAGACCAAGGGCCGGCAGGAAAGCAATGGTGTAGGGAGGCGAGAAGAAGAGGAGGTCGGTAGCGAGAGACAGTGCAGGCACGGCATGGAAGCTGAGGTCGGGAAGCAGGCCGATCGGAGGCGCCCAGTCGGGCAGGACCAGGTTGGGGTCAATCTGCGCATCGTGCTCAGCCCTTGTACTGCGCCCAGTTGTGCGAAGCATCTCTTACCACACGCAAGCCCCAGTACAGCAAACTGATGAGACACTCCATGGGTGCGCTGGCGACGCTGAGGGTGTTCTTCAGAGCAAACAGGCGCCGGCTAAGAGTCAAGTCTGCCAGCAACCCAACAGCAAAGGTCAGAGCAGCCAAGGACAGGCCGATGATGGTCAAGTACTGCAGATGCCATCCATACGACTCGTTGCTGGGCGGTGGTCAGCGGAGGACGAGGCGCGGGTGACGATGGAAGATCGCACATGGGATTTGGGTTCTGGACAAGGTATCCGAAGGAGAATGCAAACGAGCAGAGCCCCAGGGACTGTCCCTATCAGTACGGTGTGCGCCAGATGTTCGATGAGACTGACATGGAGCAGAGCAGAGGCACCTCGAGATGGGGATGGCAGGCGCTGGAGAGGATGCTGAGCCAGCAATCGCTGGCTCAATGTGGCGGTCATGGCAGTTGCGCCAACAGAATTCTCGCAGTTGCGACTGATGAGGGAATGAGGCACACGAGCGCACACATGTTCCTGCCGCTCTGCGCAACTCAAGCGCCAAACTGTTGCATCATTCTGCGATCCGAGTCCGACGTGCCGACGCCGAGCCGAGCGGGACGCGGCCGAGCTCGTGGTTGTGTCATCTCGTCGGGGACGTCGACCAATCGATGAGAAACAGTCAAGAAGCAGGACGGAAGAAACACATGTTTCATGCCGCGTAGGGCTGAGGCTTCATGCAAATTCTCGGTTTTGGTGCCTGGGATCATCTCTCGGGGTTGCCGTGTCTGGACCGTGGCCACCAGTCGCACCCCGCAGTAGTTCGAGCAGGACGGCTGGTGCTAGGCCAGGCTGCTAGCTAGCTTATCGCGACTCTGCCTTGGTGCACGGTTTGTCTAGATCCTGCGCCTGTTGTGCAGCTGAAGCTGTTTCTTGTCTAATTATACGCGTCGTCCGCGTCTCTCTCATGCTGTAGCTCGGACGAGTCCCCGACATAGAACCTGTCCTGCGCGCCGTCCATACCTCCTCCAGTCCAGCTTCCACGCCCCACGAGTTGCTTGCCAGGGCATCGCCTCCACCCGCGCATCCTCGATCACCACCCATGGATGCGCCGTGAGCTCGACTCGCCCATTGCAAGGCGCTACAGACATCATGCCGCGGCCAAAGAAAGAGTCGGCGGGCGAGCCCAAGAAGAGGAGCAGAACGGGTTGCTGGCCGTGCAAGGCGCGCAAGGTCAAATGCGGGGTCCGTCGTTGCGAACATATGCCTCTACACGTCCTCGAGTAAGTGCGCTGACATGCGCCGCAGGAGGAGAAGCCGGCCTGTGCCAATTGCGTCAAGAGCGGGGAGCAGTGCGACTATAGCATTCGTCTAAATTGGGGTGTGTACATGCACATGATCACCATCATGCCCAGCTGACCTTCTTCAGGAGGACGCAGCCGCAAGGACAAGGACGGCACGCCCGTGGACGGCCCCTTCACATTTGTTGCAACGCCGACATCCACCGCTTCCCACGCCAAGACTCCGAGCAATGGGCAAGAACATGTCTTCTCCGCCCAGCACATCGCCGCAGCACCGCCTTCACGACCGCGAAGCCAGCACCGTTCGAATGTGCCCACGCCTGAGCCCTCGGCGAACGGGAATGGACCAGAGATTGATCCGCGATTGCGTCTGGCCCAGCTGCCTGCATACAGTCCAGATGCTGCAAACCAGCAGGCCGCTGCTCTGCCATCATTTAGCAATGTCTTTCAGCCAACCTCGCACACGGCAGACCCATCACCTCCAACGTCAGCACCTGCCAACGAGGACTTTCGGTGGTCGCCGCAGCATAGCGCCAAGCGCGTGAAACTCAGCCCGCACCGCAACCACACGCACTCTCAGCCAAGCCCGCTCTTTGCTGTGCCGCAATATCCCGCCCAGGCTGAGCCATCACCAGCCTCAACACACTTCACAGCTCATAGTATCAGCAGTATCGTTAACACGCCAGCCACTCCTAGCTCGAGCATCAACTCCGGCTCGCCTTATCCGCCGCAGCCACCAACCACCCTCAATGTGCACGATCCACCCAATTTGCGGAGGCTATCGGTGAAATCGCTCCTATCTGATCCCTCGGATGATACTGAGAAGCCGCCGCCGCGATTCGAGCGCATGGACAGCAACAAGCACCGCACGTACGGCTATGACCACGGCCTCCATGATCTCGACATCCCGAACAACGACGACAATCATGTTGTCTTTCCAAGGTCGCCTGATCTACGCCGTGCCAGTGCCGCAGTGTCAGAAGTCAGCAACTCTGATAATGAGAGCGATGCAAAACAAATTGCCTTCGAGCCAGGAGGCTACTACGCCCAACCAGTACCCATCAAGATTCCCAGATGGCTGGAGCCGCTGCCAGACGAGCTGCTCCGCAATCAGATGAATCTGCTCTACTTTCATCACTTCATCAACCACACCGGCCGCATCCTCGTCCCTCACGATTGCCCGGACAACCCATTCCGGAACGTGGTGCCGCAGATGGCAGTGCGCAACCCGCAACTGCTGCACCTGGTCTTAGCCTTTTCGGCCTCCCACCGAGCCCGCTTACTAGAACAGCCGGAACCGGTGACCCGAATTGCCAATTGGATGACCGATGTGGTGCCAGCCTTGCGACGAGCACTTAGCGAGCCCTCGTCACCAGGTGTCAGCGACCCGCGAGATCCATCATCTTTGGCTCCCTTAGCCACCTCGCTCATGCTTGCTGCGCACGAAATCATGTGCCCAAGCACGCTTGGTGTGCAGATACCGTGGTGGCAGCACCTTGCGATCGCTCGACAGCTGATTGTCTCGAAGGGAGGCCTGCATGATCTGGCTCAGCAAGCTGACGGGGCACGCGACAAAGCCATCTTCTTTCTCAGTCGCTGGTTCGCCTACATGGACGTGCTTGGCTCGCTAAGTGGCAGCATGCAGGACCAGCCACTCTTCGGCGCCTACCTGGAAGACGGAGGCGGTATGTGGCTGGTCAATCGCAATGATGATGAGATCTACCATATCGACTGCTTCTTTGGGTTCTCTGGGCGATGCATTGCTCTGCTGGCCCAGGTTGCGGCGTTGGCTGCGCAGTGCGACAAGCAGCGTATCGATCCCATCACCAACCAGGCCAAGGCCGGATGGTCGCCGCCGGAAGATGTCAAGCAGGAGGCCCTGGAGCTGATCAAGAGATTCAAAGCCAGCGCGATGACCGTCTACCGTGGATGCACGCATACTGATTCGAGCAGTTCTGGCGCCGGCGAACCAAAGACCGACCAAGACGTCGAGGAGATTTGCGCGACAAACGAAGCATATCATTGGGCTGGACTGATCCATCTTCTCCGCCGAGTCTTAGGGCACCCACCTTCCAGCCTTGAGGTACAGGAGAATGTGCATAAGACTATCGCGTCTTTGAAGCAGGTGCGGAGAGGCAGCTCGGCCGAGAGTTGTTTAACGTTTCCCATGTTTTCGGCTGGGTGCGAGGCGCAGAGAGAGAATGATCGCAAGGTCTTCATGGATCGGCTCAAGGCTGTGGAAGGCTGGGGCATGCCGCATGTGAAAAGGGCTAGGGAGTTGATGCAGATTGTGTGGGATACTGGACGGCCGTGGGAGACGCTCGTGAATGGAGAGTTCTTTGGGTGAAGACGGATTACTGCGGAAGGCAGTAGTGCCTGGATGAGCCTTCAAGCTGCATTCGACGGCCGGTGTGACGAATCCTTGAGCATGATATAGTTGCGCGGGCGATGCAGCTTATGAGATCACGACTTCTCTTGCTGCTTTCCAAGTCATGATGCCTCATGCCACATGGCACGGCGCTGGCATGGAGTCTTTATCGTGACAAGTATCATGCGCAGGCAGCAGATTGCAGCGTCGGCTTGGAGATGTACTTGAAGCAGTG
The DNA here is from genome assembly GCA_007113905.1 of Teratosphaeria zuluensis. Taxonomy (NCBI): domain Eukaryota; kingdom Fungi; phylum Ascomycota; class Dothideomycetes; order Mycosphaerellales; family Teratosphaeriaceae; genus Teratosphaeria; species Teratosphaeria zuluensis. Next base: position 466,673 of record VCMQ01000024.1, read on the forward strand.
TACGCAGGCCTGAGGAGACTCGTTGCAGTCGGGCACGGTGGCAGGCAGATATGAGCTCTAACAAGGGGATATCCATCATAAGGCGCATGGCTGATGATGAACGCAAGTCTAGAATCTTCCTGCGACGGACGTAGTGGCTTTGATAGCTCGTGCGCAGTACTGAGACGAAGAAGTCCAGACATTTCGCCGTTTTCATTCTAATCCGATGCAGTAACAGAGCACGCACGAACTAGCCTGCGCGCGGTCATTAGCGTGAGTGTCTCCACGTGCTTGCCATGCGTTCGGGAAGTCCGTTCGAGCGACGCCAGCTGCGTCCATCAGGCAGCCACGGCAAGCCACGAAAGCCTTGATACTACATATGGCGTTACATATGCATTTTGGAGACGCACTTGCTCCTGGATGTAGAGTAACGCGAAGGCATGTAGATCTATTGTTTTCAGCGCGGCAAGGGCGATCGAGACGGCATGCGCGACGTTCAGGCAGGTGCCGTGCATGCCAGACATGCACGACTACAAGTATTTACAACATGACTCCTTTCCTGCCATTGCCATCACACGTTCCGAACGGATCTCAGATCATCATGGGTGTCTCTTCCTCTACTCCCAGTCTCGCTCCTGTCGTACCGTCCCGCTACCTGTTCGCATTGTAATATCTTCCGAGGATTGACTCGTACGCGAGTAAGACACTGACATGATGGCAGCGGCGACTCGTATACCACTACTACATTCAACGTCTCGGGAGCACAGCCGTCACTGTCAAGTCCGATGGGCAACCCCAGCTACCCAGCAAGTACGTGGATTCTCGAGTCCAAAACATCCACAGACCGTCATGCTGACAGGAGACTTTAGCAACGCTGTCCGGCTTCGACAATTGGATTGATGTGGTCGTCTTCAACAGCAGTCGGAATGATACTGTCGCTTACAACTATGCTACTGGTTCCAACTTCGTCAACGTAACGGCAGCGCAAGGCCAGGCGTATGAAGCGTCTGGACCGATCAAGGAGTTCAAGGATCAGTTGACGGAAATCTCGCAGTTGAATAGATCTGTCGCCTGGAACTCGACCAATAGCGTGTTCTTCAACTTCTTCGGCATCAATGATATCGCGGTCCAGGTGTACGCAGGTCGCAACTACAGTCAGAGCATCGGCATTCTTTCGCCAGATGTTACGGACTACTTCAACCTGATGGGCCAGCAGTACAAGCTGGGAGCGCGAAGATTCGTCACGATCCTAGTCCCACGTCAGTATCTCCTTCCTCATACAAACGACCTCCACGCTCGGCCTTGCTGACAGCAAAACTTTAGCCATCTATCGTGCGCCAGTTTTCGGGTACGGAAGTGGATCTAGCGCTGTCGAAATACAGAACATTACGACCTACTGGAATCAGCAGGTTCAGGTTGGCTGCCAGAGCTTCAGTAAAAAGTACGCCGGGGTCAGTATGTTTGTGTTTGATCCTTCTACCACTTTCAACAACATACTCAATGCACCCCAGCAATATGGGGCACCCAACAGTACCTGTTTGAGCTACCCGCAAGGGCAGCCTTGCCTGTGGCACGACTTCATTCATCCGGGGATTGTGATTCAGGAGGCCTTCGGAACTCAAATGAACGCATTCTTGAAGAGCAGTGGCCTTTGAACAGATCTGGCCTCCATCTAAAAGGAAGTCACCCTCAGAACTCCATCACGCGGCTCGGTCAAGGTGTCGCGCTCTTGGAGACAGCATTGATTTACAAGAGGGTGCCTCTTTGGCATGAGAAGACGCGTCAGGATCCCCAGGCAGCACATTGCATCAGCAATGCTCTAGGCGCTCAAGCTGTCCTTGAACCGACTGACAATCCGACAAAGCACGTATCGAAGTCAGACGCTAGGTTTCATATCTCGCGTGATGGAAGGGCTGAGATCGAGCTAGAACGCAGATCAAAGGATCTCGACGGAGGGAACCTGCCTGTTGTGAGCAGTGGACCAGAAGCAGAGGCAAGAATCAAGGGAAGCAGGATGCTTGAGTGAGCATAGCATTCGATTATAAAATAGCGAATTTTGGCCACTGCTCTGCAGGATCAAGTGCGTCCGCCACTAATCTCTACGACACTCCCACTCATATACCTCGCATCATCGCTACAATCGGCAAATTAGTACACGTCGCCCAATAGTAGAGCAACAAGCACAAAGACATACCTGAACAGAAAAGCAACGACATCGGCTACCTCACTCGCCGTGCCCATACGTCCGAGAGCTATCTTCTCCGTCTGCTTGGCTACCGCCTCCTCGCCGGCCAGGACTCCTGCGTTCGTCGGTGTGTCGATGTAGCCGGGCGCCACCGCATTGACGCGAATCTGCTTCGGCCCTAGCTCCATAGCCATTGCTTTGGTGAAGCCAACGATGCCCCATTTCGTCGCACAGTAAATAGCGTACTCTGCCGCGACTGTCAGACCCATTACTGAGCTGACGTTTACGATCGCGGAACCTGCTGGCAGGTGTGGGATCGCAGCTCGAGTTATGTTGTATGTGCCGCGGAGATTGGTGTTCGTGAGCTTGTCGAAGTACTCGTCCGTAGTGTCGGTCAAGGCATATGCCGTCGGATTTACTCCAGCGCAGTTGAAGATGTAGTCCAGGCGTTGGAAGTGGGCGAGCGTCGCTGCAATGAATTCGTTACAGACGCTGGAGGATCCAACGTCGACGCTCTGCACGAGATTGGAGCCGCCGCAAAGCTCGTTGGTACTCGTGAGGCCGTCCATGTTGATGTCTGCGAGGGCCAGACGAGCTCCAAGAGAGGCCATCTTTTCGGCGGTGGCCCTGCCAATGCCTGATGCCGCGCCGGTGATGAGGCACACCTTTCCTTCGAAATGTTTCGACATCTTGTCAATTCGATACCAGATTGACCTGTATGTAACTATCTTTGCACTGTTCCCGCAATAAAATCGGTGATGCTTCTCATGTTCTTCATCTCGATCAGTGCTAGTGTGGAAGTGGAGATGTTCGGCATATTAGATAGGCCAGCAGGCCGCATCTGCAGCCGGCGGCGGCGAAGCATTAACAACCTTGGCCCAATCCGACCTTCCCTCTATCGATGATTAGTGTGCTCGTTCACAGATCTGTGACGCATCGTCGCGTCTGTATACGCCGACAGCATGCACGAGGGTAGATTGGCGCTGGCCGGGTGCATGTGTCTGCGACGGACGCTGCCCAATCGGGCCGAAGACTTTCGGCATCGCAGGTACGAGGCCACGGCATCTTGTTGTGCACCTTCTGTCAATTAACAGCTTTATGACCCGGCTTTGCCTGTTCTGTCTTCCTGCATCTCTGCGCTCGAGGCGCTGCTGGTCGCACAATGGATCGAGTAGGGTGAACCTATGATGAGATGTTCCCGACTATACACTCAGTAGGCTTCCTTGCTTCACGTGCGCGATGGAATGGCAAGAGCATGGATGCATAATGGCAGCCACCCTCGGTCGGGGCACCGAGCTGTTCCGCAGGATATGTGCCAGAGGACACGATGATTCGCCGACCGACATCCCCAGCACAGCCCGCCGTGCTCATGCTCGCCTGCCTGCTTGGCTTGGCTCTCGCCAAACATCTTTCTGACAAAGGCATTATGACCCATCGGGCATGCATGGACAGTAGCAACGAGTGAACGGCACAGACACCGCAAAGTGGCTCGGACTCCTAGGCACCAGCTGTCGCAGCAGGCGATCGGCTTGCAGGCCTTGCAGACCTCGCCATGGTGCTCAAGACTGGCTCGACTGAGATCTACGACAAGCTGCCCATCCATCTCGCGATGACGTTTGCGTGCACATTTTGACCACCTCGTGTAGTCGGACTTTGAGCTGTAGTTTGGGAACATCCACGTGCACGACGCCCTAGCGCTAGTATCGCGGAGCATGCCGTAAGAGCACAGGCATTGGAACAGTGACGGCGACTGTAGCAGCACGTCACGGAGGGAAGGAGACGTCTCTGAGCTGGGAGGCGATGAGGGCTAGGGACTAGACAAACGGAAGCTCTTGCCAATGATCAGTGATGCCTACGCGACCTATGGCAAAAGCAAGAAGTGGTACGTCTTTGACGAGGCAGACACATACGTATCGTTGCACATCTTGCTCCTCTGCCAGCGAGCCCTTGATTCTCGCAAGCCCGTGTACGCCGGCGCTCAGGTCATGATCGGTGAACGCGGATTCGGGCACGGTGGTCATTTTTGTTCCATCGCAGTCCGCTGCGAATCCTGTCCGATAAATACCTGCGGAGCGTCACGCGACGGGAAGAGCAAGACTGGAGAGTGCGGTGGCGACAGCGTCATGGCCGAAGTGTTGCTAGCTGCAGAGCCGCCGGTTTTCCTCTTACGTACCTTTGCCCAACTCCAGGGAGCGACGGTCACTTTGCTAGAACTGTGTCCATGCCATTGGTGCATGCCGACAGTGACTTGGCATCACATAGACGCCGGCAGAATGCACTGGCTCGCCGAAGCTGACCTTTTCTAGCGCGGAAAACATATTCTAAATCAGCCGATCTTGTTCGCAAACTACTATGCCAGAGTCGTTGAGCCACGCATCCATTCCACAAATGGTCTAATACCTGATTGGGACGATCTCAGCAACGATTGGGTCGCAAACGAGAGGATGAAGAATCACAAGTGCCTTGTCCATGTAGGAAACTGCGAGGCCTTCCGCACGGGTATAGGCAAATGCTTGCACTGGGTCTGCGCGCCCGGCATTCGCAGAGGTGGAGAGAACCCTTGGCTAGGGTGGCTGCTGGATACTCGGACATCACTTAGGTCTGCTGCCGGCAAGCTAGCGGAGCTCAATCCTAAGATTGCCGTGAGCGGTTAGGTGCCCGACTGGTAGGAAGCGTGAAAAGCTCTGCATGAGCGGTGCTTGAGCGAGGAGGTATGGGTCATGCGCAGAGGTTCCATCAGTCAATCAACCGGTGGACTGGTCGATATGGTTGACAGCTTGTTGTCGCGGCCAGCGGCTTGTTAATGCGGCTGACGGCTTGTCAGCTCGTTGATGGCTTGTTGACCTGGTCAATGGCCCGTCAATACTGTTGACTGCTCGTGGTTGAGTGACTGGCCGTCCAATGGTTGCATCAGTTGGTCGACTGATTAAATCACTGACCACGCGCAATGACAGCTGAGGTAAGCCGCTGCTTGTCTCGACGGTCGTAATTGGTCTGTGGGATTATGAGCTCGTCGAATGCGGTAGCTGATCATATGTCTGCTTGCGAGTTCGTCAACGTGAAGAAGAACCTGCTCTCGCGCATCTGAAGACATTGATCTCCTGTGACCTGTACAGCAGACAGTATAGCCATGTACCTGTGGTTCGCTACGGAGATGTATTCTGTAGTAGAACTCTTTTTTGAGCCATGCTAGAAATTCGGGGGGAGGGGCCCCCAATCATACAAGTCATCCATCTCCTTTTTACATACTTCATGTCGGCTTGGGAAGCCGCGTGCAGGCAGCGGACATGGCCAATGGGCGAGACTCCTCCTGTTCAAGCATAGGGAAACGCCGGAAGAAATCATAACTCACCTCTATTGCCCCGACTAAGTACCAATTACACAGTAGACTAGCTCGGCCGCCGCTCGAACAAATTTCGAGAGGAAATGCGCGAGTTGAGCAGAGCAAGCATAACATCAACCTTGTCGAGGGCCGGGCAGTCGAACAAAAAAGTATTGAAAATACCAGGAGTTAAGGGGGGGCTAACGTAGTGAGTAGTATGGTCAAGGTCGCTGTCGGCACGGGCGGAAAACAAGAGACATCTGAGGCATACAAAGGCGTACCGTGCTTCTACTCCGGATACTTCGAAAGTGCTCTGGATGGCAGATTCTCCGAAGCGTATGCCCGTC